>PPHT02000012.1:0-300306 GCA_003705115.2 Ogataea henricii
GGGGGGGGGGGGGGGGGGGGGGGGGGGCTGATTACCAAAAGTCTAGCTTTATTTTCTTTTTTGCTCCGAGATTACATAATCACCTACGTCTAGCGATCCGCAATTTCTCATTATGCCATACACAGTGTCGCTCAATTGGTGGTTCCTTGCTCGAGGAATTGAGCAAACTTGGACGTTTGGTGGATGCCACACTCCGTCTTGGCCTTACCCTTCCATCTACCGCTTCTCTCGTCCTCGCCGTCCTTGATCGGCTCGGTAGAGTGCCAATCTCCCACAGACTTGTAGCCGAGATCCAGCAGCTCGTTGTATGGAACATCGTGCTCCTTGATGTAGGAATGCACCATGTTGAAGTCCCAGCTGGCCAGAGGACTGATCTTTATCACGTTGAGACTCTTATCAATTTCCACAATAGGCAGACTCGACCTGGCACCTCCCTGCGATCTTCTTCTGCCCGTGAAGACCACCTTGATGTCTAGCTCCTCGTGGGCTCTTTTCAGCGGCTCCACTTTCACCAGGTAGTCGTATTTGAGCTCATCGGTCACCCACAGCTCGTCTCCGTACGTCTCCTTGAACTGCTCCTCCGAGTCACAGCCTTGTGGCTTGTACACGTGGAGCTTGAACTGGCTGTACTTTGAGCGCACCTTCTCAATGAGCTCCAAAGTCTGTGGGAAATGGTAAAGGGTGTCGATGAAGACCAGGTCGATTGGGTCTTGGTCGATGTCAAGCTTGCTGAGCATGTCGAGAATACACAGGCCCGTGAGCCCGAACGCGGTGGTCTGGAACACGCCAGGGAACGTGACCAGGGTCCATTTGAGAACCTGTTGAGGGGTCAGTTTGGCCAAAGTTTTGTTCAGATGTTCGAGCTGGAACTCCGTCACGACGAGCTCTCTCTTTGGGGCGTCGGAGACAGCCGGCGCAGACGTGGTCATTTTGGTGCTGTTGTTGGTGGTGCTTGGCGTGTTTGGGTGTTGACGGGTGTTCCTGTTGGTGAATTTGTCATTTAATTAAAGATCGGGGGACCCCGGACTTTGACTTGGAAAATAAATATTTTTTTTTTTTTTTGAAAAATGAAAAATTGTGGTGTAATCTCACGTGACGCAAGGGTCGAGGGCCGTCGATCGTCCCGCGCGTGCAAGGTTTTCTCAAGACAATTTTGTACATTTTTGTTCAGCCGTTGTACTTGCACTTGCAACATCCTAGTCTGCTGCAGCGGACGCTCGCACAAGCGATGACAACAGAACAAGCATACACCGATCTTGGGACGCCGCTGGGGCAGCTGCAGGAAGAACTCGCAAGCGTCATTGAGACGTTTATCCACCTGGGCGTGCAAGTGCACGACTTCCAAGGCACGGACGAGGCCAAGACAGGACTATCGAACAACATCAACAAGGTTGTGGCACAGCTGCGCGCACTTTCAGACAGAAGCGATCTCCAGGGCGTGTCGATTCCGCTGGAGATCGTCAACTACATCGAGGACGGACGGAATCCGGACATCTACACCAGAGAGTTTGTGGAGGTTGTGCGAAAAATCAATCAGTATCTGAACGGAAAGTCGCTGGCGCTGGAGCAATTCAGCAAGACTTTGGGGGACAAGATCAAGCAGGAATTTCCGGAGCTGGGCTCTGAAGTGGATCATATCAGGCAACGGACTGCTGTCGAGTAGGAGCGGTGTGGATTAGCATAGGATGGAGAGAAGTGAGTGTATGTTTGGGGCGGTGCAACACACCTCGCACCGCTAACAAGACGGCTCGTCGTTGGGCAAAAGGGAAAAAAAAAAAAAAAACCACTTATATAAAAAATTTTCAATCTAGAGAGTGTCTTGTTTAGCAAGGAACAGGGCCAAACGAGCGAGAATTCGACACCAAAGAGGCCACGATATCTGCGACGTTGAGTAGACATGTTTGGCAGAGCTTTGAGAACGTGTTCTACTGCGCCACGGGCGCAGTACGCGGGTGTTTTGAGACAAAACATGAGGCTAATGATTCTGAGCAGAAACAACTCGTCGGCGTCAGGCGGGCCTAAGGGGACATCCGGGGCCGACGATTTGCCCGAGTCAATTGCCGAGATGGACGTTGACGAGGAGGGTTACTTCATCAAGAATCCGCTGTACACCGAGACAGATTTCAAGAATTCCAAGTATTTCCGTCACATGGAGCAGTTGAAGAAGGAGAAGACCCGTTTGATCGAGGAGAAACTGGAGCTTTTGGCCAAGATCAACGAGGTCTCCGTGGACGAGCTACGCGCCCAGCTGGATGCCAAGGTGGACACGATGGTGGCGGCTGCCACGCGGGAGCAAAAGTCGATTAACGAGACTATTTCTGAGTTTGAGCAGCAGCTCGAGTTGCCTCTTGCAAACCGTGATGTGGTGGCTGAAATCGTCCAGAAACTCGCCTCCGAGGGCGTCGAGGGCTCTACTCTGTACGAGTTCATTGCTGGCGTTGATGCGGAGTTTGCCGAGCTGCTGAAGCGTGTTGTCTCTGAAGGTCCAAACGAAGACAACGTCAGGGCCGTTGTGAATCACGTGGAAACTGGCCAGTTCGGCCAAATTAGCAAAGAGCAGCTGGAGACGCTTGCCGTGCTGCTTCAGGAAACCGAGTCCGCGGCCGGTGGTGAGCCGGAGACGGCTGTCGAGTCTGAAATCCCGGAGCAAGACGTGGTGAAGTACAACGCGGAGTCGTTTTTGCACCTGATTTTCGACAACTTCAACGGCTACGACAAGATCGAGAACTCCAAACTGTACCTGTTGATCCAGGAGGTGGACCCGGTGTTTGCGCAGCAGCTGGCCGAGTACGAGTCGGCCGACAAGGAGGATGAGGCTGCTCTCAAGAGCCGCTACGAGGGGCTTTTGGAGTACGTTTCGAACCCGGAGTCACGCATATACCAGGCGTTTGACGACGAGTCGAGCGCGGAGTTTGCACGTGTCAAGGAGATTCTCGAGAGTGCACAGCCGATCGACTTGTACGAGGTGTACGAGATCTTTGACACTTACAAAGACTTCTTCACGTCGAGGCTGTACGGCAAGATTGCCGAGTTGGACCCTAAGTTTGGAGAGCTGTTGAAGGAGCTGGAGTCTTTGCCAGAAGGCGCAGAGCTGGATGCTGTGCACGCACAGGTTGACGCGCATCTTGCGGACAAGACTTCGGCCATCCACGAGGCGCTCAACAACGTGGAGAGTGCCGGATACGCTTCGTTGAGAGAGATCATCACTCTGGAGCAAGAGAAGATGAACCAGTTTGTTCCGCTGAACGATGTTCTTGAGTACGCGTACCGCTACGGGTCCGAGAGCGAAGGAGTGAGTGTGATTTCCAGGATTGATGCCGAGTTTGGTGGACTGTTGAAGGAACTGTGCGAGTCCGGTACTGCGAGCGACGAGGCGCAAGTGGAGGTTGTGCGGAAGCTTGACGAGCTTGCCAACAGCGAGGAGTCTGCGATCTACGAGGCTCTGAACGAGCCAGAGTCGCTGAGTTACAAGTTGCTCAACGAAGTTTTGTACAAGAATGAGAGCGAGGGCGGTGTGGCTGGTGGCGTGGCTGAGGAGTCGGTCTCGCCGCTCCAGCAGGAGTTGCAACAACTCAGGAAGGAGGATCAGACTGGACTGAGCGAGGACGTGCAAAAAATCAACGCATACTACGACCTTGCGCTCGAGGCGATCGGAGAGTTGCAGCATGACTTGGAGAACGACAAGTTCGAGGCTCCTTCTAATAAGACGATTGCCGAGACCGTGAAGCTGTTTTCGTTCCACCCTTCGAGCGAGCAGGTTCAAGAGTCTCAAAAGCTGAGAAACAAGGCGCTGCCAAACACCAAAGACGAGGTTCTGGAGCTGTGTGTGAATCTGATCATGAGAGACGGACTCAAGCAGAGGGCCAGAAAGTACCTGAACAGAACGCTGTACTTGATCTACTTGCAAACGAGAAAGAACCCTGTTGATATTTTGAAGAGCGCCTTGGACATGGCTGCACCACTTGTGATCACCAAGACCGTCAAGACCGGTTTTGCCAAGAACTACACGGTTCCTTCTCCGCTGACTCCTAGACAGAGAAACCGGATGGCTTTCCTGTGGATCCTGGAGGCCAGTGACTCGAGAACGTCCAACGACTTCCCAGTGCGTTTGTCCGAGGAGATTCTTTCTGTTGTGGGGGGGAAGAGTAAGATTTTGGATAAGAAGTTGTTGCACCACAAGCAGGCGATTGCGAATCGGTCGTATTTGAAGATCTGAGCAAAGCAAAACGAGCGAAGCGAGTTTTCACAAGCAAAGCGTCTTTTCACAAAGCGACTTTTCACAAGCAAAGCGAGTTTTTGGGAGTTTGCGATTTGCGAGTTTCAACGTGTGAGCAGCTCATAGTGTTTGCTCTCAGGATTCGCTTGTCCGCGGGTGGTGAGTCATGAATAGATGACTGGGGTTTGCTGTGTAGCCATTTGCAGCTGGCCGGTTATTCGTGTATATAGATGGAATGCGAGAGATGTATGGATATGCAAACGAACGAAGCGAATTACGAGCGAAGCGAGTGATTCGCAAACAACGAGCGAGTCGTGAGCCATAAGAGCGCGTCCTCCGCTTTGCAAGTGATTTGATCGATGCGAGTAAATTGAGCGAAGCGAGTGATTTCAGCGGAGCGAGTGATTTCAGCAAAGCGTTATTTGATTCAACATGACTATACATATCTGATACAACATGACAAGCGAAGCGAGTCATGCGCTCTCCATTTAACTTCGCTGCTGCCATTTTTTGACCGGCGAATGACGAGCGAAGCGAGTCATTTGCGAGTCGTGAGTGAGTGATGAGCGACGACGAGCGAAGCGAGTGAGTCGCTTTCGAGGATCGCTTTCGGGTGATTCGCTCTCCAGTCTGGCCATGATGTATAAATTTGCAAACGAACGAATCACGAGCGAATGACTCGCTTCGCTCGTGATTCACTCAGATGACTCGCATGACTCGCATGACTCGCGATTCGCTTTCGGGTGGTTCGCTTTCGAGTCTGGTCATGAATTATGGATTTGCAAACGAACGAATCACTCGCTTCGCTCGGAACTTGCAACAAATGGCTTTAGTAGTTCACCGGGTGCTCCCGAGCACTTCACACTACTCGCACTACTCGCACTTCTTGCGGATGGGAAGGTGTAGCTCAACTACGTCGGTGATATGGGAACATTTCCAACTTGTTACCAGCACATGATTGAGGATGAGCTTCGCTCGTCGTGGCTCATCACTCACTCACGACTCGCAAATGACTCGCTTCGCTCGTCATTCGCTCGTCATTCGCTCGTCGTTCCTTGCTCTGCACCGCCTCGTTTCTCCTCCCTCCATTTTTCGTGATTTTTCACCGAATTTCTCGAAAAATTTTCAAGGGTGCTACACTTATCTAAAAAAAGCTCATCTTTCCTTTCCTCCCCTGCAAGGACACTCAGAGTGTCGGGAACCACTGCAAGAAACAAACTCCCACGCAACGTGACAGAGCGAAACATGAGCGAGCACGAGCCACAGGGCACAACCGAGCGCACACAGGACGAAAGACGGGCTTCTCCTCCTCGCACCGAGGAGCTCGTCGAACAACAACACAGCGACGAGCACGTCGCGCAGCAACAACACGCACCGGAGGACTCTGGCGAGTCCAACAACAACTACAGCAACAGCACAGCCGAAAACCACGCCAGCACCACCGCAGGCATGTCGGAAGACGACTACGACAAGTCGATAACCAAGGACGTGATCTACGAAATCAAAGAAAAACCAGAGTTCACCGAGACCCGCGCCCTCATAATAGCCAACCTCACCTCGCCGTTCGACAACAAAGACTTCCAGGAGCTGCTGAACGACCACGCAGCCAAGACAAACTCAACGATCGAGCGGGCGTGGCTCAACGCGCGCAGAACGCACTGCATCGTCATAGTATCAGACATCGCGGGCGCCGTCTCGATCCAACAGAACCTCAATGGCAAGTGGTTCCCGCAGGTTGAGGCCGTCGACGAGCCGCAGCCCGAGTTTGACGAAAACGGCGAGGAAATCAAGAGACACAGGCTCTACATCGACTTCATTCCCGTCAAGGCCACCCAGCACTGGATCGACCAGGAAAACAAAGGTCCGAAAGACGCGGTCTGGAAGGTCTCGTACACCAAGCTGCCTTCCAAACAGCACCAGGGCTCCGAATTCCTCGTGGCCACACACAAAATGCTTAATTACCCAAATAAAACTTTTGGCTACAAATCTTCGTCGCACGGCGGCCGCTACCGTGGCGGTGCAGGCCGCTCCGGTGGCGGGTATCGTGGCGCAGGCCGCGGCCGCGGCCACAGAGACTATTACGGCAGCTATCCTCCCTACGGAGGCGGCTACGGCGCGCCGTACGGCGGCGACTACGGCCCTCCAGACGCCCGTGGCAGCGGCGGTTACTACGGCAGACCCGACTACGAGTACCGCGACTACGGCCCAGACGCTGACCCTTACTACAGCGACAGATACGGGCCCCCAGCAGGCCCTCCAGGCGGTCCTGCAGGCTACTACGGCGGTCCAGCTGGTCCAGCTGGTCCAGCCGGACCCGACGGCCCGGGAAGCTACTACGGCGGTGGCGGGCGCCGTCGCCGCGGCCGCGGCCGCTACAGAGACGGCCCTGCGCCAGGCTACGAGAGTGGCTACAGGTCCTCGGGCGCCGGTCCGGGAAGTAACGACGGTGGCTCAGTCGGTGGCGGTGCGGCCGACTCCAGTGGCGGTGCTGCCGGTGACGACCACTACAGAAGAGATAGATCTCCAGTGAGAAACAACGGCCACCGCAGCTACGGCTCGCGGTCTCCGCCAAGACAGACCCGGTCGCCAGAATGGTCAGACTAACCGATAACGAACGAATGATAATGAATGGTGAAGAAAGTCTGAGCTTTACACAAGAAAAAAAAATTAATTACAACCAGGAGAGAAAGAGAAGGAGCTGGTGAGCTCTGTATTTGTAGTCATATATATAGAAAATATGTGATCCATTAGACATTATTTACAGCGGTGGGTAGCGGTGTGGCTGGGGTGGCTGGGGCAGTTGGGGCGGCTGAGGTCCCTGGCTCCGCCAGGCTCAGCCAGGCTCAGCCAGGCTCAAGCTGTCCACAATTGGTAAATGAGGCTGGTGAGTCCATTCTGCTCAGTCTCAACCACATAGATCCCGTACAGAGAAAGCCACGTTCCTGCACTCAAAAGCGCCATCGCTGCCTTGTGCCAGAACCCGTACACCCGCAGGGGAATGTAATCGATGATACAACTCTCAAACCCAGCCTTGCAGTGCCACAAAAGGAGCACACTCAGCGCACCGTCCAGCAGCGGATACTCGACACCAGCCACAAATGGAGTCATCACAAGCGGAATCATTCCGAGAGTGACCATTTTCTCGTATGACCAGTGGTACGAGCCGTGGTATTCATCTGGAGGAGGCGGCACGTACGCGTCGTTGACTGTGCCGACGATGTATCCTGGGGGCTGCTGTTTGAGCTTGAATGTCTCAAGAGTGGGCATCTTGGGAAGTCTTGGTTTGAGAGACAGGGACCGCGAGAGATATGGTGTGGCCAAGAGCCCGAGCGGCTTGCTCAAGCCGACTCTGGGCTGTGACATAAGCGAGTTTTTAAGTAAAAGTCTGGAGAACATTGCGGTGGACTGTCGAGGGATCACTTAGAGGGGCACTACCACATAAGAGTGATCTCTAAAAAGCTGTGCTTTTTTTTTTTTTCCAGCTGAAGAAAAAAAAAAAATTCTACAGGATTACGTAACCACCGGCGATAGTACTCGATAACGGTGTAGGCGATACAAATAACAAGTGGCAGTTGCAAAGGATAAAAAAGACGGCTGGACCGTCACTTGGCTCGAGTTCGCACCCAGCAAACCTTCACCCTTCTCGCTAGCTCCAAACGGTTGGGTTTGCCACCGCGTTGTGGTCACTGAAAGGGTCAAACTCCTCCTCCTCCAGCTGCTTCTCACTCTTTGTCATGGGCGGGACCTCCAGTTTCTTTGGAACGCGCAGCTGTGGTGATTTTGGAGGAATTGGAGGCGGACTTTTGGCTCTTCTCAAATTAGCGGAACTTCCGCTCACAGTGCGGCGATGTGGCTGTGCCGGTTGTGGCTGTGCACGGACCGGGGGTGTGGCTTCTTCAGATAGTTCCTCCTCCTCCTCCTCTGTCTCGTAATCAGCCAATGAGTCCACATCGGAATCGCCAGCGCCCTGTGCACCCTCTGGCTCGCTCTGTTTCTCGTACAGTTGCAGCGCCTTCACAAGATCGTCGTTGGACTTTAAAAGAGCTCCCAGAAGCTCCTCCTTGTGCACCAGTTGCAAGTATCTGAGCACTTTTCTGCGAATTGTCCGGCACTCGTCGAACTGGTCGTTCGCCTTGGTCGAGTGGATCGACAGCTCGCCCGGCTCGAGCGAGTTTAGAGTGTTTATCAACTGCGTCGACAAGACGTTGCACTGCGCAATAGTCTCGTATATCCGCGGGGTTTCTTTCTCGTAGTTGATTCGAGGAATCTTGTACTTTCTGTCAAGCTCAACGTTACTCTGGCCACTCGAGGTTGGAGTCGCCTTTGGTCCAGCACCGCTGAGCCGAGAGCTCCACCGAGAAGCCGTCGACGTTGCCGACGACGACGAAACCGACGGTTCGTAGCCGCGCGGGTCCTCATAAACTTCCTCAAATGGAGTTGTTTCATCTGCTTCGTCGTTCATGAAATCGGGAACGACGCTTCGCTGCCGTTTGCGGATCTTCCGCTCCACCCCGCACCCCTTGTATAGATCCACAAGAGCTCTTTTCTCTCTTGTACCCCCATACTCGTTTCGCCAGCCCACAATCAGCTGGACCACTCTTTTCCTGGTCCGGGGCTCGATATCGCCCTGTGAAGATGTCACGATGTGCTTCAGCCTGTCCAGAAGCCTACTGTCGTTGTACAGCGGGTCGAGTTCCGCACCCCCATTGGCCACCAGCAGTTCCAGCAGTTTCAGGGCATTGAGCTGCTGGTTCAATGTTCCGTACTTTAGCTTCTTGCGGATCGCCCGGGCCACCTCGGTGGGACCAGGCTCCAATAAGTTGTTTTGCAGCCGAATGGCTTCCAGAAGCTCAGGAAGCTCTATTTCAATAAGGCCATCGTCGGAATCTGCTGTGGAGTTGTCAATCACACGGTTGGCCACTGCGGTCACCGCAGTATACGGATGGCTGTCCAAAAACCCCATTGAGATCGCTGAACAAACGGCTGTTGCTCAAACAAGGGGCTCCAACACGTTTTGTTATCAACAATATATTTCATTTCACTGATTAGAAAAACTCCGGTGCGAGGTGTGGCGCGGTGGGTGGCGATTACCAGCGAACACCCGAAATCGATCACCATAAAGGCAATCAATCAATTGATCACCACTGGGATCCATGTTCAGATAAACTCATTCATTTTCAAGCAATATACCTATAAAAACGTAGCAACACTTTCATTACATCGGCTCGGCTCTGTTGCGCAGGATTGAAGTTCAGGCCTTCAACTTGCTGGCAATGCCGGACTTGCCCAGACTCTGCAGATCGGAGTTACCACCAACGTGTTGACCCTTGATGAAGATATTTGGAACGGTTCTCTGGCCAGTAATCGAGTACAGCGCGTCCTGGATCTCGTCACCGTCCTCAATGGTGTTCAATTCCAAGACGAACACGTCGTCGTCGCCCACGTCGGCCAGAGTCTTCTTGGCGGCCGAACAGTACGGACAGTAAGTCTTGGATGCAACAAACACGTTGTGTGAGTTGATCAACTTCTGCACTTTTTCAACAGTCTGCTTTGACATTTCTCTAGTTGGCAACGAGTACCCAAATAATCTCTTGAACACGGAACTCAGCTTGAAAACAATCAACAGTACAACCACTAAGCTGACAATATTGTTCATACGATCTGCGAAAGATTATGTGAACAGAGAGAGTGAGTTTTTTGCACTGGATTATATACGTTTCAGTTCGAGTGTGTAATATCACCTGCCGCAACGCAAGAGGCTGGAGGAAAACTTAGGAAGAAAAAAAAAAAATATAAAAAAAAAAAAAAAACGCCGCTGACTAATCTGGAGAAAGTCCGGCCCGCGACGCTCACTTACGACTAGTTGCGCGATCCTGAGCCGCACTGCGGGTTAAGCCGGCGTGAGCCGCACTGCGGCGCGCGTTACATAAATCCGCTTTTTTTCAGATTCTGCTGGATAATCATGTCGGTGACCGCAGTGAGCACAAACTTCATCGATTTCGTGTCGGTTGCGCACGTCCGGTGCACATATATGGGCTTGTTTGTGCGGTTCAAGCTCAGGAATAGCTGCTCGAAGTACTGCAACGTGTCTTCGACGTCGTTGGATTTCCCCTTGTAATCCGGGAAGTATTTGCGGATCGGCGACCGGCGTATCTTGTCTTCGAGCAAGTCCACCTTGTTCAGGAACAGAATGAACGGTGTGTTGATGAACCACCGCGAATTGCACAGCGACTCAAACAGCATGATCGCCTCGTGCATCCGGTTCACACGCTCGTCCTCGAAAAGCATCTGGTCGTACTCCGAAACGGCCAGCACAAACAATGCGCACGTGATGTCCTGGAAACAGTGGATCCACTTCTTGCGCTCCGATCTCTGGCCCCCCGCGTCCAAGATCTTGAACTTGATGTCGTTCAAGTTGAAGTTCGTCTCTGTTATCCCCGTCGTCTTGATCCGCCCTTTCAGGATGTCCTCGTCCGTGCAAACGTAGTCGTCCAGGGCGTACAGGTGTGCATGGCCAAAATAGTACGGCGCAGAGCCTTCCAGTTGGAACATGTTTGCCTTGTTGAAACACGCCTGGATGCCCCGATCACCTTCCCACAGTCGCTGGATCGACTCTGCAATCTCCTGCTTCGAAAAGCTCCGCGCCGTCTCCTTCCCAGACAGCTCTTTCAGGCCCGGCAGCATCTGGTCGTCGTCGTCGTCGTCCTCGCGAAAATCGTCGCGACGTTTTTCGTCGATTTCGTCGTCCCCGTCCAGCAGCGACTCTGACGCAGCATCCCAGCCCGCATTCGCCCGTCCCGTGCTCATCATCTTGCGTTTGGCAGCCCCGTTCTCGCTGTACTTCAGCACGTAGTTCTTGAGAAACGATACACCGCCCGCTTTCGACGCGTCGATGCTGTCCAGCGGCTTGTACGCCAGAACTTTCCGCTTGTACTGACTCAACGCCGACCCGGGAACGTCGCACTCCAGCTGAATCCCCAATTTGCGAGCCTGGATGATCAGAGTCTGCATCGACGCAACTGTGTCGGCCCAGATCACGTTCGAGTACAGTAACCGCTCCTGGTGCGTGAATCCACCTTTGTGAAGCAGCTTCATCTGTTTCAGCACCGTCGACTTCCCGCTCTCGCCCGCCCCAAGAAGAAGCAGCTTTACCTGGTTCTTCTCCTTCTGCTGGCTCTGCATCAGCATCTGCTCCACTTTGGAGTTCTGCAACTTCTCCAAATACTGAGGATCGGTGTCTTCCGCTGAAGTACTCACTGTGCAACCCATGGCGTTTGCGTTTCTAACGTTGTACAAAATATACCTCTCGTTGCTCTGATAAATGCCTGTGTTGCCGGTTTATATCTCAGTGCTCCAATTTCAAGCTATCTCTCCTCTGCTCAAGGTGCTGGTTTATTCTCGTTGCCCAATTGTCTTCCATCCCAGCCCCAATTCCTGCTCCACACAAAAAACTGAGACATCCTAAAACTAAAATATTCGCTCCTTCTGGGAATTCCCACTAATTAAGTAGCCTTTTTGAAACGTATTGAGTGCCTCCATCTTGCCCCTCAACCACTTACATGAAACATCTCCTCTCATCCAGCAATCTGCTCAGTCAATTCCAAAGCCGTTGAATCGATTGCGTATTCTGAAACATCACACTGCAAACACTCGCATCAACGCGCATTGCAACCTATTGTTCTACCCCATGCAGCCGCGCCGCCTCTCTGCAAAAAATTATAATATATTCTTTTCTCTCCAAATATTTCTCGCGTACCTACCAACCTACCTGCCTCTTTACACATCGTCAAACCACCTAGCTGTCTGTCTGTTTGTCTGTTTGTCTGTCTGTTCGTCTGCCTCACCCATCTATACTCCTGATCCGTATAGACGGATTCTTCCCGCGAACAATATTCACCCTAGAAAATAAATTCTCATCCGCAACAACCTGGTTCGATTGACTCTCTGTCCGCTTGCCATCCCGTTCTCTCTTGGTTAAAACCCCGTCCGAGTACTGATAGTTTGCAATGATATCCATCCCGTATCCTATCGTCGACTGACCGTAGTTCTCGTATTCATCCTCGTCAACATGCGGCGTCGAACTCTCCAAAACTAGCGCCAACGGCGCAGAATCCACGTTGCTCTGCTCGGGCTTCGCCTCGATCATAATCGTCTGGTTGATGCACGTGTCCAACGAATGATTGCTCTCCGGCCTCTTGGGATCCAGCGCCTTGTTCTCATTGTTCATCAGCATCGAGTAATCGTTGATGTTTGTAAACCCAGAATTCACTGGCCTCCGTATCTTGGTCCGCTCCAGTCCATTCGCCTGTCTCGCAGCACTCAACGACACATCGTTGATTATGGTGGTGAAAAGCTCTCTATTCTGCGTGGTGGTTCTTCTCGGTGGAATGTACGCATTGCTTTGTTCACTGGAAACACGCAAACTCAACCCAGCACCGTGAGACCCCACCGAATCTGGCCGTCGCATTCTCGTCGAAAGCTCTCGCCTCATAATCACCTTCAACGGCCGGAACACCGTAGTCGACGTGCTCGTTATGTCCGACATCACACGCTGCCGCGTCGGTCTGTCCAAAACAACGTCGGCTGCGTGGCCGGCACCGCCCAAAGCAGGCGTGATCACTGACACTCGATGCTTGCGTGGTCCTTGCGCCGCGGCCTCCAGTTCCCGCTCCTGCTGTTCAAAGTCCACAAACATTTGTTTTTGCCGGTCCATGTTGTTGTCCCCAGCCTCGTCCTTGAGAGGCGGAGACCGGATAAACTTCATTTTCTTCGACTTGAACGGGAAAAACCGACTCAGACCGCTCTCCTTCCGCACCGGCGGCTGCCCATTGTACTCTCTCAGCCGCTCATCCAGCGGTGGAGGCGGCGGACGAAAGTCCTGTAGTCTTGCATTGTTTGCCTCCTTCTCCTCCGCCTGCTCCTCCTCCCCTTCTGCCTCTTCCAGCTCTTCCTCCTCCTCTGCCTCTGCCTCTTGCTCGTCGTCTGGTTGCAACCCGCCTGTTTCAGCCTCGTCAATCTCGTGGATCTTCCAGTTCTCCGGCGACCGCAGCCCCTGGAGCCGGCTCGTGATAAACGTCTCGAACTTGCGACCCGTCTCGGGCGTCAGGATGCTCGGGTCGATGTAGTCGTCGATCGTGGTGTTGAGGTTGTCCACCACGTTGAGATGGTACGAGTTGTTGGTCTTTCTTGGGCGTGTTTTCTTCTTTTGTTTGGCCCGCGGCGGCGTCTGCCGCGGCCGTTCCTGCCTCTCAAACTCGGGCGGTTCGAGAGACTCGTTGTTTTCGTTTCCTCCAAAGTAGAGATACCCGTCCTGTACGCGCCCGTTCACAGCCCTGTGCACGAGACCGTGGCCCAGTGGGATTCCCGCCCTGGGCAGGTGTTCTTTGTCGATCCCGAGTTTCACGAGGTACGCGGCGAACTCAGAGTTGCGCAGCGACACCAGCGGC
This sequence comes from Ogataea henricii, assembly GCA_003705115.2. Lineage (NCBI taxonomy): Eukaryota > Fungi > Ascomycota > Pichiomycetes > Pichiales > Pichiaceae > Ogataea > Ogataea henricii. The sequence goes on from PPHT02000012.1 coordinate 13,663, forward strand.
AGGTTTTTCAGCCGCCGCGTGAGAATCGAAGGGTTCTTGCTCGGGTCGTTGCCGGCACCGCTGCTGTTCCACCAGTGGTGAAAGTTCACCTTCATCTTGAGATAGCTGTATTGCAGCTGCGACGAATGGTAATGAGAAGTCATCGCTGGCGTCTTCTCGTTGTGCTCGCGGAGTAGTGCTGCTTGTACGCTGGTCTGTTTGGGCTGGCAGGAGTGTCGGTACAAGGATAAGAAAAGTAAAAAGATTAAAAAAGGGATAATTTTTTGTTAAGTGTAAAAAAGTTTAAAAATATTGAAAAAGGGGGTTAATAAGCGCCAAAAGAGCGAATGACGATCGAAGCGAGTCATTTGCGAGATAATTTCGATGGATGAAATCGATGGATGATATCGATTGATGAAATCGATTGATGATTTCGATGGATAATTTCAATTGACTTTTGTCACAAAAATGACCATCTCCAATTGATTGCAGTTGGTTTCGTCTTAGCGACTGTCATTGCTTGCAATTGCAACCCGCTGGCTCCCAACTCGCTGGCTCCCGCTTGATGCGTGAACTTCCACGAAACTACAAGCAACTACAAGCAACTACGTGCAAATGCCTTTAAATGACTCGCAAATGACTCGCTGCGCTCGTCATTCGCTCGCTTATCCATTGCTCTTACACCCACTAACCGCTTCTCAACTGTCTGAAACTCCTCTCCACCATCTCCTTCAACTCCGCATAACTCACAATCAGACAGCTCATCTCGTCCGGACTCACCATCAAGATGTTCTCCTTCACTCCCGCATCCAACTTGTTCAAACAAGTGATCACGTGTGTCAGATCCACCACAGGCTTGCCCGTCTCGTCAATCTGATGAAATACATAGTCCTTGAAGAGCTTGATCGGATACCGCTCGCCCGTTTCCGACCACGACCCGTCCTTCACATACTCCGGCCGCTCGCTGATAAAGTCCAGCTTGGCAAACAGCCGCACCAACCGCGCGTTCTCAACCTCTCGCCCAAGACATCCTTCCACATAATCGGCCGAGTTCTGTACCCCGTTCAACACCTGCAGCGTCTGAGGAGCAATCATCTCCTGTAACCGCAACAGCGTCGCTCCAGACTCAAACAGGTACCCGAGCGCGCGCTTGAAGCTGTCTGAGTACGTCAACTTGGAGACAATCCCTTGAACGTCCATGCTCTGGATCTGTATCTTGGCAAAAATCGAAGTCTTGGCCAGATCCAAAAGACATTGACCTAGCAATGCCAGATCTCTCTGTTGCAAAATCGCAATGTCCTCTTTCAACTCCGCATCTTTGGTCTCCGTCGCAGCTTGCACAACGTCCAGGACTCCACACGCTGATAGTCTCACTCTGTTTTTGTTGGAAATCATGATCTTGGTTGGATCAAATGCCCTTACAGCAAGCCCCTTGCGGTGTATTTCCGCCAAAGCGTTCGTTAGTTGCACGAGATAACTCCACAAAAGCTCCTCTGTGATTAACTCCGGGTCCTTGTCTCCAATCTTGAAGAAGTGCGTCTCCATGAGATTCAGCGACATTGGATAATAGTCATAAATCAACACCAGCGAATTGTCTCCAAAAGCTCTCGTCGTGAATGCCTCGTACAACTTCGCCACGTTGGCACATTCAACTTCTTTCCACCGCTTGATCATCTTGAAGCATTTGTCAGACGTGATTGGAACGTTCTCCAGCCGTCTCATGCTATATAACTTGCCGTCTGTGTTGGACATCACTTTGTATACCGACGACGGGAACCCAAAGCACTTCGTATTTTTGTCGTAATTCTGGTCAATCGGATAAAGCGAATGGTACTGGTTGACATGGAGTGGCAGACCAGACTGTGAAATCGGCACAAATCGTAAACTTTCCTCGTTTCTCTTTTGGATCTCCTCCCGTAAGTTACTCGGCACGAAAAGATCTGCAATTGTGCGCTCATATGGCTTCAAGTTCAGTCGTAGGTGCGGAGGAGGATTCCCGGCATACAGATGGTAGTTTATCGGGTACAAGTTTGTCTGTTGGAAGAAAGGGTCCTCATGCTGTGGTGGGAAAAGCTGTGTTTGCAATGGATGTGCAGGAGTCATTGCCGGAGAAAGAACGGCAGAAGGCGCCTCGGAGAATCCCACACTGCCTGGCATAAACACAGGCGCTGTTTCTGGATTGAACGGCGTGCCACCCGAAAGTTTTCCGATTCCCTCGCCGTTCAAGTTGACACTGCTTGAAGCTGTCGAGTTCACTGCTGGCGAAAACGTCGGGATATCGCTCAATTTGGGCGACATCTTGGCGAACTTCGCCGTCAATGAGGCCGCAGCAGGCGTGAAAGAAGGAGTGTCAAAATTGAAGCGCTTTTTCATTGTTGTTTCTGCGGAATCCGTGGTCTGTAATTGGGCGGATGACGACGAGGACGACGCCAGCGGCGCAGAAACCGCCGACGGCTGTTTGAAAGCCGCCCCGTTCGAAACAGGAGAAACGGCGGCTCCCGACTTGGCGCTGGCAGAGCTTCCCGATGATATCGTTGTTGAGGCTGACGAAGGATCCAGTGGCTCGGCATTTAGGGACGCGGAAGTCTCGCTGTTGCCCGCCACGATGATGGGTTTCAGGCCGGAAATCGTGGCTCCGGGCGTTGTGGCCGCTCCGGGCGTTGTAGCGGGGATCGTGGCGTCTGTCGGCTTCGTGTCTGGTGCGAGTTTCTTGGTAGAATCATCGTGATTGAACGAACAGCCTTTGTTTTCCCATTTGCAGTAGCCGTGTATTTTTATATTTCGACAGGGAATGGTCTTGGCCCACTCAAACTGCGTTCCACTATTACTCATTAGGGCGGTATTGCGAGCAAGAAGAGGCGAAATTTGGTGACGGAATGGTGGTGAATTGCTTGAATTAGGGAGGGACAATGCATATTTAAAGAAGCGTGTTTTTTTTTTTTTTCTCTTCTTTTACAGCAGAAAAGTGCCGATAAGTTGGGTTTTTTTTTGGTTTTTTTTGGCAACGGTAAAGTGCTGACGTAAGCGGATGGGGACGATGATGTAAGCGAGGGTGAGGGTTTTTACAAGACTTGAGATGGTGAGCATGTCCGTAGCGGTCAGTGGTTGCTGATGGTGGGCAGCACTGGCAAGTTGTGAGCTCCTCCAAACAGCCCAATTCCATCAAAATTCTCTAATTTGAAGTTTTCCGCTACTGGGCTCCGGCCGGGTAACTTTTGAGTCAGCAATACTGGTAATCTGAGACTGAATTTTCTTACCCCAGAAAACACTCGTTAGGGAAGCATTGGCGAGTTACCGAACGGAATCGAACCTGACAAACATGACTAAAGTGACAATTGTGACTGGATCATCGCGCGGACTCGGGCAGGCCATCACCCGGCTGATTCTGGCAAAGACCGGGGACTCGAAAGTGGTGGCTGTGGCCAGATCGGCTGATAAGCTTAAAGAGCTCGAGACCACCTACGCAGGCCGCGTGCTGGCAGTTGTTGGAGACGTCACGGAGGAAGCTACTGTTACGAAGCTTATCAAGGAGACGCTTGCCAAGTTTGGACGGATTGACTCGGTGGTGGTGAATGCCGGTGTGTTGGATCCAGTTCAACACATTGATTCGCTTGATATTGCGCAGGTGAGACGGTTGTACGAGGTGAACGTATTTTCTGCGATGCAGCTGGTCTCTAAGACGTTGCCCCACGTCCGCGAGACCAAAGGAAGCTACTTGTTTGTTTCGTCGGGTGCCTCGACCAAGGCTTACGATGCGTGGTCTGCGTATGGATCCTCCAAAGCAGCATTAAATCAGTTCTGTGTGAGCTTGGCAGCAGAAGAGCCTCTGATTCGCGCTATTTCCATTGCTCCTGGTGTTGTTGACACGGCGATGCAGCAGGACATTCGGGAAGTTTTCGGCAAAAACATGTCTCAAGATGCGCTGAAGCGGTTTACAGAGCTGCACAAGAACAAGCAGCTTCTTGCGCCCGAGATTCCTGGTGCTTACTACGCGAACTTGGTTGTCAAGGGTATTCCTGAGAAGTTGAACGGTCGGTATTTGCGGTACAACGACCCGGAGCTGGCTTCTTTTGGGGACAATTGATGAACGACGAGCGAACGACGAGCGAACGACGAGCGAACGACGAGCGAAGCGAGTCCGAACTGTCTGCTGTTGAAAGCTGTCAGCACATAATACTGGAAAATTCAAGGACAAGCACAATGGGTCACCAGTCAATGTTAGCAGATATGTTAGAAAAGCCTGAAAACTTATTTTTCTGCTACCAATTTCTTGCTACCATGTAAATTCACGTAGACGTAGACCAAACGGCGAGCGAAGGGAGTCAATACGAGAGCTCTAGCCTAGTAGATGTGTTTGAGCGTGAGTGGTTTTTAGAGGTCGAGGGATGAACTGGTTGCTGGTTTAAATGTTGGTGTAAATTAACTATGTGAATGCTTACCCAAAGGAGGAAGCACATAGCTCGTACTGGAAGAGTAACTTTAGCCGCACATTTGCTCCCGATAGCTTGTGGTTGGCGTCGGCAGTGCTTTGAGTGCTGGCATTCGGAGCCAGTATCGGTAGAGTACACAAAGAGTTGGCTCAACTCCACAGGTGCGAGGTGTGCGGTTGGTGCGAGGTGTGATGAGTTCGGACTAGGACGAGCAAATGACGAGCGCAGCGAGTCATTTGTGAGTCCTGCTTGCCAAGCTAGTACCTAAACTCATCAATTCAATCTTCAAGAGCAATTGGGTAGTTGACCGGTCACGTCAGTCGATCAGTCGATCAGTGAGACAGTCAGTTGGTGAGCCAAACCCAGAAGTCATTCGCACCGACGAGCGAAGCGAGTCGTGAGTGAGCTCTGAGTGAGATCGAGTGAGATTGAGCATAATCAGGTTAGTCGCTTAGCTCGTCAACCAACAGTTCAATCGCTCATGACTCGCTCACGACTCGCTTCGCTCGTCGTTTCGCTCGTCGTTCGCGTGTAGAGATGTCCCCAAAAATCACCAACTCTTCACCTAAAAAAAAAACGTCACCCAATAAACCAACCCAACAATCACTGTGTCTTCCGCCTCTCACCGTCCCCCTCCGACCCACACAACGCTGTTCTTGCACAATGGACTTTGTGTTTGACACGTACGACGAGAGCTACAACGGCGGCGGCGAAAACGCGCAAGGGTCGGCTCAAATATCGAATCCGTTGCCGATTCCCTCAGCACCACTCAAGATCCCCAATTTCCCTCTCCAGACCGACCTCACACGCAAATTCTCGAACCTGAACATCCTCAAAAACATCAACGCGCGTTCCAAAGGGCTCGGCAAGACCGAGGGCGTCGAAACCAGCCAGGAAAACTCGCTAGCACTGAAATATGCGAAAAACTCTCTAGATTTGATCTCGTCTAGCTCGGCGTTGTCGACGCCCAGCGCATCGACGCCCGGTGTTGGGACGCCTGTGTCGACGTCGAACGGGCTGAGCGTGGAACAGACCGACTCGAACGTGCTGGCGAGCCGGCTGAGTCGAGTTTTGAACCAGACAAACTTTGATTCGTCAATAAGACAGTCGTTGGTGCTGTTGCAATCGCGGACAGAAGACGCCGAGGTTTCTGCCGGGTCGGGGGTCGACTACAAGAACCTCACGAGCCCGAGCATTCTCGGGTCGATTGCGCGGCGGAAGCTGCGCCGAGACGTGGAAAACGACCTTCTCAGACAGCATTTCCAGTCGCTCAAAAAGTACCAGTTGGTGGTGAAGAAGCTGAACGTTATCCGGCAGGATCTGGAGGACCTGAACGGGTGTTTTGCGGAGATCGACGGCAAGGTGGAGCGCAGCGTGGCGGACACGCGGGAGTTCAAAGCCAGGGTGACGGAGCTGTCCAAAGAGCGCGATCTGGTGAAGATCAAAAAGAGTCTTTTGAACAGTTTCAAGACGAACTTCACGCTCAACCACTACGAGGACCACATGTTGCGCACGGGCGAGATCAACGACGATTTCTTCCAGGTGTTGGACAAAGTGGAGAACATCTACAGCAACTGCGACATTCTCTTGAGCATGAACAACGACAAGCTGGGGATCTCGATCATGAACCAGATGTCGAGTATGATTGCGCTGGCGATCGACCGCATCTCGCTCTCGCTCAAGAAGAACCTCACGGCTCTGTACAGCCAGAGCGACGTGGGCAAAGACAAAGAATCGATCAGCAGTTTCCAGAAGTCTCTCATCTACATTCTGAAAAAGGACAAAGACGAGTTCGACTCGATCGTGAGCGAGATCATCGAGAGCCGCTCGCGGATCGTGACCGAGGACTTCCTCAACCAGCTCAACGGGTACTCGGAGGAGATCAAAACGAGCTCGCGCCGGCCGTTGATCATGTCTTCGTACGACTCCAAGCGATTCATCAGCGACATGCTCGCGTACCTGCACAACGTGATTGTGAACGAGCTGGAGCTCGTGGAGAGTCTGTTCAACTTTGACCAGGCCGCGAACGACGACCTGGTGCCGGTTGTTCGGTCTGTCGTGAACAAAGTTCTGGGCTCGCTGAGCAGACCGTTCAAAGGCTCCTTCGAGACGATCCTCAGACAGGAGAGCAAGCCAGAGGTGATAATCCAGCTGTACAACCTCCTGGACTTGTACAGAATGATGTTCAACAAGCTGACCGAGAGAAACGACCTCATCGACTGTCTGCACGGCCTCCAGTCCGACACGTTCAACAAGCTGCTCATTCTGGTGACCCTGAAACTCAAGGAGATCAAGGTGGAGTCTGAGATCGAGGAGGTGGACGAAGACCTGTTGTCGCTTCCAGACTGGCTCATTGACTTCTACTCGCATTTCCTGGTCATATTCGACTATCACCAGTCCTCGGACGCCACGTTTCTCAAGGTTGACGAGCCGAAGCAGCGGGAGCTGTTTGCCGCTCTGGTGGACGAGCCCGTCGCGTTCATGTTATCGATTGCCTCGAAGTTGCAGATCTCGAGCAAGTCCAAGCGGATCTTCAAGATCAACTGTCTCGATTTCGTTGTGTCGAAGATCGAGCTCGTTCCGTTGCTGTCTGAGAAACTCGAGACCGTCAAGTCCCGTTTGGACGAGGAGATCCAGATGCTGATCAACGACGAGTTCACCGAGCTGCTGCACAACTCCGGGCTGTTTGACATCTACAACCTGGTGAACATGATCTTCAAAAGCGAGGACGGGTTTTTCGACGTTTCGCTGTACGAGCCGATTGTGGAGAACCGTCTGTTCAATGTGATCACGTTCCAGAAGGCAGACCTCAAGCTACAGGAGTTTCTGATTGGGTACTTGGTGTCGAACGAGCTCAACAAGCTGATCTCGCCGCTCATTCTGAACGACATTTTTATCTCTTCAACGCTCCAGTTTGTGAACTTTTACCACAAGCTCCTGCTCATTGTGAGCGAGTACCTCAAGGACGAGGACGGGAACCGCGTGAACGTGTTCAGATGGGACGACTACCACGTGGCGACCCTCTTTGGCGTCGAGGAGGCGTACGCTGAGCAGCGAGACTCATTAGAATAGACAGGTGGATTCCAAAAGATAATGATAATATACATGCAACTACTGCTCTTTTCTTTCCGGTTTCTTGCCTCTGCCGTAGCCGTCTTTTCCGTAGTAATCCATTGGATAATACTCCTCTTGGAACGACTGGTCCTGTTCGAGCATCACCATCGCCTCGTACGGTGTCAGGAGCGGTTTATGGAAAGCAAAGCCCCAGTCGATCGACAACCGGGGACAAGCCACCTGGACGAAAGCGTCGATGTCGTCAAACATGGACAGTTTGGCAGGGAAAATCTCCGAGAGAATGATCTTCACCACGACTTTACCCTGGCTTCGTAGATTTTTCTCCAGACTCTGTAGCGTTGTTGGGTTTCCCTGTCTCCCCAGAGCCCCGAGGATGAGTCCGACTTTCTTCGCCGAGCGGGCCGTTTCGATGGCCTCTCGCCGGATTTGCACCATCTCCTTCTGGTTGTATCTTTCTCTCGTGAACTTCCTCGAGTATGGGTCGTATCTGAACGCAGGAATGGACGGGTTATGGATCATGGCCGATTCGAGATGGAATCTACCGTCTCCGATGTAAATCATTGCGTCGAATTGTTCCGGGCTGAGCCGTGCCGACGTGCAACCGAGCACCTCTCCCTTGGAAAGCGGAGCGATTTGGGGCGGAATCACGTAGATGATTTTTTCGTCAGTGGAGTCTGGGTTTTCGAGCTTGTTTTTGATCGAATGGATTGTTGGGTTGAACTGGATGGTTCCAAACACCGCGAGCCGCGCGCCACTGTCGAAGTTGCGTCTGATGGTCTTCAGCAAGTGGGCGTCGTCGATGGCAATGGTGACGAAGACGTAGAGCACTTTGATGGCTGTGACGTCGATGGGCACGAGACAAGAGTGGGCGTAATGGACAATCAGGTCACAGTCAAGCGACCGCGCGGTGTAGTCGTCGATGCAACAGGCTCCGTAGGACACATCGCCCATGACGAGAACCTCGGCGTCGCAGAACTGCTCGATGATGTCGGATATCACGAGCGAGTAGATCAGCAGACCTTCGGGCATCTGCAGACACACCCGTTTGGCCCCGTTTTTGCGCACGTTCCAGACGGTTTTGTGGATTTCAAAGTTGTAGTTGGACGGCAGGAGCTTGATGGCCTCGTTGAGCTCCTCATCTTTGAGGATTTCGTCTGGGATCTGGTTGATGACTCGTCCTATAGTGCGGGGTCTAGGGGCCTTGAGGACGACGGAGCGGTCGTCTCCGTTTTCTGAGGCTGCGGCGGCGGATCGGCGGGAGCCGCCGAACCGCTTGCGTGGGGCCTTGACTTCTGTTGGCACGGCCAGGTCTGCGGACATTTGTGGCGGGCTGTGTAGTGGTTGCTGTGGCCTGGGATTGCTTGAGAGAGGTGATTAACGAAAAGGAAGTGAAAAATTTTGGCAAGATTAAAAAAAAAAAAAAAAAAATCTGTGCGGCTCTTAATTTTTTTTTTTTTAAATAATTTTTCAGTTATTTTTTTTTTTATTTTTTTGAAATATCAAATAACGGTTTTCCAATTACAAACAGCTCTGCTTCTCCAACCTTCCCGCCCACCATGATCACTCCGTCCTTCACCATCACGCAGAATGACGAGTTTGTCTTCATCCGTATCAAGATTTCCAACATCCGGTTCTCGGCCCAGGCCCTCGAGATGGTCGTGGACGGGTGTCTTTTCATCTTCTCTCTTCCCCCATACTACCTCCGGTTGAGGCTGCCCGGCGCCATTGTGGACGACGAGCGCGTGCATTTCGAGCTCAACTCGCCCGAGGAGTGCATTGACGTCCGGATCCCCAAGGAGAATAAAGGAGAGCAGTTCAGCGATCTCGATCTGCCAGCCAAGCTGCTGGCTCGACTGAACGAGACGCTCGAGCCGTCTGAGCCCCAGAAGAAGGCCGTCATGATTCAGGAGCTCGACGAAGGCAGCCCGGAAATGGCCAGGAGCATTGAGCAGGAGGCAGAGGAATTTAGCTGGGAGGTTGAGCAGAAGTTTCCCGAGCAAAACGACACAACTCTCACTGCTCCAAAGTATGGATTCAACAACCAGTATTGCAACATGGTGAGCGTTTCGCTTGCGAATGGCAACGACATTAACGATCTCGCCGACCCGGACAAAATGGACGCCGACCAGCGGATTATCGAGCGTCTGATCAAGGAAAACATCAAGTTCGATCCCGAGTACTATGCCAACGACTATCTGACAGCCAAGTATATGCCGGAGGAGTCTCGACTAAAAGAGGCTTTAGGGTGGAGGTGTGAGTACAGAACGCTTTTTCTGAAGCACCAGCGGGAGCTCAAAGGCTCTGAGTCGTCGGAGGCTGCCGAATCGACGGTCGAGATCAAGTTTTCTGCCGAGGAAAACCAACGCATGGTGGATCTTCCACGCAAGTCTTACCTGATCGACGACCCGAAACCGCTCTACTACACGCTTGTTTGCCTGATCTACGCCTATTGCTACGAACTGCGGTCCAACGAGGGAGAAACGACTGTCGAGAGCGCTTGGACGGTTGGGAAACTGGCACCGCAGTTGAGTTGTCTGGACTCCCAGATGATCCAGTCCAACAACCTGACCGAGAAGAACATGCTTGTTGTCTTGGTGCTTACGATGTCGCGGCGGGCTTTGTGCTACCCCTTACTCCGGAATTTTGATCTTGTGAAGAAGACGTGGGACGACGTTTACTATGTGCTGAGGTGCGGCAAGCGAGCGGTCTTGAAGAGTCTGATGGCCTGTCGAGAGCTCTTCCGCTTCCACGACGTTTACTACATCTACTGCAAAGTGTGGCTGGACGACCTGTGTGCGTGGGTTTTGCGGGACGACGGGTGTCGCGAGAGGGTTCTTCGGAACCTGGCCCACGAGCTGAGGAAGAGCACAGAGAGTTTGGGGAAGAAAGACGTTGTCTTCGAGAAGATACTGAATCCTACAGAGGGGGAAGCGAGTGACGAGGACCTGGAGTTTGTGAATGTCGAGGACGTGGAGGAGTTGGCGGAGGTTGCGTATCGCGAGCAAACGACGACATGACGAGCGACGACGAATGACGAGCGAAGCGAGTCGTGAGTGAATCTTTAGTGAGCCCTTAGTGAGTAGCAAGTAATTTGACCAATGCTCACGCATTGGTCAAATTCTCGCCCGCCCCCTGCCTTTCGCTTGACTTCCTCCTTTCTCGCTATATAATAGATACGTAACAGTGAGCACCACCTCGGAGGATGTTCCCACTAAGTCGCTGGACGCGCATTAATGCTATGAGTCTTGATAATTCTCGATCATTCTTGATGATCTTTCAGATCAAAAAAAATTCGAAACTGACAAAAACCCTTGCTTCATGTCTTGTGACTCTCCGAGCGAACAATCACTTTGCTGAGCGGGTTCGCACGTGAGCAGGCCCGCTCAATGGCTCGCTACGCTCGTCATTTCACTCGTTGTGATCATCGACAGATCCATGGTAGCACTCCTCGAATGCGACTTTCTGAACTTTGTAGGAGTCACGGGCTCCAGCGCTTCACCAGCCGCACTTCCACCGCTTTCGGGAGACGGTTGCCTGCGCTTTTTGGGCGTTTCCTGATCTGGTAGCTCCGGAATTGTTACTTGCGGAGGCAGCGATATGGTCCGTTGATGTCCACCGTGGCGCAGACTTTCGATACTGGTTGGACGGTTCATTGAACTGCCCAGGTTTGACACTGCATGGGCTCCGATTCTGGACGGAGACAGCTGATGTTGCGGGCTTAGCGTGGTTCTTCTCGTTGGAGAGGCCGATCCAGATCCGAACTTGAAGTTCGGAGCACCCTGGAAGTCGATCGAAGATGACCTCGAGTGTGTCTTCCTCAGCGGAGACAGTGCCTGCTCCCTAGGGTGCGCTGGAACCGGTTGTCTCAGGGTAGGAATGCTCTGTGCTGCGCCACTGGGCAGAGAGTGTTGCGCCACACGGGGCGCAGTAGCAGCGTCTCTGGAACTGCTGAAAATGAGTGGAATCAGCTCGCCTGGAATATTGCAATGGTGTGCCAGCTTCATCAGCTCCATCGTCCTGTTCATAGACTCCACCCTGTAGAACTCTTGCTTGGTCTTCTCCTGCTCTATCCTTGTCCTGAGAGCGTCTCTGAGCGTCTCTTCCGAGTAGGGCCATGAGGTGACTTGCGGCCCGAGAAGGGCCTGTAAAGCCGCAGTTTCGGGCCGCGGTGCCGAGCTGGAACTGTGTGTCTGTGTCTCGTTGCTGGTAGCGGTCGACATGGTGATGTGATGTCACTGTGTGTGTGTGTGTGTGTGTGTGTGTGAACGATGTACGGGGCCCAATACACGATCTTGGACATGGCAAATGACAAGCAGCACTTATGGAGTTACATCGCTTGACACCTGCTGCGGTCTCACCGCTCGCTTCGCTCGTTGTTGGTTCCTGACGCATCGAACCTCTGTATCTCTGCTGGGGTAACCCAAAAGGGCAAGATGTAAACATTGGAAAAGACCCCGTCCACGTGACGTGAGGCAGCTGACCCAGCGCTCGTCGCGAGTAAGAAAAACTAAGGCTGTGTAAGGGTGCGTTTGTGCACCCTGAAAAAAATATCAAAAAAAAAAAAATCAATTCACGTCTTTTTTTCAGTACAGATGGGTACGCGTGTGTCTTTTATCAGAGAGCAGTCCTCGCTTATCCACAAAGTTTCGCCACGCCATCCAAACACAAACCATGTCAATCGTCTCGCTTTTAGGAATCAACGTGCTCAATAACCCAGCAAGGTTCACAGATCCGTACCAGTTCGAAATCACGTTTGAGTGTCTGGAACCTCTGAAAGAAGATCTTGAATGGAAGCTCACGTACGTGGGATCGTCGCGGTCTCTCGAACACGACCAGGAGCTCGACTCGATACTGGTGGGGCCTGTTCCTGTTGGAATCAACAAGTTCATCTTGACGGCAGACGCGCCTTCTGCAGAGCTGATCCCGGCCAGCGAGCTCGTGTCGGTGACGGTGATCCTGTTGAGCTGCTCGTACAAAGAGCGCGAGTTTGTGCGGGTGGGGTACTACGTGAACAATGAGTACGACTCGGAGGAGCTGCGCGAGAACCCGCCTTCGAAAGTGCAGGTGGAGCACATAGTTCGCAACATTCTTGCTGAGAAGCCGAGGGTCACGCGGTTCAACATTGTCTGGGACAACGAGGGTGAGAACGGAGAGGAGTATCCTCCCGAGCAGTTTGAGGAGGAGGAAGAGGAAGAGGAAGAGGAAGAGGAAGAGGAAGAGGAAGAGGAAGAGGAAGAGGAAGAGGAGGAGGAGGAGGAGGAGGAGGAGGAAGAAACGAACGGCACGACCAACGAAACTCAACCAGAAGAACCGCTTCCGAAGAAGAGGAAGTTACAAGATCCAGAGGACGAGGAAGCCGAGGCGGAGGCGGAGGCAGGCGCAGACGCAGGCGCAGACGCAGAGGAAGAGGACGTTGAAGAGGATCTGGAAGAGCTCGAAGACGAGGACGACAAAGAGGAGGACGTTGAAGAGGATCTGGAAGAGGAGCTCGAGGAGGACCTAGAAGAAGAACTCGAGGAGGCTGAGGAAGCCGGTGAGGACGACGCCGACGAAGACGAAGTCACTGCTCCTGTGAAGCCGGAAACAGCGACCGGCGCAACAAAAAACGACTAAGTATGTGTAGTGTATTATTGGTGTTTGATATTATGGGTCGTAGAGTTCGTTGACTAGCTGAAACACTTTGGTGACGAGTATTTCGAGCTCTCGAGCAGAGCTGAGTGCTTTTTGTCTGAGTTTGGGAAGCATTTTGTCTGGATGCCACCGCACCCGCTCTCTCTTGAGGCTTTCTTTGGTGCTCAGGAAAGCTCGAATGCTGTCCAGATTGAGATCGCACAGTTTGCTGGTGGCGTTGGGCACCGGGATGTCGGCAAGCTGGAACGGCTTGCGGTAGTCGAAATTGTCCCAGAGCTTGACGTAGGAGTCGTAAGTCCGCACCGGCCGACCGAAGGAGCGCAGCGGATCGACGGAGGGAGAGTACGACGGCAGGTTCTCGGTGTATCCGGTCTCGACTTTCGGCAGTCTGGTGTGTCTTGTGTAGTTGATGTCATCGTGGGTATCGAGCGGTGATTCTGTGGCGACGAACCTGTAGCCGTTGATCTGCGGGCCCCATTCGGTGTATTTGGCTGTGCGGGGTCTGTGAGCCGTGTTTGGCGCGGATTCGGCCTGTTCAGGCGGCGGGGAGGGCGACAACGACGGGGAGGAGTCTCCTTTTGGAGAGGCCATGGAATTGGTTTTCGGGCTGGTTTTAGTCTTTTTGAACCTCAAAGTCCCATTTTTGTGTTTTTGTTTGCGTTTTCTGCCGCTGGAGGAAGCCGTGGCAATGTGCTTGTTCTGGTGTGCTTGCATTCATTGGGTGGTGAGGGGTGTTAAAGAGGATGACGGGGAGCACAAAGTTGATGTAGTTTATTTTATTTTTATTTTTCTCCGGGTTGTCTGGCACCGCCACACACCGCCACACACCGCCACCTCCAGGAAAATTTTCAGAATTTTCAGACTTTTCAGAATCTTTTTTTTTTTTTTTTTCCTTTAATTTCTTTATCTAGCTTGACATTACAGACCACCACACAGTTTTGCTCTGCAGACTTCCGACCACAGACATGTTGCACAGACCACGGCTGCTGCGATTTTGCAAGTACCGCCTGCAGCGTTCGGGCCAGCAGGCGGCGAAGTTCCACGTCTACCCGTGGCAGCACAGCCAGATCAATACAAATCACAGAGTGACCGTCGAGCACGACGACGACTACGATCCGATCTCGCCCGGCAAACGACTCAGCGAGGAGACGTCGAGCCTGATGTTCTCGTACCGGAGAGAGGGCGAGAGTTTTGGCCAGCTTGTGAACGAGGTTCTGCACGACAGAGACCCGATTCTCAACACCAGAGTGATCACTCCAGAGGAATCGTTGTTGGGTGTGGACCCAAAGTACAGAGACCCTGAGACCGGCGAGCTCCTGAAAGGCGCCACGAGCCGCGAGGCGAGACTTCATCCGCAGACGTTGAAAGGACGGGTCAACAGGTCTCGTGTAGAAGTTCCAGACATCATCAGCAAGACCATCAGCAACAACATGCTTCTGTTGTATGATCCCAAGTACCTCAAGATCAAAACGAGCGAGTACTACGTGGCTTTGAATGAGAACCACGTGCACCCAAAAACCGAGACCGAGGAGGAGGCAGACGTGCACATAGCGAGCTCGTTTCTGCAGAACTATGCCTCTTGCTACCAGGTTCTTCACGAGCTGAAAGGCAAGGTGGGACCAGAGTTCAACCCTCGGCGTGTTCTGGACTTCGGATACGGGCCTGCCACCGGGATGTTGGCGCTGAACGAGCTGATGGGCGACGAGTTCAATCCGGAGGTGAAGGACGTTGTTGTGAACGGTTCTTTCTATATGGAGAGAAGAGCCAAGGTTCTACTGAGTAGACAGGTGAACGAGTATTTTGAGAGGGGCGCAGACGGGAAGAATGTGCTGTTCGAGGCGGGGGAGGCCGCCGCTGCTGAGCAGGCGGAGGAGGCAGAGGAGGCGGAGCAGGCAGAGGAGACCGAGGAGACCGACGAATACGTCGGAAAGATCAAAACCAAAAACATCTCCGTCAAGTCCATCATCATGGACAAGTTGAGGCCAGAAAACTTCAAGTACGACCTCATCATCGCACAGCACCAGCTGCTGTCCGACTTGTCGAACTTCCCCCACCAGGTGGACGAGAAGCTCGATCTTCTGGTGAGACGGCTGGCTCCGGGCGGACATCTTGTTCTTGTTGAACGCGGAAACCCTGTTGGTGCCGAAGTGATTGCGAGAGCGAGACAGGTGATGTTGCGGCCGGAGAACCACGAGGGCAAGTCCGCCAAGATCCCGAGACCGTACAAGCGGTCGATCATGGAGAGGGCGAAGGAGGAGAGTTTGTCTGTGGAAGCGGGAGAGACAGCAGTTGACGATGGAGAGATTGAGGCTGAGCTGTTGGAGCATTTCGATGTGGTGGACGCCGCGGAAGGTGCCGAGACTTCTGGAGATCCAATCAACTTGAAGGTCGTGGCTCCGTGTTCGCACCACGGCAAGTGTCCGTTGCAGTTTTTCAAGCCGGAGTACTACGAGTTTGGCCAGATCGGGCCGAAACTCAAGTTCTGCAGCTTCTCGATCGATGTCGCAAGGCCCAAGTACGTTTTGGAGTTGAAGCGAGGTGCGAGATTGGCTACTAAATGGAGCTCAGAAAACAGCGGTGTGGGCCAGAAAGGTCTGGCCAAGCCCGGGAAGGGCAGGCCGAACGGAAAGGACTTTGAGACGGCCAACTTCTCGTACTTGGTGGTGGAAAGATCGGATCTGGAGGAAGAGAAGCTGGAGCTGATGCGGAAGCTCGAGACAGAAACGAGACCTATTGGGTTCCAGGCCGAATCCCTTGACGAGATGCCACGGGTCTTGGCTCCGCCGCTGAAGAAGAAGGGATTTGTCATTGCCGACATGTGTGCTCCGTCGGGCCACGTTGAAAAGTGGTACATCTCGAAGTCTGTTGGGGGACAGGAGTATCACGATGCTCGGAAGCTGGAGATGGGCGACCAATGGGCTCTGGGTGCGAAATCGAAGGTGCAGTCCAAGAAAGAGAACGTTTTCTACTTTGAACGGCTGGAGGAAAAGGAAAAGAACTTGCGGCTGCAAAAGAAGCGGGACTCGGAGCGTTTGAAACGCAAGGTGGTTCGGGATTACAAGCGCGCAATGGACACAGAGCCTGAGACTTACGGCGACCGCCTGCTCCAGATGGCACACATGGACTCGTATCACTTCCTGGCGAAGCCGAGAGAGCAACAGAAATTGAAGGAGATGAGAAGCACCAAGTGAAGGAAGGAACTGTAGATAGATGAGGGAGAGCCTCACGATAATGGTACATACATGTATATAATGTTTTTTTTCTCTGGGGAAAATTCCTCGGGCTGTGCACTCTATGCTTTTTTTTTGGTGTGATCGGTTGGCGCACGCCCAGAGAGACTTTTTTTTCTAAATCGGAAATAAAGAGGGAGACAAAATCAAATTGGGGTAATTTAGAGGATAGTTTTGTCGCCTTTGTTTATTCTTTTTGGAGGACAGAGATTTATTACAGTGACCCATGTGCACATAGTCAGGATTAGAATTAGAGCTTCACATTCTAACTTCAAATCCAAGTGAGCATGGAATCGCTAAACGTTCTGAGTTGTAAGTGTGGTGGGCAATGGCTATCAGGAGGGAGATCTTGCAATGGTTTTTTATATTTTTTTTTTGCGTGAGGAGGGCGCTATTGCGCCCTCTCTCAGCTTCTGAGCGGCAAGAGCCGGGACGGCCTCTAACAGTGTGGGTAGAAACAAGGATTACTAACACAGACACAAGATGGTGACGCGCCCTCATGCTGTTTCTTGGCTTGGCGGCTATCGGTGGGTAACTGCCAAACCACAGTGGTGGGTTCCAGCTGTGTGAACGAGGAAAACAAAACAATCTCCTGGAGCTCCACAAGATACGGCGACTCCACGTTCACTCCTACATTTACCGCAAAAGACTTTGAAGATTTGAGAGAAATCTCTCACAAGCTCAGTGCTTACGATATAATCTTGCTAGGAGCAAGCACAAGGTCTTCGCTTGAAAAACTGGCGACAAGCGCGCAGCCGTTCATAGGGAAAGACACAGTTCTGTTGGTGGAGGCGAGATATGCAGTCGGTTTGGAGAAGATTGTCAAGAAGAAAAACTCGTCTGCCAAAGTATTCAGCATAATTTGCGACGCCGATGTGATTGTGATGCAGGAAGGGCCTCTGAAACAGTATTATCACAAGAGTTTGAACGTGACTACAGTGATTGGCTCGACTGTGGGAGAAAATCCGGCCTCTTTAACTGCGCTCAAGGGAGACGGAGAAAGTGGCTCGCGGTTAAACAAGCTGACAGAACTGCTAAAGTCATCAGAAGTGTATCCATGCTATCTTATTCCAACGGGAATAAACCCGACATTCAACAGTTATGCGTGGAAAAGAATCATTCCGTTTGTGGCATTGGAGGTGATGACTCTTGTGTATCACAAGCTCAATACTGGAGATGCTGCCCAGCTGGCGGTGATGAGAGGGGTTCTTTCGGATCTATTGAAGTTGGGGAGACAATCAGGCGCACCGGATTTGCCTAATCCATCGGATACCGGGAAAACCAAGTCATTGTTTGATATGATGATTAGAGATTACAATCAAAAGGCCCCCGGCAGCGCGGTCAGAACACCCAACTCTACAAGCCAAACTGAGCATCAGACCAAAGACGCAATAAAGGACATGGCAACTTGCATCTACCATTTTGAGTATGGATTCGATACCCATATAGATTTGTCCTTGAGGCAAGTTATAGAACAAGCTATGGAGTTGAAGATTGTGGTTCCATACATTGAATCACTCTACAGTTTCTATTTGGAGATTGAGAAGCTCAAAAAACAGCAACTGTTCAACTGGGTGTCTAGAAAAGCGAAATATGCAGAGCCGGCTAGAGTACAATTGCCAGGTGCTCAACACCAAGAGCAATTACAAAACCAATACATGCAACAACAACAACCACAAGGTTTTGTGAACAATTCATCACAACAGGCACAAATGAACATGGGGTCTTTTCAGTCTTTCCAACCGCAACAACAGGGTCAGCAGCAGCAGCAGCAGCAGCAGCAGATACCGATGAATGGGGCGATGATGGCAGGACCACAATTTGGCGGACAACCAATGTTTTTCCAACAACCTCAGCAAGGGTACCCGATTGCGTTTGCGCCACAAGGACCCGCTACAGCTGGATTGAACAGTGGGGGTTACACGCTGGTGTCTGCGACGGGTTTTGCTGGGTCGCCGTCAGCTAGTACAGTGATCCAAGCGCCAGGATCTGGGAGTTTTATTTCATTACATCCACGGTTTCGGCAAGGAGAAGGTGTCAGTGGAGCGATGTCAGCAGGGATGAACCAACAGACGGTTGCACCGATCAAGAATTCGATGTATAGAAAATCGTCTAGTTCGACAATTCAGTCTGGGGAGGAGTTGAGTCGGAGCCAGCGGTCGATGTTGGAGCATGCGAACGTGAAGAACATGCTGGACAACACGACTAGCCGGTATGGGGATGTGGACTCGTTCTCGAAGCTGAACATGTCGAACGGGAGTGTGGGGAGCAGTGGGGTGAGTTACAATGGTAGCATTTGTCCGTCCAACCAGGAGAGTTTGCAGTACAAATGAAGGTGGTTGCGGTTCGTGATATTTTTCTTTGCTTATCGTTTGTTTGTTTAATACAGATCCAGAAGGAGATAGAAAGATGACGAGTGGAGCGAGTCTTACGAGCGAAGCGAGTTGTTGTTTGTATGATTGTGTAGGGTACGAGAGGCTCGAGAAGCAGAGGTGCAAAGAGGCTCGAGGTGGAGGGTTGGGTGATTTAGCTTTGCTCGTCGCTTGACTCTATTGTCCGCTCGCACCTTCCCGATTTGGCGAAAACTTTTTCTGATAAGTATTTAATCCGGTTTTTTTTTTCGAGGAGTTGGAAACAACAGAAGCAGACAGGACGGACATTTGAGCCGATGCGGGAGTCGGGACCCGGTACCGGGAGCCGGGCCCTGGCCAACCGCGTGGACGCACAATACTAGATTTGTCAACTTTGTTTATCTATTCCGCACCCATCACAATAGCGTATCGGTCGTGCGGTGCTGCCAAAGATGCAAGGCTAGCACAATAGGCACTATTCGAGATAAACTCGAGACGCAGAGGGTGGCATAAAATAGAGTGTTATCCAGCCAATAGAAGAGCGCGCTGCGAGGCAGCAGTGAAACCGCGCCAGTACGAGGTGCCTAGAAATCTGAGCGGGCTTGGTTCCAAGGAAGGTGAAGGCGGTGCACGGAGTCAGCCGATGGATGGCCCAGCCGGTTGCCGCCCCCGTACGCACGTACAGTTGTTTGTCGTTGGTGATCCTGCACTGAGGAGAAAATCCCGAAATCCAACCCCTCGAGATTGTTAATTAATTTTTTTTTTTTTCGTACACACCTGCTATACTCTGTTTGTTGTGTCAAGGAACCCTGTTGCAAGGACAGGTCTCTTGGTGAACACAAGCCGCCCGAATCCGCGACAGCTCCGCATTTGTCGCCGCAAGCGTCTCGATCCCCGCGCTGCTGCCGGGCTAATATGAACCTCACATCTCTGGTGATTAACTAATACTCAGTGCATACACCACCACCAGCGCGCACAAACAACAGCAACCATCACCGAAATCGCCCAAAACATTATGCAAAACCAGGCCCATCAGGCTCCTCCGGGCTCTTCGGCTGGTGACCACAACCAGGCCCCCCAGAGCCTCTCGTTTGACACACGGCCCCTCGACCATGCCGGGCTCGCACACCTGCAAGCGGCCGCAGATGCCAGCACGGGCGGTGCGCACGCGGCCCCCGACGACACGAGCGCCACGGCGTTGTGGAAGATGTACTCCAAAGCGAAGGCCAGTCTTCCGTATCGATCTCGAATGGAAAATCTAACCTGGCGACTCATGTTCATCAATCTCAGCAAGAGTCGGCCAAGGGTGTCGAAACTGGGCAACGTCCGAGGCAGCCACGCGGGCCACTCCGAGGACACGGCCGCTGCTGCCACACACGCAAACGACAACAACTATACCAGTTGGCCGCAGTTCCCAGACCTGGACTTGCTCGAGGCCAAACGGCACCCGTACACCGAGCGAGACGGCACCGCCACACACACACTGGGCGCCGCGGCTGCACCGCCACAGGTGGACCCTAACTCGACAGAGTTTGACTACATAGAGCACATCAAGAGCATCGGCGGCGCCAGCACCGCCGCCAGCACCGCCGGCGGTGCTGGCAGCGGTGCCGGCAGCGCTGCTTCGGCCGCGCACGCAACGGAGCCGGCAGCCGGTGCGGCCGCCTCGACAACAGCGTCGCCCAATGCCTCATTCAAACGCGAGGAAGTGGTACCTCTTTTGGAGCCCCAATACTCCAAGCTCTCGCAGTCTTTCATCAACCATTCAGCGAGCCAAGGACGGTCCGGCGGAGCTGTTCCTATGGCAGTGCCAACGTCTGGGCTCTCCAGGCCGTCGATGTCGCTTGATTTCGGTCCGATCTCGCTCCCAGGGTCTGCACCTGACCACCCGTCGCTGTCGTCGCACTCGGACTTTTTATTCAGTTCGCTCGAGAACGGCCCCGAGGCCCACCACTCGCCGTCGCCGCTTGACTTCGACTCACTGTCGACCTCGGTGCCGACGTCGCTGAGCCACAACCCGAGCCTCGTCAACATCCACCACCCTGTGCAGCATGCACCGCCACAAGCGCACGGCGACTTTCTGGGCCAGACGGGCGCCGAAAACCCGCTCTACAGCCCGTCGCAGTCGTCGGTCGCGTCCAAGACGTCAGCACGGTTCCATCCGTTCTCGTTTGACCGTTCGCACGAGTACAACTTTGACGTTGAGGGCGACACCAACATGTTTGATCCGTCTGGGGCTGGTAACGGATTTGTGGCGCAGTCCGGAGTGGGCTACTCCAAAGCCACAACTCCGACCGGGGTTCCGCCGCGTGTGGCGAGACGGCAGTCGATGACGTCAAAGCGCAAGACGCCGGCGAAAAGAGCAAGCAAGAAAGGTTTAGATTCGGGCTCAGGCACGGCGACTCCTATTTCTGGCTCTGTTCCAAACAGCGGGCTGTTTGCTGCGACTCCGTCGGGCCCAGCGGGCACGTCACCACGGACGACAACGGCGGCGACGGCGACGACCTCGACGACGGGACAAGCGGCAGCAGCGGCTGGCACTCCCGGCGTCGGCGGTTCGGGACCGGCGAACGGCAACGGTAACTTCAACAGTGTCGACCAAGGCTCGATTGCGTGCACTAACTGCCACACGAAAACTACGCCACTGTGGCGGCGCAACCCTGAGGGA
This sequence comes from Ogataea henricii, assembly GCA_003705115.2. NCBI lineage: Eukaryota > Fungi > Ascomycota > Pichiomycetes > Pichiales > Pichiaceae > Ogataea > Ogataea henricii. The sequence continues at coordinate 35,027 of PPHT02000012.1, forward strand.
CAACCGTTGTGCAATGCGTGCGGCTTGTTTTTGAAATTGCACGGAGTTGTTCGGCCGCTGTCGCTCAAAACGGACGTTATCAAGAAACGTCAACGAGGGTCTACTAGCAAGAAGCCTAAGAAGAAATCTGATGGTGACGACTTGAATCCGACGCCTATTTTCCTGAACAAGAGCGGTCCGAGTGTGTCGAGCGGTACTGTGAAGGACGAGGAGGAGGACGGTGTGGCTAGTGAGCCGACAGGCGCGACCTCGGCCGGTGCACCGCCACCGGGAGCGGCTTCGGGAGCATACGAGGTTGAGGGGTTGGATTTTGACTCTATTTTGAATGTGGGATCGCATGGACGGGATTTCAAGGGGAAGGAGGCTCGTGAGAAGGATGGGGGTGGTAGTTGGGATTGGCTGACCATGTCGTTGTAAAGACGAGCGAACGACGAGCGAAGCGAGGAGTGAGTGAGTCGTGAGTGAGTCATTTGCGAGTCATTTGCGATCTACACGAGCGAGTCAATCAACTCGTCATCCGTCATTTGCGATCTACACGAGCGAGCCAATGACGAGTCAATGACGAGCGAAGCGAGTCATTGGCTCGTAAATAACCTCCCGAATGTAATTTTTAGTATCAAAAGAGAGTAGTGATACGAGCGTATCGAGTTCTGTTTGGGTCACAACTTCCCCGTAGCTTTCCCTTCGCTTTCTTTTCCGAACAACGGCGAGATCAATCTAGTCTTCAAACACTCTTCCAGGGATTTGTCTGGTTAGCATCAATCAATTGCAAGCAGCACTGAGGCAAGAGTTTGTCAGACCTGCCATCAGTTATGCGAGTAGGAGGGCCATGAGTGAGTGCGACTAAAGTGACTTGCAAAAGACAGTTTTACGGTAAAACTCATTGATTGATCTTATTTTGATTTACGTGTCGTTCGTGCAGTCGCTGCTCTACCATTAGAGAGCTCAGCACTGGGAACACTCATCTGACTGTTTGTGAGGAAAACGTTGTGTCGCTCTACAGAGGTTGGGAGAACTTGACTGAAAGGCCAGATCCTGTCAGGCCAGTGGTGAGCTGGTCGCGGTCTGACCCGTCTTGATTGCCCCCTTCGCATGACTCGCCTCACCACTCGCTCCGCTCGTGGTTGCTCGTGGTTGCTCGCGGTTGCTCGTGGTTGCTCGTTCGTATGACTAAGCAATTCGTTTCGCTCTCCGCGCACCTGTGAAAAATTTATTGTCACTATTTCTGAAATATTTCAACTACACTTCTACCCTGAATATCTCCAAATACTCCCACTCTCCCACTCTCTCACACACCCACCATGTCCAAAGTAGGCGTTCTGGCCCTGGGCCCCGCCGGTGTCGGCAAAAGCACCTTCTGCAACTCGCTCATCTCATACATGCAATCGATCGGCCGAACTGCTCACATAGTCAACTTGGACCCTGCCGCAGACCCTACGGAATTCGAGTTCAGCATCGACATCCGCGACCTGATCTCGCTGCAAGACGTCCAGGAGGAACTCAACCTCGGACCCAACGGGTCCCTTCTGTACTGTTTTGAGTTTCTGCTCGAGAATCTCGACTGGTTGGAAGAACAGATCGGAGACTACAACGACGACTACCTGATCTTTGACTGTCCCGGCCAAATAGAACTTTACAATCACGTCCCCGTGCTCCCCATGATCGTCAAACACCTCCAGCAGCAGATGAACTTCAGTCTCTGTTGCACGTATCTCCTCGAAGCGCCGTTCGTCGTTGACAACTCCAAGTTCTTCTCCGGTGCTCTCAGCGCCATGTCGGCCATGATCTTCCTCGAGCTACCTCACATCAACATCCTTTCCAAGGTGGATCTCATAAAAGACACCGTTTCCAAAGCCCAGCTCAAGAAATTCTTGAATCCAGACCCGCTCCTGCTCGAGGACTCGGCCGAGAAACCAGGCACAGACTTTATCTCTTCAAACCCAAAGTTTCAGAAACTCAATAAAGCAATTGCCCATCTCGTGGACGATTTTGGCATGGTGCAGTTCTTGCCGCTCGATTGCTCGGATAAGGATACAAACGATACCGTCAAGTCGATCTTGAGTTATATTGATGACGTCACGCAGTGGGGCGAAGCACAGGAGCCAAAGGAGCCGAATGACGAGGTGGAAGTGCCGGAGGAGGATTTTGAGTGACGAGCGAATGACGAGCGAATGACGAGCGAAGCGAGTCATTTGCGAGTTTACTGCTCGCAATTGCAAGCCTTTCAGCCATCTGAATCCTCTCTTCATTACCCTCTTTCGATTACCTCGCAATGGGCTGGCAATGATGAACTCGATTCCCACCTACGGCTCACCTACAGCTCAGTCATGACTCGCTTTGCTCGTCGTTCGCTCGTAGCAGATTGGTTAATATACATATAATACATGACGAAAAGCTAATGAACGGCTCGCTTTGCTCGCTACTCAGTAAACGTCTCATTTTGCTCGCTACTCAGTGAACCGCTCGCTTTGCTCGCCGAGTTTCACCCGCTTGCTTCTTAGCAACCCTCCCTTTAACTCCCACCTTACTCCCCTTACTTCCCGCCTTGCTTTTCGCCTTGGCTCCCGCCTTCTCCTTCCCGTACTCGTGCTCGTATAACCACAGCAGATCCGGCAACAACTGACAATTTCCAGTCACCAGCAAGTCAAACTCCCCAACATAATCCACAATGGACTGCGTCGGTTGCTCAATATTCAGCCAGATCACATACCCCTTGTTGGAGTGCACCACTTTGGCCATCTCCTTCACAAGACGCCGCACCCCAGGAATCTTGAGCGTCGTCCCCACCACCAACAGACAATCCGGCTTCGACTTGAGATCGGATTCCGTGATGTTGCCGATGATCTCTCCATCCGGGTGAAACTCGTTGTACAGAACAATCCGTGGCCGCAGAATCCCCGACGACTGCGTGCGCCGTCCCGCGACTTGACGCACCTGGTTCAACTCCTCGCACTCCGGACACGTCTTGATCAGCCCGTCTTCACTCTTGAAGAACGTCGGATCAAGCTCAGCAATGTAGTGGCACTTCGAACAGTTCACCAGCTTGATGTTCCCGTGCAGCTGCACAGCCTGCGGGTACGGCTTCTTGAACGTGAGAGGCACTTCTGTGCGCAACGCGGGCAATTGAACGTCCAAACAGTCGATATTCTGTGTATACAGCCGCAAAAGCCGTCCTTGTCGCGATATCTCGTTCATCATGTAGTGGAACTTCGACGGACGACACGTGCTTGAAAGCGTGTACAGCTTCTGAATCATCTCTTCAAACTGCTGGATACTCTCAGACGACCTGAAAACGTTGTAATCAAACAGATTCTTGCCGGATCCGTTTGCTTTCGATGCAAACCCTTGGAAAAGCCCGTTCGCAGAACGGAAATCAGGGATCCCCGCCCCAACAGAGATCCCCGCGCCTGTCACCAACACCATCTTGCGCGAGTGCTGCAGCGCGTGGTACAAAAACCCAACGTCTCGAACATCCACTTGCGATTCCAGCGTCCGATTCAAAAGGTCCAGTTGTGACACATCCAAAACCGTTCCGCTCGACGGCCGATACTTGAGCCGTGGCCGTCTCCGCGACGCGCCTTGTCCCTGGGCCAGCTCCCCCAGCATCCGCAGGGCCTCCACCTGCACGGCGTCCTCCAATTTCACGTACTCGCCATAATTCTCGAGCGGTTGTTCGAGCTTTATTGTTGGTTCTTGTTCCTGTTCTTGTTTGATGCGGGGACACGTATCTTCGGATTCCGCGGGGATTTCGGCACTCGCGTCATCCAGCGGCTCCTGTTTGATACGGAACTCCATCTGGCGGCCTTCTGCAAACAAAACGCTCATGTTGATCAACCCGAAAACACGTCTTGTTGCCTTTGGAGAAGGAAAAATAAAACTTTAGTTAGCTATCTTTTTTTTTTTTTTTTTTTTTTTCCAGAGCTGTTATTTATCAAAATTCCCAAATCAGGACTAATTACTCTGCCATGCTCGTTCGCGGGCCACCAACTGTGGCGGTGAAAAAATTACTAATAAAATTCACTCCCTCTCGGTGATCCTCTTTTCGCATTGTTTGCATCACTTTGTTTGTTTCCCTTCGTTCTCCTTTTATTTTTTGTTTATCACGTCTCCGTCTCCCACGCCACCAAAACACCTCGTGTTCTTCGACTCTCCGCATCCCTGCACCGTTGAAAACATGGCTGAGCATTACGCTAATGGCGATCTCTTTATCGGAGACGCGTTGGGCAGCTCGGTGGGAAACGTCCTCTCTTTCTTTGGGATGCCTTCCTCCCAGGTTCTCGCTGCCCCCGTCACAGCGCAAAAGTCCACCGCACGCACGCCCTTTGGCATCATGTGCGGTTGTCTAGACTCCGATGGCTACTCCTTCAGAACTCCGCTCGAGGATCCGTCTCCATGTCTCGTGAGCGCCCTCAGCTTGTTGCCCTCTTTGCTGCTGCTTATAGCAGGAATCCGGCAGATAACTTTGCTCAGACGCGAGAAAAACATCAACGGCCGCACGCAGCTCTGGTTCCCGCTCAAACTGTTCCTCATTGCGACCCAATTCGCCATCCAGGCCTCGTTCTTGGTGGCCATCGCTGCCTATCTCCCATCTTCGAATGACATCCGGTTCTGGGCTCCAGTTGTGAACCTCGCAGCCCTCGCTGTTGGATTCCTGCTGTCGTACATCGAAAACTACAAGACGTTTGTCCCCAGCTCCGTGCTCATCTGCTACTGGTTCTTTGCAGCCATCGCAGGCGGCTTCCGTACCCTCAACCTCTGTCTTAGACACGCTCAATCGAACGCAGTGCCTCTTGCCGTGGTCTCGGTCGCAAACTCACTTGTCATTCTCATCCTCGAGCTCAACTGCGCTCCCAAGATGATCCTGGACCCAACTGAAAAGTACAACGTGTACGATTATTCCAACATCTTCAGTAAGATCACCTTCACTTGGCTCACACCGCTCATGCAAAGGGGCTACGAGCATTTCCTGGAGCAAACCGATCTGCCGCCACTGCCGTCTTTCCTGAAATCTGACCACCTCGCCAACGTCCTGGACGACAACTGGGCCAACGAGGTGAAGCACAGCAAGAAACCTTCTCTTTTCAAAGCACTAGCCAAGTCTTTCGGTGGGCCTTTCCTTATCGCTGGTATTTTCAAGTTTCTTCAGGATGTTGCGGCATTCGCTCAACCACAGTTGCTGAAAAACCTCATCAGATTCATCAATGATTACAACGAAGATAAAACCATCCCACTCACAAGAGGTTACATGATCGTGGTTCTCATGTTCAGTTTGTCTGTGTTTCAAACCGGTGTGCTGCATCAGTACTTCACTAGAGTGTTTGATACCGGCATCAAAGTCCGGTCATCATTAACCTCTTTGATTTACAAAAAATCGCTTGTTCTCTCGGTGGAGTCGAAACAACAAAGATCCACTGGTGATATCGTCAACCTCATGTCTGTCGACACTCAGAGATTGCAAGACTTGTGTCAGAACTTGCAAATCATTTGGTCGGGACCATTCCAAATCACTCTGTGTCTCATCTCCTTGTACAACTTGTTGGGACCTGTCATGTGGATTGGTGTCTTTTTCCTTGTCATCTCTTTACCATTGAACACTGCGGTTTTCAAAAGGCAAAGAAACCTACAGAAGCGCCAAATGGCTGTTAAGGATGAGAGAACGGGACTCATTTCCGAAATCCTCAATAACATCAAATCTTTGAAGTTGTACGCATGGGAAAACCCTTACAAAGCGAAGCTGACCTACGTCAGAAACGAAAAAGAACTCAAGAATTTGAAGAGAATAGGTGTCTTTCAAGCTTGTGGACAGTTTATCTTTAACTCGACACCTTTCTTTGTCAGCAGTTCTACTTTCGCTTTGTTCGTCTTGTACTATAAGGGCGTGCCACTTACAACAGATATTGTTTTCACTGCTTTGTCTCTTTTCAATCTGCTGACCTTCCCTCTTGCGGTTCTTCCATGGACTATTGGTGGTATTATTGAGGCGCAAGTTGCCATCAAAAGACTGACTGATTTTCTGGCTACTGACGAATTGGAAACCACCAGCATCAGCAGATTGCCAGCTGCCACACAGATTGGTGATGAAGTTGTCAAGATTCAAAGTGCAGACTTTTTGTGGTCAAGAGAGCCACACAAGAGTGCTTTGACTGATATCACTTTCAAAGCTAAGAAGGGGGAGCTCAACTGTATTGTTGGAAGAGTCGGTTCCGGTAAGTCTGCTATCATGCAGGCGATTCTGGGAGATCTTCACAAAACTACCGGACTTGTTTTCGTCCATGGTAGTATTGCTTATGTGCCTCAAGTGGCGTGGATTATGAACGGTACCATCAAGGAGAATATTTTGTTTGGTTGCAAGTACGATCCAGTGTTTTATGAAAAGACCCTCAGAGCATGTGCTCTTACTCAAGACTTGACGATTTTACCAGATGGAGATAACACACAAGTTGGAGAAAAGGGTATTAGTTTGTCTGGTGGTCAAAAAGCTAGACTCTCGTTGGCAAGAGCGGTTTACGCTCGTGCTGACCTGTACTTGCTTGATGACATTTTAAGTGCTGTTGATGAGCATGTCGGAAAGCATCTGATCAACAACGTTTTGGGACCCGATGGTCTATTAAGTTCAAAGTGCAGAATCCTTGCGACAAACAACTTGAATGTCTTGAGATTTTCTAACCACATCACTATGGTCGCTGATGGTAGGATTGTGGAGGAATCGACCTACGACGCCATTGTAGAGAGCAAGGATGGCTCTCGTTTGTCCACCCTGTTAACCGAGGTTAACACTGTGAAGAAGAAGGAACCAGAGGTTACTGAAAGTGTCATTGACAAAGATAGTTCGGACGAAACTCTTTCTGACACTAGTGAACTCGATTGCGATATCAAGGATATGGCCAAAACTGATTTGAAGAAAGCCGAAGCTGAAGATTTTGTCGATTTTATTAGACACAAGGAGGCGGAACAGGCTACAGGAAGAGAAGAACAGCACGAGAAGGGAAAGGTCAGAACCGAAATTTACTCTGGCTATGCCAAAGCCTGTGGACTCAGGAACGTTCTTATCTTGTTGCTCATGATCGGATCGGCTATGGGTACATCAGTTCTTGGTAACATTTGGTTGAAACATTGGTCCGAAGTTAACAGTCATGCGGGTTATAATCCAGAGCCTTGGAAGTATCTTGGTATCTATTTTGGACTGTGTATGCTATCCACGGTGTTCACATTTTTGCAGACGGTTGTGCAATGGTTATTTGTCTCCATTCAAGGCTCCAAGTATCTTCACCAGATCATGCTTGATAGCGTTTTGAGAGCTCCGATGCAGTTTTTCGAGACTACTCCGATTGGAAGAATCTTGAACAGATTCTCTAATGACATTTACAAGATTGACGAAAATCTGGCAAGAACTTTTGGCATGTTCTTTAACAACACCATTAAAGTGACGTTCACAATGTTTGTCATTCTTTATTCAACGTGGCAATTCATTTTTTTGGTGATTCCGATTGCGATTCTTTACAGGTTCTACCAAAAGTACTACTTGGCAACATCCAGAGAATTGAGAAGACTTGATTCTGTGTCCAAATCCCCAATTTTTGCTCATTTCCAAGAGACTTTGAGTGGTGTCGCCACCATTAGAGCGTATGAACAACTTGACAGATTCACATTTTTGAACAAGTACAAGATGGACACCAACATGAGCGCATATCATCCATCTGTGAGTGCCAATAGATGGCTTGCTGTGCGTTTGGAGTTTTTGGGATCCTTGATCATCTTGGGTGCTTCTGGATTGTTGATCATGACGTTGAAATCCGGTCGTGTTACGCCAGGTCTTGTTGGATTGTCTGTTTCGTATGCGTTGCAAGTTACTCAGTCATTGAACTGGATTGTGAGAATGACTGTTGATATTGAGTCCAATATTGTTTCCGTGGAAAGAGTGATGGAGTACGCTGAACTGAAGCCTGAGGCGCCTATGATTGTGGAAGACAAGAGACCTGCCACCAACTGGCCGTTTGAAGGTACCATTGAGTTCAAGGATTACAGCACCAAATATAGACCGGAGTTGGATTATGTTTTGAAACACATCAACCTTTCGATCAACAAGAAGGAGAAGATTGGCATTGTTGGCCGTACCGGTGCTGGTAAGTCATCATTGACTCTTGCGATTTTCAGATTGATTGAAGGTTACGAAGGAAACATCAACATTGACGAGGTTGACACGAGTCAGATTGGGCTGTACGATTTGAGATCGAAACTTTCGATCATTCCGCAGGACTCACAGATCTTTGAGGGCACTTTGAGATTGAATCTTGATCCAACCAATGAGTACTCTGACGAGGACATTTGGGAGGCTTTGGAGCTTGCGCATCTGAAGCCACACATTTTGTCCATGTACGACGAATACGGAAGCAAAGAGGAGATTGAATCTAACCCGCTTCTTATGAAACTGTCTGAAGGTGGTTCGAACCTCTCTGTTGGTCAAAGACAATTGATGTGTCTTGCTAGAGCTCTGGTGAAAAAGGATAGCAAGATATTAGTTCTGGACGAGGCCACTGCTAACGTTGACATCCAGACAGACAACATTGTGCAAGAGACCATCAGATCTGCGTTCAAAGAGAGAACAATCTTGACTATTGCGCACAGGCTCAATACCATCATTGACAGTGACCGAATCATTGTCTTGGAGAAAGGTGAAGTTGCCGAGTTTGACACTCCAGCCAACCTGCTCAAGAAGAAAGATTCGCTGTTTTACTCGTTGTGCAAAGAAGGAGGGCTGGTGCACGATGAGGACTGAATATGCCAAGAATTGGTTGATTGGTTGACCTTTGCAAAACTAAAGTTTAAATATAGAGTAATTAAATAGAACGTTGACCCTTATTTTTTGCGAGACTGGCTCTTGATAATAGCTCCAGCTATTCCTGCTCCTATGGCTGCTAATCCGCTCACCACGGCAAATCCTATTAGCCCGTCTTTTGCGATTTCATTCTCTATTTCGCTCCGCAAGTTCAGCGCTTGCAAGTTATCTGGCTCGTGCAAGATGAGGGCGTCGATGTATCTTTTGCTCTCCTTGAGCTCTCCGATCTTGTAACAGCCGATACTGAGGTAGTAGAGACACTCGCGTCTTCTAGAAGGCACGTTTTTGAAGATATCTGTGAGGATGTTGATTCCCTGTTTGACGTCGGCTTTGTCTGTGGACTTTATGAGCCCCCAAGCGTAGTTGAACTGTGATTGCACAGTGGGATCAGGTTTCTCAGACTCCACTTGCTGTTCCAGGATCGCGAGTTGTTGTTCTGAGAGCGGTGTATTGGAGTCGCCCAGTGCGGGCAGGCGGTTGAGTTTTCCCATGTCAAGAAAATGCAATAGGTCGGGTGTCTGGGTATGTACGTGTGCGAGGAATGCGGGGAAGTTTCTGAGCTGCTGATGAATCACACTATCTTCCAACTGATTGGTGTACATTTTTTTTTTTGGTTTTTGATTTTTGATTTCTGATTTTTGATTTTATTTTTTATATACCTCACTCGCTGTGGCGAGTGTTGCAGCGGCTTTGTGGCGGTGCAGAGCCCGCACATGATCCACGCCTCGCACCTGCTTCCGGCAGCATTTTTTCCTATTTGTTTTTCCCCAGTTTGTCAGAGGATCATTTCTTATCTCTGACTTCCTAATTGAGGCGTATCGCAAAATAAGCAGTGCCTAAAACTTATATAAACCGCATCTCCCGCGAGTGAAAATACCTCAACGCACCCCAGACCAACTGCAAACAACCAATTCACCCGCACGCCAGCAAAACACAATGACCTCCACGCTCAAAAAGACACCAACCAGACAAACCACCAGACTCATGAACGTCATGTTGCAATGCTCTCAAGAGTCCGCACGCTACGGTCAATGCATGCTCAAAAACTACGAAAACATCAACAAAGACAAGTGTCTGGAGGAGTTCATGGTGTACAAGACGTGTGTACAGAAATATCTAGGAAAACGGTGGTGATACCACACCATCCATTTATTTATAGTCACACGTTTCAATTGAAGTGTATATCCGTCATATCATATAGTCTGTCAAGTCTATTATTATTTATTCATTCATTACTTATGCCCCAACAATGGCAAACTCCCTCCGCAGAATCTTGAACCGCTTCTTTGACTTTCTCCGGCCCAAAACACGCTTGTACAGCCTCGCAACCTTCACCAACACAAACCGCGTTGCCAGCTCCAACGTGGCATAGTTCAGCACCGCAGCAACACAGATCGACATTCTCAATCCTCCAGGAATCCAGGTCAGATCCATCAAGTCCGCAAACCACGAGTCCGGATCCACAGTCATCAACAGAGCCGAAAACAGGGCAGTTCCAGCCACAGTGGCCACAAACGGTCCGTTCTGCAACGCCGGCTCCCGGTACGGCGGCCCCACAGTCAGCAGGACCGCCACCATTATGTACTGGAAGTTCGAGTACAGGAACAACACGGTGTTGTCGGTGCTCTTCACTTCGTCGTCGCCGCCAGGAACCGGAGCCAGATACCAGGGGGCCCCAACGTCTCTAGCCATAGTCCACACCACGGTTTGGAAAATCAGCAGAATCACAATGTTTCCCAGCAGCGGAATCAGAATCTTGGGCGAAATCAAGTTCGCAGTCGGCCGCTTCACAAACAGACTCGGAAACGGCCGGCTCCAAGACATGAACACCGCCAGAGGAATGATCAGAAACAGGTCAATGTAAAGGAACTGGAAGTCGCCGAGATTCGTGCCCTGCTTGTAAAGAATCGACACCGTGACGAACTGAATCGCAGAGTACAGGGACATGAACTGGAAACAAGAGAAACTCGTCACCAGAGCAGCACGGCCTTCCTTGATCACCTCCAAAACACACGAAATGTCGAAAATACGCGACGTGAACGGCGCAGCAACGGAGGCTTCCGCTTCGCTCAATGAGATCCCCACGTCCGCAGCCTTCAGCGCCCCACAATCGTTCGCTCCATCACCACAGAACCCAACTGTGTAATCCAGCTGCTTGAGCCGGTCGACGAGCTCGTGCTTCTCGTCTGGCGACATACGCGCGAAAATCGTTCCTTTGATCAACATCCGCTCAATCAACAGCTCGCAATTCTCCAATTCCGTGAGAATGTACTTGAAAATATCGCCTGTCACAGCAATGCAGTACCGCTCGTCCTGACTGATCGCCAACGGAGCCAGCGTCACAGGATCTAACTGGAGCTCTGGATCATCAACCTCGCTCCAATAGATCGGCAGACGTTGCTCGCCGCTCGTTTCGTAATCAAACGACGGAACGTACACTTTGTAACCTGGCTCTATCATCTCGCATTCGCGAGCCACACTGATCGCCGTCAAAACGTTGTCACCCGTGCACATCACGGTCCGCAAGTTCGCCTCTCTCAACTCCTGTATGGCGGGCCTCGTTGCATCCTTCAGTCGGTTCTCAAAGACGATGAATCCAACGAAATCCAACTCAGATTCACATTTTTCCCGAGGCAGCTCGCCCACAAATCGAAGATCACTTAAGTTCGCCCCACTTGGAACCCGCAACCGTTTCGCTGCACACGCAATGACACGGTAACCGTTGTGCGTGTAATGGTGGAGCAATTCCTCGTAATCCGTCGGAATCGTATCAGGAGCACACAGACTCTCGATAACCTCTGGGGCACCTTTCACGTAAACGTGCAGAGTCGACGGGTCGTTCAACGACTGGCAAACCACAGACATCCTTCTCAACTGCGAAACAAACTCAAACTCGCGCAGTTGAACAAACAGAGTATCGTTGTGGAGGCGGTCTCGCGGCCGCAACAGGACAGGTGCCAGTTTGCCCCCAAAATCGTGGGATGACATGTACTGTGCGAGAACAGGATCGTCACGTGGCTCTTCAACAAGGTCCCATCCCGTGAACTCAAACGTTTTGAGGTCCAACGGGTCACCAATCAGCTCGCCGTCAACCATCTTGAGCGAATGACAAGTAAGCATCGCCAGAAACAGGTCGTATGACTGCGAAACCGCACCGCTTGTTGCGACACTCCTACTCGCACCAGCGTTGCCAAACATCTCATCGGCACTGGAATGCGTCGCACTGAACTCCCGCTCTTTGCGACCGGAAATCGGCTGCGAAACGCGCACACCAAGAATGTCGAGACCTTCCTCGGTCAGCGTGCCTGTCTTGTCAAAACACATCACGTCCAGTTTTCCACCAACGTTGATTCTCGTTGGAGCAATGCAAAAAACGTCTTTTTTGCGCAGCCGTGAAAGTGCAAAACTGGTGCCGATCGTCAAAGTTGCCGGCAAAGCTGGCGGAACCACGATTGTCACAAGGTCCAATGCTCTCAACACAATAATCCTCCATCCAAGTCCGAGCTTGATGAAGTTGATGCACGAGAAAACAAACCCTACACCCGCCACAGCCGTCATCACGCCAATGTACTTGAACGAGTCTTGATAAAACTTGAATCCACTAGGCTTTGGGAACAGCATCGACCTAACAAGCGCGCCCTTTGTCGTGTTGAACCCAGTTCTCACCACGAGCGCAGTGGCCGGCTCGTCATCGTGGCTTCCGTACCGACACCGAACGATTTTTGTCCCGTTATACAGGAACGAACGAGACAACGAGTTGGAAAACTTGGTACTGTGGAACTCGACTTCGAGATCACGAGCCACTTCGGGCGACACTGGCACTTTGGAAACAGGCACAGATTCACCAGTCAGCATCGCCTCATTCACAATGCAGTCTCCCGTCAGTAGGATCGCGTCACAAGGGAAAAGCGTCAGCGAAGAGTCGGAAACCTCATAAATGTCGCCTGGCACAAGCTCACTAGAGTCGATCTCCTTCCAAAACCCATTCCGCCACACACGAACGCCGCATTGAAACCGCGAGATGTCCCGCATCCGCCTCATGGTCCGTTTCGTTTCCACCAGCGACTCTGCCACCGAGAACACAGAGATTAGGAAGATGCAGAACGCATAGTAGTAGTAGTCGTCTGCAAGCCACAGTAGGATCGAAAACACCTGGAACACATAGAACGGGTGTAAGATTTCATCGGTCAACAGTTGCAAAACAGACTTCTCACGGATATTGATCAGGTTTGCTCCAAAAATCAAAGACCGACTCTTGTAAGTGTCCTCGCTGATTCCGTCCTTGATGTCTGGGAACCGACACCATTTGTCGTCGATCCAATTGTTTGGCAGCTGGAACAGGTCCTCTAACGGATCATAAAAGAAACGCATATACCGGTAGTCGAACGAGATCAAAACAGGCACAACAGGATCTGTGTCGTCAAGTCCAAGTTCCTCGTAAACTCTCTTAATCTCTGTGGGGCCTTCTGTCCCGTTCCCGTTCCCGTCCACGTCCACGTCCACGTCCTCGCGCCGGCGTTGGCCCCGCCCAAGAAACGTCGACAGTGACCGATTGTACCAGAACCTCTCAACATCGACAATGTCCAGCACACCGTACTCGTCCTCAACAACGACCCATTCCGCCTTTGCAAGGGGCGTTCGACAGCCCATCATGCGGATCCGATAGCGCGGGAACCAGCGCAACGCGAGGTACAATAGTCCACCCGTGCAAGCGATTAGAAAGTAATATAGCGCGAGTCTGATTGGCGATGTTCGGTAGCCAGCGATTCCAAGCACAAGGTCTTCTTCCGCGAGGTAGAACCGTTGGCTGTGGTTTTTGGCCGGGAACTTGGAGCCAAAGAGCTTATCGTGGTGGCGGATGTCGATCTTGACGTTTGAGCGAGCGTCCGAGTCACTGTGATCTGACGAGAGATCAGCGTCCTCGGCAAACTCTTCGGGCAGATCATCGCGGAAAAGTTCCTCGTCGCTGCCGTGCGTCGACCCGTACGCTGCGCCAAACGTCGAGCCGTGGTTCCCGCCGATCGGCGTGTTGGAGTGGGTCTGTGAAAGCGGTTCTCCGCCGTAGTAGTAGGCCGACAACTGAGCGACCGATCCTGTGCGCGACGGCGTGTCCAGTGCGTAGTCGCCCTCGTACGTGTTCCAGTTTGTGTCGTAGTCGACAACCGTGCCGTCGATGAACTGTGTTTGCAGCGAGCTGGCGCCTTTGGCGGCCTCTATCTGTTCAGTGGTGAAGAACCGGAAGTTAGCTCTCTCTTGGAAGTCGGCGTTGGACGGCACGCGTTCCAGGCCGAGGCCGCTCAGGCCTTCCAACTCCGGCGACGCGGCCGGTTGAAGCGGCGACATGTTCTGCTGCGCTGGAACAGACATGTTGTGGTGGAAAGACGAGATCGAAGACGGGATCACGTGCGACGCAGCTCCTGAGAACATCTCGGTCTCGTTTTCGTCAGCGTGTTGCACCGACGCCGACACGGCCGACGCGAGCGACACGCCACTGGTGGACGCGGCATCGTGGCCGCGCTGGTCGCGCTGGCGCGACCGTGACGCCTCACGCCGCCGTGTTGACGTGGACGAGAACGACTCCGACCTCTTATCGTGGTGCCTGCCGCGGCGTGTTGCTGTGCTGTTGTTTGGCATCTTTGCGTGAAGCGGTGCGGCGGACAGTGGCACAGAACAGCGTTTGCGGGCTGTTTTTGTGGGAAAACTGCGCTGAAAACAGAGGAAATGGCTGTTTTCTGGGAGGTTGACTAGAACAAAGCTTGTTTATTAACAAGGAGAAGAGCCTCTTTTTTTTAAGGTTTTTTTTTTTTTTTTGGTTTTCTCGCCTCCACCGTGCGAAAAAATTACCTTAAATAGGAAGCTACAAGTACGACGGTTGAAAGAGATGGGAACAAAGTCATTAGTGGTTGTCACACAGCGAACGACAGGCGTGTGGCCAGACGTCCTCTATGTACTTCTATACAGCGCGGCAGGCGACGGGCAGACACTGGCGGGTGCCAATGCTGGCTGCCTCGCCAAGCATATCAGTAGCAAGCCATTCGTCAAGCGAGTACACCAGGTGTACAACGAACGACCCCGAGAGCAGATCACACAGCGGGTGCAGGTGATTCGCTCACCAACCAATAACCAAGCACGACAACGAGCGAAGCGAGTTGTGGTTGCAGAGATGGTCGAAACAACGAGCTAAGCGAGTTGGTCGATCAAAACGTCTCTGCAAACAACGAGCGAAGCGGGTTGTGGGAGAGGTCTCTAGCGAGCAAATCGCAAACAACTTGCAAACAACTCGCTTCGCTCGTCGTTTGCAAGTTGTGTGCTCGTTTGCTCACTTCCTACTCAAAAACGACGGCTTGGGCAACGACACAGCCGCAGGAGCACTGTGGAACGACGCCCCCGCATACACCTGCGCCGAGTACTCGCTGCTCGCAGTCGAGCCAGACGCAACTCTGTCGGACTTTTTGTCGCCTGATCTGAACGACGGCGACTCGCTCGAGTACGAAGAGTTGGGACTCGTCGAACCTGGTCTTGTTGCTGCTGTCTTTGTCTGCTTCGCCAACTGTTTGTGCACGGCGGCCGGCGACGAGCCTCCTGAACCTGCAGAACTCGAGCCTGCAGACCCTGATCTCGTTGTCTTCTTACCCGGACGCCCGCCAAAGTCAGGCTTCTCGCCGTTGGGAAGCGATGGACTCGAGATTAGGAGGTTTTTCAAGTCGTTTGTCGTCTCCTTCACTCCGTCGACCGTCTTTTTCGCGCCGGGCCGACTCTTCTTGGTGTTTGAACTGCTGCGACGGCTGTTGCTGTTGTTGTTGTTGTTGCTGCTGCTGCTGCCGTTGCTGCTGCCGTTGCTGCTGCCGTTGCTATTGTTGTTCTTGCTCTTGCTCTTGCCCGAACCATGGCCGCCCTCGTTCCCGGTCCCAAAGTTCACACTCGTCCCGTCCGGTAGATACAGCTGCGGTGGGATCTCTAAGCTGCCGTTGTTCTTCCTCCGCGAGTTTCTCCCGCCATGGCTCGTCTTGTCCACGCCTATACTGTTGTGCGAACTCGTTTCTCCCATCGGTACACTGTGAGGCTTGGATTGGACCATCATCTTCAAACAAAAGTGCACTGCTCCCGCTTTGTTGCAAACTGAAACCGCTTCTTGTTTCTGCTAAAGATTTCGTACCGTAGCAACCAAACACACTCTGCTGCTATCTATCTGCTATCAACTTTTTAAAAAAAAGTCCCCTTGTTTTTATCCCGAACAGTTATTTTTTTTTTTAATAGAAACTCTCGGTTACGCAGCCCTGTCTGCGGCTCTTGCCCTCCAGGTTTTTTGGCAGACGCCGAGCCGCACCGCCACAATCAGAAAAGATCAGCCAGATCCTCATCCTCGTCTTCATCATCGTCCTGTTCTCCCAGCTCCTCCTCGTCCGCAGCAGCACCGCCACCGTTCTTGGCCCCTCCTCCGCCGTCCTCCTCCTCGCCGTCGCCGTCGCCGTCGCCGTCTCCTTCCTCCTCCTCCTCTTCCTCCTCTTCCTCCTCCTCTTCCTCCTCCTCCAGCCACTCTCCTCCTCGAGACCCGCCCCGGCTCGCGCCCTGGGTGTCCTCCTTCTTCACCTGCAGCCGCTTCAGCTCCAGCTCCTGCACCAGCCGCGAGATCACGTCGTTGATTCTGTTCTTCATGATCGGGTTGTTCGCCTTGCCCAGATCGCGTCTCTTTTGCTCAATCGTGGCCTCGAGCTCGCTGATCTCCTCGCGCAAAATCGCATTGTGCTGCTGCACCTCGTTGTCCTCGTCGTTGCCCGTCAGCGCCGGCCGCAGCGCGTTCACCTGGTCTTCGTCGTCGCCTTCTTCCTCCTCCTCGTCCTCCTCGTCGTCCGAGGACTCGTTCTGCTCCTCGTCACCCGACGCTCCTTCCACCACTTCCTCCTCCTCTTCTTCTTCTTCTTCCTCCTCCTCTTGCTCTTCCGCCTTCACAGCGCCCTCGTTGTCGAACGCCGCGTCAAACTCCAGATCGATATCGTCCTCCTCCTCCTCCTCTTCCTCCCCGTCCCCGCCAATCAGACGGTCCAGCTCGTTGTCCAGATCCACGCTCTCCTCCTCCGGCGCCGCCCGGCTCTCGCGAGCCGTCTTCTTGCTCTTGCTCTTCTTGGGCTTCCTGCTGAACGCCGCAGGAGTCGGAACGTTGCTGGCGTCGTCCGCCGCGTCCGGGTCGATGAACGTGTACGTGCTCGTCTCTGCCTCGTCGTCGAGATCCAACAGCTCCTGCACACGGTCCTCGACGCTCTGGATCACACGCTGCTGGTACCGGCGTCCAAACCGCTCTTTGCTGCGCTCCATCGGCGGCGTCAGTCCGTCAGGAAACGACTCGCCGTGCTCTGTGTCCACCTCAATCTCGTTCACCTCGCGCTCGTTCTCCAACCGCCTCACAATCAGCAGCATCTGACAAATGTCAATGGTCTTCAAGATGTTTTTCTTGTCGATCGACTTGTGAACCTCAGTCACTGTAGGAAGCTCCACCAGTTTACCACCATAGAGCAGTCCGTTTATCCGCAGAATCGCGCGTCTCTTGTCCTTCCACTTGATGGTGACCCCGCTCATGTCGCCGTCCTCAACACACCGCCGCAGATAGTCCAGCGACGAGTCCGGCAGCATGCGCAGCACAATGCCTTCCTCGATCATCGGATCGTCCTCGCGGTCTGGGTCTTCTGAGTCGTAGCCGTCGCCGGGCAGCCGCGTGGGCTTCACGCGGATCGTGGGCATCTTGCGCGTCGTCGTGAGCTTCAGCGACGGCAACGCGCTGCCCGACGCCTGCGGCTCCGTCTTGGGGATCATGAGTGTGGGCGACATGTCGCTGCTTTGTCTGAGTTTGATCTTGGGCTGTTTGGACTTTTTGGATTTCTTCGGCGTCATTGAGCCGCCGTCGCCGGACGGCTCTTTGCTCGTCAGTTTGATCTTGAGTTTGCTCATGGCGGGAGCGACAGCGCGACAGTGCCAGTGAAGTTGCCGGTGACCTGGAGAGTTGTCTGATGCTATCTTTTTTCTCACGTTTTCTTTATTTTTCTTCTTCTTCTCTTTTTCGCTTTTCTCCTCTAATTTTTTTTTCACCTTGAATTTTTCACCTTTGGATTTTTCACTCTCACTCCCTCCATCGCTCAGCCCACAACTTCCCGTGTCCCATGAGTAGAGCAAGAGGAGTGCTTGCGCGCTCGGCAAGGTCGTTCCAGGAGGCCATGAGCCTGCTGGCCAACGAAAACTTCGACGCCCGTGTCATTCTCCCCGACAACGTCAACACCCAGATCATGAAAAAACTCAACCTCCACAGCCAGTACCCTTCGGCAGACACTAGACTCAACATCATCGACTTCAACGCCACCTACAACAACTTCACATACAAGCTGAACCAGGACCTGCGTCCCAGGTGCCACACGCTCGTTCCCGAGGCCCAGAACGACATGCTTTTCTGGAACCACATGCTCTCGATCGATCCATCGTGTTCGAGCTTCCACATGTTGGACACCGGAGGAAAAGCCATGAAACACCAGGATCTCGAAGTGTTGTTCAAGAACGGAGTGCTTACGCCTCAAACGCAAAATGACCTCACGAAAATCAACGATACCCTGCTGGTCCACGCCAACTTCACAGCCAAGAGAACAAGAAGTTACTTCCGTTCGCTCTTGTACTTCAACCAGATCCGAGTCTCGTGGTTTGTGTACAACAACGTCAAGATGCTGGCGTGGCTGAACCCGCAAGACGCCCTCAAGTACATCGGGCCAATGGGCACCAGGTACAGACAGACCAACTCGGTCGTGGCCAATATGTTTGCCGATGTCAGGGTGGTTGCGTACAGCACGTATACACAGACCAACGAGGTTCGCAAGCACTATGCCAACTTCACAGATGCACTGGTCTTGCCTGAGATTCCCAAGCAGGACGACATCTGTCTGCTCGAGATCCAGTCCAACTACAACAAGCACCATGTGGAGTATCAGGACGAGCTCACGCTGGTGGTTCACAAGCTTTTCATTCTGCCTGCAAAGAAGCTGCGTGAAGCTGCCAAGTTGCTTGGGCCGGGCGCAGACGAGTACCTTCCGCAGGTTCTTCCCCAGGAGATGTGTGACAAGAGGATCAACGAGTTGACTGAGGAGGACTTTTTGGAGATCTGCGAGCAGTACTATCTTTGGCCGTTTAAGCCGAATCTGGAGATGGAGATGTATAGTGATGCGGGGGGGAGCTCCAGCGGTGAGTGATGGCGAGCGAGCAAATGGCGAGCGAGCAAATGGCGAGCGAAGCGAGTCATTTGCGAGACGCTCGAAGCACTCGCTCGCGCTTGTACATATTTAAATAATGACTGCCCACATTCAGATTGTTTGACGTAGCTATCAGACTTAGACAAAACCACAACCAGCTTCGCACGTTATTTCGTTGCAAATCGACAAAGATTCGTTACAAACAAGTGACGAGCGAAGCGAGCTCGTTGTGAGATATAGCGTTCGTCGTCCGCCTTGCTTAGCCTACTAATATAGAACAACGAGCGAGGCTCGTTCTTTCGAGCTCAAAAACTCATGACTACAGATCAATGGTGGTAGATTAGTGACGGGCGAAGCGAGTCACTCGTCGTAATGACTCGCTTCGCTCGTTTTCTTGTTCTCAAAAACTCATTACAAAAGAGCGAGTCGCTTAGCTCGTCACTCGTCGTTCGATGCGTCGCAAATGGCGAGCGAAGCGATGCTCACTCGCTTTGCTCGTGATTTATAAATCGCGTCCCTGCTTAGAAAATTTTCCAAATCAAGACGGGTCCGATCCTCTTGAGAGCCCAGCAAACACACCGAAACCCGGCACGTTGCACACGAGTTCACGCCCCATAATGGCTAGCGATGAGGTTAGTAGCAGCCACGCTCAGATACACCACTCCCACCCCCTCGCCCAGAAACTAACCAAGCCCTTCTAGCCTACTTTCCATTTCATCCTAGACCCAACTGCACTCGTCTACGGCGGAATCAGCAAGGTCAAACGGTGGAAAGACCACCACAAGATCTGTTTCTTCATCCCATATTACACCCTCCGTGAGCTGGACTTTTTGAAGAAAGCCTACAACCCGCTGATCGCCATCAATGCCAGAGAAAGTATCAGGTTTGTCGACCTAGCCGTTTCTGAGGACACCCTCGATGAGCCAACCATATCCCGATTCGTCCTCGAATCGCCAGAGGACTCGGGCCCAGACTGGAAAAAAGCGTCGGGCTACAGAAAGAGAACGCCGCTCATGTCAGAACTGCCAACAGCAGCAAACGGACCAGGGGTCTTCGGCACTGCGGTCACGGGCTCGCTCTCAGGCCACGATAGTCAGAGTTCTGCGTCCAGCGCACTCAGCGGCCTAAGTCCTTCGATCGCAGAAGATGAGGCCCTTCAGCTCACCAACGGCAACCCCTTGGCGCTCTACGAAGACACCAGAGCGAACGAGAAAGCCGAAGTGCCACGAAGACTGCGGTTTTTCATCAGATCATGCGTCCAGAAACACTACGTTGAAAATAAGAACCGTTGCAATGGAAAAAAGACTGACTGGGTCGTCATTTGCGAAGATCCCACCACCATTACGTGGCTCAAATGCTTCGGAATCCCGGTGAAAACCATCAACGAGGCCGAGGCATTCCTGAACGGCTCCCAACATCCAATTGTCGATGAAACTCTCGTCTCGTTCAACGGCAAGAAATTCCCAGCCCAACGCAAACCAGCCGAGAAAAAACCAAAACAACGCCAACGCAAGCACAACAGGAAGCACGAGAAACCAATAGCAGTCACTGAGCTACAACAACAGCCTCCACCACGTTCTCAGGGAGTGCATAGAGAGAGCTACAATACCATTACGTACGCCCCAAGAGGCTCTGGAGAGCTCTGGAAGCCATGACAAGCTTGAAAACCAAAAAAAGTAAAATTTCATTCACACCGATAATTGCTACATACACAAAGGAGAGCCAACCCTCCTTCTCCACCAGCAGGATGCGATATCCGTTCACAATTGTCTGAAAAGCTTCATGTTAGCAATCAATGTTCAAAAAAGTGACGACCGAGCCATGTGAAAAGCCGGCACAAAACGCACTGCATGTCTCTGGGGCCTAAATTATCATCAGATAATTGTCAAGGGTTATATTCATCGAGCTGAAAAGCTCTAACATTAGAGATGCCAGAAAGAAAAGTATAAGATAAACGTGTGTTCATCATGATAATTGATAGGCGCCAAGAAAACATTGTGGTTCTGCATTGCAGCTTCTTGTAGCTTTGTATACATACTCTTCAATCATCAGTGTTTGACATTATTTCTTCGTCCAGCGAGTAAATATATCGATCAAGGAAGAAAAACATAAGCTTCAAGGGAAAACTTTCTAGGGGACTGAAATGGCTCCTTTTATAGGAAAATTTTTCAAGAGCTGGGAGATGAAAAAAAAAAAAAAAAAAAAATTGATTCGTAAAGACGGGGATTTCTCATTACTTATTCTGCGCGGATCAGTCAAAATTGAGCTTCCTTCTGGTACTTGCGAATGAGAATCACTGCCAGGATGTATGCCTCCAGGTTCAGGTTCGGCGTGCTTTCGAAGATCCGGCGCACAAACTGCTCAGAGCATACTATGTCATTGTACTTGAGAGATTTCCGGAACTCTTCAAGCTCCAGTCGATTCGACCGATCGTAATCATGAAACTTGAATGATTCGTAGCACCCTTTGAGAAACCGGCTCATTTTGATAAACCCACGAAACTCCAACTCTGTCGTAGAGCCCGAATTGGCAAAAGTGACAAAAATCTTGCGCACAGAGTCCGTTTTGAAATGCGCTCCTCCAGGATTCACCAGCAGATACGCGAGATCGTCAGTAGTGATTGAGTCTTTGTTGAAAGCGCTGAAAACAGAAAAAAGTCGCTGGTTGTGTACCGTGAGACCGTCGTACTTGATAGTGGACAATTCTTTGATGAGATCAGTGGTGACGGCCAGACTCAGCGAAGGATCTTGTTCAAGGTCGTCGTCCAACTCAATGTCGGGTAGTCGCGGTTTTTGGTTGTCAAGACGTGCCAGCGACGGGCCCGAGTAGATATCGAGCGAATCATTCGAGTTTTGTCCCGAGCTCCCGCGGTAAATAGTGTGGTGCGAGTTCAATGACTGATTGGACTGCGAGCGTGTCAGATCCACTAACATCTCCGACTGAGCTCTGTGACCCTGGCTACGCGGCGAGTAGTGGGACGCTTTTGTTGGCGAGTACGCCGTGGACAACGACGACGCAGAAGGCTTGTGCGAGTGACTGGATCGTAGAGAGTTGCTTGAATGGTTGGACAAAGACGGTTTCGAAACGTTCACGTTTGAATTACGGATCACCGATGCGTTGTGTGGCTGGGCCTGTGCCTGTGTCTGTGTCTGTGTCTGTGTCTGTGTCTGTGTCTGTGTCTGTGTCTGTGTCTGTGTCTGTGGCTGGGGTTGTGGCTGGTGATGTCTGGGAGGCTGGACGGCCGCTGGAGGATACGTTTGATCTCTTTGTGGGGCAACAGGGCCCGGAATGCCTCCCGGCTGTGTCACATAGTAGTAGTTGTTGATGATTGTTGGTTTTTGACTGGCTGGTGGTGGTGGTACCGGCCGCACAGTGGTGGGATATGGAGGTAAGACCGGTCCTGGATGAGTAACAGGAGCTTGAGATTGTGGAGGGAAAGAGCGTCCAAAACTCGAACTGGGTGAGGAAATCTGACTGGAAGGCGAAGATGTGCTCCCGGTAGCGGGCTGGGGTTTCAAGCTGTTGGGATTGGGGGACTAATCGGGACAGTCAGTATATGATGACGGTGTTTTTGTTTATAAAACAAAACAGTGAACATACCGGTCTATAGTTGCTGTCCTGCAGCTTGAGGTCGAGTGGTTTGTTTTTGTGTCTCCCGAATACCATTACGGGAGTGTTATGGATCGCGAGTTGTGGCTGATGGCGTTAGATTGGCTCATGAATCAAGTTCAAAACCGTGTATATTAGTTCTCGTTTTGTTGTATATATTTAATTTATTACCCTCCTGGATGCGCGGATCTCAAAAATCTAAAAAAAAAAAAAAAAAAACGACTTTGTGAACAAGTTCGGGCTGTGCAATTGATTGAAAAATCAAAAACCAACGAATTAATTACCAACATCCCATAGGAGAATCAAAGAACAAGACATGGAGAGCAAAGGGTCATTCATTCATTACAATCCCTTGCTCACTCACCTTGGTTTTGCTAAAAACACCACCGTTTGAAAATTATATTTTTTTCAGATAATGATTATATAGCAGAATGTACTAATATAATTTATGTTATAACAGCATTTTTATCGTCAACTTATTATCACCTTTAATCGACAAAGATACCAGCAGACAGAAACGGATAATGGGGTGTAAGATGTAGCTGTCTGTGATGCCTAAGACGGTTAAAAGACTTAATCTCTGTTTCTTCTTCTGTATTCACCGTCGTCTCTTCTTGGGGCACGTCTTTGAGCGGAAGGTCTCTCTTGGATAGCCTCAACGACCAAGGTGTTTGGAACAATGGTGTCTGGCAAGTTCAAGTATTCTCTGAGGTAAGTCAAACCTTCGTCGGTCAAAGTGTAGTAGTAGTATTGCCACGAGAATTGGGTCTTAACGTAACCCTTAGAGGTCAAAGATTGCATGGCCTTGATGACGTAAAGGTTCTTGGTTTGGATGTCATCGTGTTGAATTTCAAAGTCCTTCTTGGCGACCAAAACACCCTCTGTACACGCAACGTTAGTATTTATTTCACAACAATTCAAAAACTGGTACGGATCAAAACAAAGAATCTGGTGTATACGGTTTCTCATCCAGCTAGCCACTCGGAGTTTCATTGGTTTGCTGAATCGTCCACTGTTCGCCAAAGACAATTCTAAAGTTCTCTCCAACTAGTGCATTTTTCACATACCCTTGAACAAGTATTGGTGGATCTTCTTTCTGTCTTCTTTTGGAATCAGCATGATGGAATGTATTTGACTATAGCTTCGTTACACTGGTAAGAGTCCTAACCTTCACTAAGTTCAACTTTGGTCTAAAAGTGATCTTTTTGAAATATTTTGTCAGTATCCCTCACGTTGCCAGAGCCAAACCTCTCCGGCAAGCGTTCTACAATCCGCGACTCACTCACCTGCTCCAGTACGCAAATTTTCCACTCTCCACAGCCTGCAAAAAAAAAAAAAAAAAAGTCCCACCCACACACCAAAGTTGCGTGCTGAATTGGGTAACCCTCGCAACCCTGAAAAAAGCCCTATGTGAGATCACGTGATGCAATTTTTCCTTCAGTGTCATGTGTGCCATGTCACGTGGCAAGGTGGCGTTGGTTGAAAAGAATTTTGTAAATGTCTTCTAGAATGGCAAAATAAGTCAAGTAAAAAATCCCGTTTGGTGGTATCAGCCTCCTCCCCCAGCCCAACCACTGCACACCACCGTCCAATGTCAATTAGACTTTCTGGGTCTGACTCATTACATCCACATCTTCGAGACCCAGAAACTGAGGAAGCTTCCACTCCCGAAACTGCTCCAGAAACACCACTGCAACAATGGGAACATCTGTGCAGTCGATATCGAATCCATAATGTTCCAATAGTCAATTTCATCATATTGGCTATTTTTGCTATGCTACTAGTGCGCTTGTCCTTCAAGTACCACATTCTATACACCAAGTCATCGCTGGTGGCCACAATGGCTACAAACATCGTTCTGTATGGGATAGCAGATACCATGGCCCAAAGCATTTCTGCATTCTTGCAGCCTAAACCATTCCGCAGGCTCGGAGGCTCGGGCACGAACCCCGGATATGACATTTCAAATTACCTCCGATCGCTGAATCCGCTACGGCCCGAAGATCTGTTTGTCGACTATGGTGGTAACTCTCCTCTGGATCTAGAAGGATTCGACTCAGACACCGAGACCGATGTGCATCTTGAGTTGAATAGCCTCAGCAAAACGGAGTTCCGCTTCCGACGGTTTGGCGGGTTCATTCTATGGGGGTTCATGATGTCCTTTGTGCAAGTGGTGTGGTACTCCGTGCTTAACAGCACTTACAACGACATGCCGACTTTTGTGAGTGTTCTTGAGCGAGTGCTGACCGACCAGCTGTGTTTTTCGCCTGTATCGTTGGCATGTTTCTTCACGTACGGAACGATTGTGATCGAGCAAGGTACAATGGAGGACGTAAAAGACAAGCTATACAAGATCTACCTGTCGACGTTGGCGTGCAACTTCTGTCTGTGGTTTCCTGTTCAATTCATCAACTTTCTGGTGATGCCGAAACGCTTCCAGGTCCCGTTCAGTTCTGCCGTTGGAGTTGTTTGGAACTGTTTCTTATCGCTGAGAAATGCATCCAAATGAGGAAACTCGAAAAAAAAAATTATAGATCTTATCCATATCCATGAGCCGCACGACAAAATGATATGAAATGTTCTGGTAGCGCCGTCTAATGAAGGGTGAACGGATCTGGACTTATTTATTTTTTTTGTATCCACTCACAGCAGCTCAGCGCTTAGAGCAAAATGTGTGGGGTGAAGATACTTGAATTGTTCATTGGGAAAAAAAGCATCTACTCTTGTATCTCCGTTTTCTTCTTAGACAACAACGATTCTACATACATCGGAAAAAACACCTAAAGAATGGCAGCAGAGATCGACGCCATGAGCAACAAACGCATTATCAGCTCCATAGACCTGTTCTCAGCTCCTAGTGCCTCCTACTCAGAGAACGACCTTGAGTTGGGCGCGAACGAGGATAACGCTGGTTTGGATGAGCATCTGGACCAAGGAAGAAACGCATCGAGTACCTGTAGCACAGGCACTCTGATGAAAGAGGAGGATTTCTCGACCCATTACAACATGGACTCTGCAGTGCTGAACATGTATCCAGGAGACGTTGGTCTTGCGTGTCTTCCGGTGTTGAAGCGTCTTCATGCACTGAAAAAGGGTGCACATTTCACCATAATGGTTGTTGGAGAGTCTGGTGTTGGCAAGAGTTCATTTATCAACACGCTATTTGACACTTCGATCTCTGAAAAAAGCACCAAGTTGAGCGCCAATCCGGAAAAGACAACCGAAATTTCGTCTCACATGATAGAACTGATTGAGGATAACTTCCTGCTCAAGCTTTGTGTCATTGACACTCCAGGCTTCGGTGACTACATCGACAACAGATACTGTTGGTACCCCATTGTTCGGTACATTGATGAGCAGTACAGACGTGCTGTGTACCAAGAGAGTCAGCCTGATCGTACTTCGAGAACACACAGCGAGATCCATGCTTGTCTGTACTTTATTGTTCCTTCGGCATCTGGCTTGAGCCAGATTGATATCGAGGCCATGAAGAATCTTTCCACCAGAGTCAACCTTGTTCCTGTGATTTCGAAAGCCGATGCATTCACCCTTGAGGAGATCAATGCTTTCAAGCAGAGAGTCAAAAAGACATTGAAAGAGCACGATATCTCCATTTGCGAGCTGATTGACAAGACTTCCTCCTTGTCTGCCATCAGTGAAATGCCATACTCTGTGCTCAACTCTCAAGGCCACTTTACAAACTCTAAAAACGTGTCTGTTAGAGGCCGTAAATACAAGTGGGGGTTGGCTGAAGTGGAGAACCCTGCTCACTGTGATTTTGTTAAACTGAGAGAATTTTTGATGGGGACCAACATGTCCGATTTGATTTCTTCTACAGAGAGTTACTACGAGAACTACCGCCGTGACTTTATGAGATACAGACTGGGCAAGGCTATGGAGCTTTCGCTGAGCGAGGAGGAGCTTGCCGCATTGAACGTGCAGGATCACGACGGCGAAGTGATTGTTCCAGACACCAAGGGCAGCTGGAAGTCGGTCACCAAGGATAACATCCAGCCACATCCAAACATCCAGCAGGTGATTGAGGCCAAGAACTCTGTCAACATTCTCAAGATGCTCAACACTTTGAACTTGAAGGAGACTGAAAAGGAGCTTGTTGAGATGAACCCAGCCTACTTGGACTCGGAAAAAACAATGAAGAAGCGGTTCACCGAGATTGTCCAGGCCCAGAACCAGAAGTTTAAAGACTGGAAAAGAGCACTATTTGATAGACAGGACAAGTTCAACAAGGATATTGAGCAGATCCACAAAAGATTGGTTATTCTGCAAGAGGAGATCAAGAGTATGGATGTCATTGAGGAGTAACTCAACGAGAATGCTGGTTGATGGTTCATTTTTTTTCCCAACTATTATATATATAATATATATGCACAGTTTTATTTTTTATCACCAATTATTATTTTTTTTCCCTCCTTTATGATCCCAAGCTTTTTAGTTTACTATTTTTTTTAAAAAAAACCATCATCACGATTTACTACTTTGCCAGCAAGCAGTTGTTTATAGTAATACTCCAGAAAAGATGCCATTAGATTTTTTTTGATTGTGCTACAAAACAGGAGAGAAACAATTGGTGTCTGCTGAGAAGTCAAAGCCAGCACCCTGTTGTTTGTTTGTCATGCTCTCCTTCTCGTCCTCCTTTCATTGCTCAGGAGGAACCTCGTTCCCGGCTTCGGGAGCATCCTCAAGACTAGCAGTCTTGGAAGACGATGCCGGCTCTTGGCCGTTCACGAGCGAGTATCCTTCGTTCAGCAAGTCACGTGCAGTGTCCATCGACGCAATCATCACAACCAGTCTTCCCTCTCCCCTTTTGGACTTGTTTGTCTCGTAAACCTCGTTCATGTGCTTGGTGGCTTGAGTTGGAAGCTCTCTGGTTTGCGAGAGTCTTCCGACCACAACGGGTCTTCCTTTGGAATACGCCTCGTTCAAAAGGCTCACCGTGTGCGAAAGCTCGTTAGTGTACTCGTTGTGGTCCTTGTCTGCGTCCGAATCAGCAGCTGCAGTCGATTCTCCGATTGCAGCAGCAATTCTCTCGTTGACCGGTTTGACAAGAGGGTCAAGCTGGGATCTCACCAACGGTCTTCCCTGGTTGTCAAAGGATGGAACGTATGCCTTTCTAACTTCTGAAGCAGTCTTTCTCACCGGTTGCAGCAGTCTGGTTTCAAGTGTCTCGGAGAGCTGGTGCATGTTCTTGTCCACAAAAAGAGAAGCGTCCACAACAGGCTGAGTAAGAGTGTCTCTGATATCTCTCATTCTGAGGGTCTTGGTCTGTGGGACTGCCTCGTCGAGGCCATCGAGCCAGTGGTCAACGTATTCATCGGCTGCCATTGTGTAGTTTCTCACGGGAGCAGAATAGGCGAGGTTATACAGACGTGGTCTAAGAATATGAGGAACTGGGAACCAGCCACCAATTCTGATCCAGGAGGCAGCGATAGGGTACGATTGGAAGTGGGAGTACGTCTTGGTGGTGGCAGGAATTTCAAACTCGTCAGCAGCACCAGCAGCACCAGCGGCACCAGCGGCACCAGCGGATTGCTCCTCGTGGTGCACTTCAAAGTTTTGTTCTTGAGCTTGAGACATTGTAGCAAAAACTGTAGCGCCAGTGTTAGTAGGATGGGAGAAGAAATGCGATAGATTGACTGGGTGGTGCGCGACAACATACTCAAACAACTAAGATACGCTTTTCAGGAGATTTGTAAGGTGAGTATACAAGTGGGAGATGAAGCAGCGCAGACTGAGAGTGAGACGTTGATTTATTTTATTTAACGCTTCCAGGAAGCAAAAAAAGGGTAAAAAAAAAAAAAAAAAGAGGGATACGCACCGCCACACTGGCGCGAAGCGGTTTGTGGCGGATGCATACAGAATACCTGCCAAGCTGCGCGGCGGTTAGATGTGGCGCGGCAGAGAGTCTTTTTTAGGAAAAACATAAACACAACACATCTAGTTTTTTTTAAGGAAAAATACCAGCTAGATTTATCGCAATAATGTTTTCCTCACCGACCCCTTCATAAAGACTCCGCTACACCAGACATTCGCTATTCGCTTGAACAACAGAGCCGAACGCCCATCCGGTTCGTGCTTTATCAATATACATTTGCTATGAAACACAAGTCGAAGCTAGGAAACACGATTTTCGCATCACCCTTCATCACGTCACCAGCCCTTTTGGAGACCAAGACCAATTCGCTTTTTGACCAGGATGAAGACAGCAGACCGGAGACAAACAAGAGCGGCAACACGAAAGGGTTTCTAGATGACTTCAGCTCGGGTAACACCACTTTGGACGACATTGTCCCTGTTTGCACTGGCAACAACAACAATAGCTGTGACCCCAAGAACGGAGGAGACATACTGACGGCTGACCTGTATGAGTTCAACTTTGACCACTATATGAAATCGATCAACCTGGAGTGTAAACTTTGGAATACACCGGAAACGGGCAGAGATTTGGATTTCAGCAAAGTGGAAAAAACCGTTATTGAGGTTGCAGAGTCAGAGCAGGAAGACGACGATGACGACATCGAGCACCAATTCAGCAACCTCTCAATCGATTTCCAAGTACGTTCGGGCCAGCACGAGGAGGCCCGTAATGACAACGAGATACAGGACATGGATTTTGGGGCTGAGCTGAAGCAATTTCTGGACAGTTCTGCCGAAGAAAGTCAATTTGCTCTAGACGAGATTTTTGATACCGACGAAAACTTCAACGACCTGGAATTCGACAGCGTCGAAGACCCGAAACCAGCGCCTCCACCGCCACCGCCACCTCCAAGACACAAGCTGCCCAGAAAAGAGTACAACTTCCGGTTAGCAGACGGGTTGTACAGACCGCTTTCGACCGCTGATTTGCTAGGCCATCTGGAGAAACCGTACATTTACAAAGAGCCAGTAACGAAAACGCGTTCGCCAAAACGCATTTGTTCGCCGTCAACGTCAAAGTTGCGAGTCTCGCAGAAACCGATCATCAAGGGACGCAGAAACCTGTTGAATCTGATTGTCGAATCGTCAGATGGGAACTTGGACGACGCTACCAAGTATGCTACCGAGATCAACTCACAAAATTGTTCTGGGATCCCGATACCTGAGAAGACGACAGAGCTCGTGACCATCCCGACGGCCGGGCCGGCGATCGGTGGCGTCCGCAAGGCTGCCATTGTTAAGGCTATTCTCGCGAAAACAAAGGGTTCATTTTCAGAACCAAACAGCAAGAACATAGGTTTTTACAGTGAACCTGAAAGACGCGAGTTTGTCAAACGACAAAAACTCAACGATTTCGCAGACGACAACGATAAGGAAAATAAGAGGCAAAAGAGCGATAATTTCCACTTGAAAGGAGGTCCAAATAAGGGTATATACAGTGTCCCGAGTGTTGCGAAAAGGGTTTCTTGGGCTCACTCTCTAGAGTGGTGAGTTTACATAATGATAATATATTTTAATTTTTCCATGCGATAGTCAAAGCTGTAGCAGGGTGCGTCTAATTTTCAATGTTGGAATCCTCCTCTTCCTCACCTTCTTCCCCGCCGCCGCCGCCGCCGCCGCTGTTGGCACGGGCCCTGGCCTCTTCGGCCTCCGATTCCTCTTTGAGTCGCTGGATCTCCAGCTCACGCAGCTTCGAGTCGTGAATCGGGAGATACCGCACTTTTGGAGCATACGACGGCCGTTCCAGGTGGTGAATGTCAAAGAACTTGAGAATGCAACTGTGATGGTCCCAAGCAAAGTCTTGGTCGGGCGTGCACGAGCATTCGTTCTCGATGATCATCTCCATGCTGCCGTCGCACTGTAGGTTCGGAGCGTGGTAGTAGCCCGTGTTGGAGAAGTAGTGCAGCTTTGTGTACGGGAGCAGGATCGAGACGGCGATCGTGTGGATCGGCGCGTCTCCCCAGCGCTCGTAGTAGATGCCCCCGTTTCTGTCCATGTAGTTGAAGAAGTGCTCGTACTGCTCTGATCTGAAGAAATCGAGATCGGCCACCTCGAAATTCGACCAGAAATGACACATGTTGAACGTGCGGCCGTCGTCGTCCGTCAGGAACTTGAAGTTGTTGTTTGGAGCTATTCTCTCTGGGAACTCGTCCATGTACTGGAGAGTCGTGTTCCACAGCGTCTCGACCGTTGTGTGCAGCTCCAGGGGAGACAGGTTGAACCCGTACGTCTTGTCCTCTGTCCGCAGCACCGAGAACGGATCGTAGTTGATTGCGCAACGGTACTCGATGTCCGGCTCGACTCTCCAGAAGTAGCGGTAGTTCAGCATCTCGTCCAGTTTGAAAAACAACCCGGAGAAAAACCGGCACATGTGTCTGTACGACTCGGAATCGCCGTACTTGACGCGTTTGCGGTGCATCATGCGCCGCGTGCGGTACGCCTGTTCCTGGTCGATCCACGACGGATACGACCACATGTGCTCGGGAATCGTCACAAACTTCACCGTTCCCGAACACATGTTGGAAACCTGTCTGATGAAGTCGTTGCTGAACGGCTCGTTGTTGGCAAACACCCAATCGTAGTGGTACTTGCTGTTGAAACTGTGTTCGAAATTCTTGATGCTTTTCAGCATTCCGACCACCTCCGAGTTTCGCACCAAGCTGAACAACGTAGCGTTCTCTTTGGCAACCATATTCTCGGTGTTTTTGTACTCTTTGTGGTAAACGAGAGTCTGTCCGTTGTGTTTCTCTTCGATCCACTGGAAGTAGTCTGCTGGGTCGACTGTACGGGCCCGCCCGCGGCGCCCGACGCGGTTGGCGTTTTTGACGTCAAGACGGTCTGTTTTGGTGGCATACAGTACAAACCAAACCAGCAGCACAACAGCCAGCACCGTTTGCGACGGTTTCCAGCTTCTTCGCGTGGTCTTCTTCTGCATGCTGTTCCACACGAACCGATGAGACCGTT
This sequence comes from Ogataea henricii, assembly GCA_003705115.2. Taxonomy (NCBI): domain Eukaryota; kingdom Fungi; phylum Ascomycota; class Pichiomycetes; order Pichiales; family Pichiaceae; genus Ogataea; species Ogataea henricii. The sequence continues at coordinate 66,593 of PPHT02000012.1, forward strand.
CTGACAAGTACGGAGGAACAAACGATAATCTTTTGAGATCACTTTTAGTCAGACGACTAAGAAAAAAAAAAGTTATGCGAAGTTCCCCTCACATTAACAAGTACGTACGACGTACCCCTTGAATTTTTTCCGCGATTGTGCTTTTTTTTTTTTCCCTTTACGCTACGCTGAGCCTCTCCTCTGGCGGATAACCACGTTTCCGGCTACGGCGGGGGTTTCCGGTTTTCCGGTCCTTTACTTCAATGTATACAACTTTCAGTGTTACAGTTGACAGCAGCATCAACAATGCACGACATCTGGCCGTCAGACGCGAGCCCCGCAGAACCGTAGCCGTGGGAATTGGCGACCGCCGACGTGGTGCCGCTCGCAGGCAGCAGACTCGTGGTCTCGGTCAGATCGTGGCTGGACGAGTACCGTTGCGGCAGCTGGTTGACCGTGGCGTAGTAGTTGGAGAACTCAGGCTGGATGGTGGCACTGTGGATCCCGTACTCGTGCAAGCACTGCTTGATCGTGGACGCAACCTTCAAGAACTCCTCCGGGGAGACAGTCAAGTCAACGTGCAACGAGCAAATCAGCAGCTTTTCATTCAGGTTCCAGATGTGGAAGTCGTGCACGGAGACAACACCCTTGACTTGGAGAATGTCTTCCTTCACCTCGTCGTAGTCCACCGACTGCGGTGTGCCTTGCAACAGGATGCGCGACGACGACTTGCACAGAGGAACCGCGGTCGAGAAGATGATGCACGTGATCACCAACGAAATGAACGGGTCCGTGTAGAATCTCCAGGAGAAGTCTGTCTTCCAAATGAACAGAGCCGTCACCATGACCCCCACGTTACCGAGGGCGTCGCCCAGCACGTGCAGAAACACGCCTTGCATGTTGAGCGACTTGGAGTGGCTTTTGGCTGTGGACTTCTTCATCACGTGATTGTGCGTTCTGTGAATGAGGTCAAAGTCGCTGTTGTCTGCGAGGTAGCTGTACTCCAGGTTACTCACGACGGTGACCGGCATGACGTTTTCGATATCGGAGTCTTCGCTGATGTCAGCAGAAACGTCCTTGTGCGTGTGCGAGTGCGCGTGCGCATGTGCCGAGTGCGAATGCGAGTGATCGTCCTCCTCTTCGTCGAGGAAGCTTGCGTGCGAGTGGCCGCCGCCGCCGCCGCCGCCGTGGGAGTGGCCGTGCTCGTGGAACAAGAACAGCCCGACAAAGTTGGACACCAGACCGCACGTTCCCACAATGAGAATCAGCTGCGGGTTCGTGATGGTCTGTGGAGAGACAAAACGCTGGATTGCCTCGATGAAGATGGTGAAGCACAGAGCAATCAAGAAAACGGCATTCACAAGCGCCCCGAGAATCTCTGCTCTTTGCCATCCGTACGTAAACTTGGAGTCGGCCTCTTTGTTCTTCGCCACGTTGACCGCCCACAGAGCAACCAGCAGAGAGATGATGTCGTTCAACATATGGAACGAGTCGGCAATAAGGGCCAGCGAATTGACGGCATATCCGATGATGATTTCCAGCAGGAAGAACAGCGAGTCGATGGCCAGCAGCGTGAGGATTTTAACCTCTTTTTTGGTCACTTTCATGGCGGTTTGCTGCGGTATTCTTGTTGCTGTTTTGTAGACTAAACAACTGCACCAACTGATACGAACCGCTCGTACAAAGTTTTGTGGTGTGGGGGGAAGCGAACTATGTGGCAACGATGAACGGGATTGGACGTTCTCCTCTGGGTTGTATTTGCATGTATCTCGTAGCAGAAGTACAAGTGTTATTTTAGCTGGGCAACGTTTATTGTAAATTTGCCCTCCATTTGAGACCCATTAGGTTTTTAATTTTAAAAAAAAACGAACTGCATCGTTTAGTATTTTTTTTTTGGTTTTGTCGCGAACATCTCGTATAAGAAGTCGATATTGGGATCGGCGATTGACAAAAAGATGGAAAGGGCCAATCTCAAGCGAGAGCCGAGACGAGAACGCGACGAGGCCGTGCTTGCAGTAACCCATCATCACCAACGGACGCACACAACCAAAGGGGTCACCAAAGTGTTCACCAAAGTGGTGCGGAAGGACCCGTCTGATTTTTAATTATCCACTTAATTGATATTGTAAAGCTCTGATAAGCCATTCAACAATAAAAAATAACCCTTATTTTGTAACCCTAATAATATACACTGTCTGAACCTGGAAAACCGAAAACGCAAAAAAAAACAAAAAATTAAGCACCCGCATTTAAACATCAAAAACCTCAATCTCAACCTCAGAGTTGTCGGTGGCTGTGAGCATACACCAGGCAGCGCCGTCACTCTCCTGCTGGTTGGCACTGACCTTGTTCAGACCGTGCGTGCTTGGGTTGATCTCGCAGGTTTTCCCGTTACACTTGCTGCTGTCCTTGCACGAAAGTCTGATACCGAACGAAGGCTTGTCGTCCTTGAATGGAGAAGAGTCTTCAAAGTAGATTGGGTTCCAGCCAATCTTGGCGAAAGTGGATCCACTGTCATCCATGTTGAAACCAGCCACATATGGAGCCCAGTTACCGTAAGGGTGGGAAGTTGAACCCCATTTGCAACCATCGTCAACGGAGACACCTGGCGGGTTGATGTAGAAGTGAGACGCAGTAGAAGCCCAGTAGTCAGTGCCAGGAACGGCCAAAGTTTGCGAAGAAGAAGAATCCACGTCAGTTGGAATGAGCATCTCCTCGTTACCTGGCAAAACGGTTTGACAGAACGCAACGTTGGAAGAAGCCTTGTTTTGCACACTGGCAGTTCCCTTACCATCGTAGCAGTAGTCGTTAGAGTCGATTGGCTTTTCAAGCTCACCCTCATCGTTGCAGTAGAGACCACCTTCCTGGGAGCCTGGGTATGTGTAAGAGGTGACCTTAGGGTTCCATTGTCCCATCAGTTGACCTGGAGGACAAGCGTATTGACAGTAGTTGCCGGCAGTGCAGGCCTTGTCTTGAGCCCAACCGCTTCCACCAACGTCATGTGTGACCTCGACCAAGCCTTTGTCCGAAGGGAAGGAACAAGTCTTGTCGCTTCTCTTTTGGTGGGCGTGGTGTTGGTGATATGGAGCAGCTGGAAGACCAAAAGCGTCCTGGGCCAAAGAGAGGACAACGGCAACGGAAATCAATGATTTAAAGAAAGACATTGTTTGTAATGAATGAATGATAGCTCTGTATTGAAAGAATGAATACGTTGAGTGGAGCAATGAATCTTGAGTGATTGAATGAGTGAACTTTGCTGCTATACTCTAGAATCAAGAACCTTTCGATACATCTTCAACTAGACCTGGATTGGGTCTCCTTTTATAATGGATCCTGATCTGTGCCACATTGGTGCAGTTTTTCTTTTTCAGCAATTACTTTTTCAAACAACCTTCATGATCCCGCGAATCGCTCTGCAACACGCCGATGGACTCCTTCTTTCTTTTGCTCCTATTACAACTACCTATCTTGATTTCATCCCCACAAATAGAAAAAAAGTTTTTTGGGCCTAGAACCGAGATTCCTCTTTTTTTTTTCCGCAAACAATAAAACGGTTTTTCCTGAAACGGAACCGTAGTGATTTCGCTTCCTCGGAGTGCAAAAGAAAGAACGAGCAAGAGATCTCCGTCCAGCGGGTGGGTGGGATCAAACAGGCTTAGCAATAGGCGAGGGTGCGCTTGGTGAGCCCTGAAAGACGGCCCTGCAACAAAGACTTGAGTACCCTTTTTTTTCGCTTGTTTCTCCGTCACTGTCCACTACGCTTACTCCATCTACCTCGTGTCAGAATTCGGAGACACACACCAACACTCGCTGGCCCCGAGGCCACTTTAGGCTGCAGCTGAGTGTTACCGTTTTGGGCAAAACCGGTGGTGGTTGCATATGCCAAACTCGCTAAATCGTGCCCAGCTAAAAAACTGGGTATCTGTACTTGTTGTCTGTGCAAATAGGATATACACTATTAGTGCGATCTTTTTTTTTTTTTTTAATCTTTTTTTTTCTCAAACATAGCCTCGAAATCGATTCTCAATATGCATAGTCGGCTGCTATTAACCGAGGCACAGCCAAGAAAAAGAAATAGACCTGCAAGATTTCCCAATATGGTGCTAATAGAGTTTAGTTTCCAAAGTGCTGCTCACCTACTTGGCAGTGATGAATGAGGCTGTGGGGAGCGTCGTGGGCGCTGAACAAACAGGCTTGACTGGCCCATTGATCTAGAATTTGTCCGGGGGTGCACAGCTTTTCTTATTTGCTCATTCTCCTTATTACAGCTTTCTTCTCAAAGGAGTTGACTTGCACTCGAGTCTAGACGTTATCATTTCTCGTTAATCATTAACAACAAAGGGCCAGGAGCCCCAGGTATGTATGTAGTAGTACTGTATGTGCTGAGATTATTCAATTAATGTAGGTCCTTTTTCGGTAACGTTACAGGTTGGGTTGCCGCGGAGTCGTCAAGAAATGGCCACTAAACTCTGATTTCGGCACCACCTGTTGCTGCTGCGTGGTTGCAGCAGCCACGGGTGATTGCGAAAAGTAGTGGTGATGCGATCCCACCGCTGGCATGAATAGAGACTTCTGCGGAAGGGTTGCAGCAGGAAATGAAGCACTTCTTCCACCAAGAGATGGCGACTCTAAATCCATGGCATTTCTCGGATCGGCGTCCCGTCCAGCGGGGGTCTTAATCAACATTTCTGTGTCGTTATCTTGGGGTTCCATCTGTGCAGACGGATTACTGAAGTCTGTCGGAAACCCTCCTGGGAAATCCCAGTTCTGCAAGTTGTTTAGCAAATTATCGAAAAAGCTGGAAGCAAAGCTGTTGGGTTCGTCAAACCCGTTGTTGGAGACGTAGTTGCCCGTGCCACCACCGGTACCGTTGCTGGCTGTGATGCTTGCATTGCCTGCAGAGCTTGCAGCGCCAGCAGCGCCAGCAGCGCCAGCAGCGCCCGCAGAGCCTGCGGAGCCGGCGGAGCCGGCGGAGCCCGCAGACCCTGGGTTGAGCGGGTTCATAAACGTGTACATGGACTGCTGTTCGGTCTGTTGGAGCAGCAGCGCCTGCTGCTGCTGGAGCTGGTTGTTTGTCTGTTCGACTTGATTTTCCAGATCCTGGTCCACCAGGTTGGCGTTCAGGTTCAGCAGGTGGACCTCAAAGAACTGTTCTTGCTGCTGCTGCTGCTGTCTGTGTTGCTGCACACTGGGCACAAAAGAGCTTTCCAATTGCGGCAAAGTGAGGTCCACTTTGACGTCGATGCCGAGATCATTGAAGATCTTTACGAGTTGAATGAGTTTGTTGAGCGAGTCTTTGGAAACATGGTTGCCAGAGAGAGCCATAAATTTGAGGAGCTCAACGCCGAGAGAAAGATGGTTGATGTTGTTCTCGAGGTTGTATGTGATGAGCAGGATGAGTATCGAGTTGAAGAGGAAATGAGTGTGCCAGTAGTCGAAAGTGATGAGCAACTTGAGGTTTTTTAAGTGGAAGAGCAAGTTTATCGTATCCATCGAGGCCTTGATACACTTGCTGAGGATTCTGGGGATTTTCAGCTCGTCCTGTTTGATGCTGATGAATTTCTTGAATATGGCGAGCGCAAGCGGGCGGCACGTGGTGATCACGTACTGGTTGGATTTGAGATACACGTGAATGAGCGATTTGTGGTAGGGACAGAGCTTGTTTTCAGCCATATCTTTGAGCAACTGGGCAAAGTCTGACTGCAAGTTTGTCTCAAAGTTCTCCTCGAGGATCTCGAGCATGTTGTAGGTGTTGTTGATGAGATCGTTTGGAAGCCTTGTCTTTTTCTTGTCGTTTGTGAGAAGGTTTCTCGAGTTCATGTTGTAGACGGAGTTGATGATCTTGTCGGTAAACTTGAGCAGGTTCACCTGTAGCGAGAGGATTCTGGCTCCCTCCCACTCTTTGCAGTCCGACTCTCCAAGAAGATCGATCTGGGTCTCGTTGTACTTGACGTTTTGGGGCAATCTGATGCGCGAGGTTGCAAACGAGTCGAGAGCGAAAACGGTCCACCACACGCGTTTGCGCTTCGACACCTCTGGGGCCGTGAGGTTGGGCTGTTTGAGGTGCAAGTTGAGCGAGAGCGACCAGCGAGTGGCGAGTCCAAACCACATGTAGGAGGTGGTGATTCTGTTGAGCGACTGGTTGAAGTAGCCTATCAGAAGGGCGGTCTGGATCATCGACAGGTTCGGCATCTCCACGTTGATGGGAAACAGCCGAACGCCGCTGAGAAAGAACCGGAGCCCCGGAGTCTTGTTGAGAAACCGGGCTTTGGACGAGAGCTCGCGGTTGAGGCCATCGAGCGACAGCTCGTGCGACTTGAGCGAGTACAGAATCTGTTCGCCGATCGCTAGCGAAATGAGCACTTTTGCCAACACGGACGGCGAGTAGCACACTCCGGTGTCGTATATTCGACTCAGGTCGGCCAGAAACTCGTACTCGTCAAACAGATAGTGCGAGTCGTGGAATTGGCCCAGACACAAGTTGATGAGCAGCTCGGTGTATGTTCTGTGCGGCAGACGCAGCGAACAGTCGTCGGTATCGGAGAAATACAGGTCCGAGACAAAGTAGTTGATGGAGTTGGCGACGCTACTGGCAAACTGTTGTGTCTTTTCGTGGTGGTCCGAGTCGCCAAACGAGAGGTTGATCACGTTGTCGAGTCGCTCGTTGTTGGTGTAGAACTGGAACGGAACGAACGCCTTTTTGTCGTCGTCAAAGTCGTTGGTGCCAGCGGTGCCCACACCGGCCCCGCCGCCGGCATCCCCGCCGCCGGCATCCCCGCCGCCGGCCTCGATGTACTCTTCAAGCGTGCGGATGCGCTGCTGCAAGTTCTGCAACTGGCTCTCGAGAATGATGATTTTCCGGTCTTTGAACGGGTAAACGCACTCGTTTCCGGTCAGCTTGCAACTGTCACAGGCAGGCTTGTCGCCGCTGCACTTGATCTTCTGGTTCTTGCACCGGACACACGCAATGTGGTTTCTCCCGCGAAAGATGATGGGATTGATCTGTTCAAGCGCCGAGCCATTGTGGCTGAGGATGTCTTTAGACATGTTGAGCAGCAATTCGGCAGAGCGCGGCAGAGCGAGGCAGTGCGAGTGTTTGGAGGAGCGCCCGAGACACGTTGGTGGGTCGACCCACCCGGTTCGTCTCGTGGTATATATACCGATCGGGGTGTTTCTTGTTGCTACCACAGAGCAAAAGGGTTCCCCCACAGCTCATCGCACCAAAGAGCTGATAAAACAGCAATTTGCGGGGTGTGGCAGTGCGCCGCGGCATCAGGTGCGGGGACTGCGGAGTCCGGTCCGCGGGGACGGCGATGGGTTTTGCCTCGGGGTTTGACACGGTAATGGTTGCCCAAAAGGGCAGAGAGGGGAACACAGAGAGAGGAGAGCATGCATTTGGGGGCAGCGGACGCCGCGGGTCAGTCGGCCACGCCAGCATGGCCAGCACGCGCAGGCCGCTGTGGCGCAGACGCGCCTGCGCCACACCTGTCTAAAAACTTAAATGGGCAGCAATTTGAATCGACGGCCTCGAGATGACCCTCGAGAATTGATTTGGTGGTGGTGTTTCTGGCTCTGGTTCTAGTTCTAGTTCTGGTTCTGGATCTTTTTCTCGGGCATAGCGCGAATTTCCACAAATTGCCTTACAGCTGCTCCAGCTGCTCCCCAGATGGTTTCTCGGTCTTTAAAAAATTTAAAACAACCCCTTTTGTACGTTTTCCTCGCACCTTGCCCCTCAAGTTGCGGCAAAACAAATGCACACTAGCAAATACTCGGAGGGACGTTTTTTTTTTTTTTTTTTTGGATTATTTTTTTTAACCAGAATTTCCTTCTGTACATTAGCCTCCACTGCAATTACAAGATGGATGACGTCTCACCAAACTCAGTGGTGGTGGTGGGCCTGAGCGCCATGTCGCTCGCAGTGTGCAAGTTTCTGGTGGCCGGTCTCCACCGCGAAGTTTTGCTACTTTCGGACGAGTCCATCTCAGAGGTGGCCGCGAACGAGTGTCCCGTGCACCTGGTGGAACTCAACAATCTACGCTCCAACAAACAGCTCACAGACATCTACTACACGCTACAGTACCTCAGTCCCAACAACACAACCGTCTCGCTCACTGAAAACTGGGAGTTCTACGATAGTCCAGCAGATCAAAAAAATCTCATTGGACTTGTTCTCGACGTGGCTGGTGCGCCGCCGGGTGTGGCTGGTGCACACACAAAGACTACCCCCGCAGGTTCTCCAGGATGTTTGAGCTTGAAAAACCAAACCCTCCGCATCAGTCCGCGACAATACTTGCTCGACTTGTACCAGGAGCTTGGCCAGACCGCCAGGTTCCGGCATCTGATTGTCCCACCGCAGGTGGCGTCGCTTCAAGAGTACGCTGGTTTGTTTCCGAGCGCGCGCACAATCATCAATTGCGCCGTGCACGCCGGCCTGGCTCCCGTGCGCAACCAGTCGCTCTTGCTGCAGCTGGCGCACGGATCGCTCGCCACGTCGCTGATTCACAAGACCCAGAGAGACCAGTACACGCGGCTCGTGCCGCTCTTAGAGGACCCGCGGCTCGTGCTTCTGAGCGGGCCTCGCCAGCTCAACGACTATTACTCGGCGCCGCGCGACTCAGACACGCTGGCGTTGCTACAACGCGCGATGGCCAAGTTCCCGCACCTGTTGCAGGACGTGGCTGTGGCAGATAACAAGGTGGTTTTCAAACGGTGTTTCCCGGACCAGGTGGGCAAGATCTGGACCGACTCGCTCGACGGGCGCATGGTTGTGCACGTTCTCGGGTTTGGGTTCAACGAACTCGACTCTGTAGGTGGGGTGGTTGAGTACCTCCGCATCATTTTAGACCAGAGTACGTTGCAGAGCCGGCTCTGAACACACCCTTGCACCCGGTAACCTTTTTTTTTTTTTTTTTTTCCTCCCATTTGCAATGTAACCGAAAACGGAAAAACGGTGGATTACGTCGGCTGACGTAAGCGCGCGGATCTGGGTGTGGGGAAGCACCAAGCATGCTGAGCATGCTGAGCATGAGTGTTTGGCACCACACAGACCAAGAAATAATGGGCACTTTATAGAGACGTGTGACAATGTTTGGCGATGCTGGTGGCGCTGGTGGTGGCTGCTGCCCACGTCTGGTCCATGAATAGAGATTTTCCTGGGTTTCCGGCATGAATTTTTTTTTTTTTTTTTTAAACAAAGCACAGCCGGGGAGGTGGTTGTTGTTGCCGTCAGTAAAAGGGAGGTTGGGAAGAAGAGCTAACAGGGAGGCAGTAATTGGGGCGGGACGCCGCAGGATAGGCCGCTGCGGTTGGTGCCTGAGCATTCGCACGCCCGTGGTTTACCCCGGAAGCTGTGTCTTGGCCCGGTCCCAGCGCTGGAATCCCAGTGGTACCCCTGTAGTTTCAGAATCGCTGGTGTCTGGTGGCATGGAGGAGTTTCCCCGGTAGCAAAATGCTCCATTCCCCTCCTCTGCCGGGAGCTTTTTTTTTTTCTTTCGCGCGGGTGGGCCTGGTTTGCTGGGAGGTTCTAAAATTGGCTTCTCGCGGCCCCGCGATATTGCGTTCTCGCGGCCTTGCCCCGGTGGCCGCCCCGTGGCCCCTGGTGGACTCCCGGGCGGTCGCGCTCGGCGGCGGGCGCCGCTAGGAAAATTTTTTACCCATACATTTTCTTTCTTTTTCATCATCAGAAAGGAGTTCTCTAGAAACTCTCTGTAGCCCAACCACCAGACTGCGGTTATTAGAGCCAGCACATCAACACGGGACCAGCAAGCGCGGCATCTTGGAGTGGAATTCACGGTTTGCACAAACAGTTTATTTGGTGAGAGGTTGAAAGATCTCTGCCGAAAAGCATTAATTGTGCAACATAGACATTGATTGGGCTGCCGATCTAAGCTTAGCATAGCCATCGAGCATACCTAGCAATCGCTAGTCTTTTGACACCAGTTCGCTTACGGATTCCCGACTCTGTGGCATCTGATAAGCGTCACTACACTTCACTTCCGGCCACTAACCGGTCTGTTGTTGCCGAATCATTGGTTTTTTTCTCTTATAATATACCCTTGCAACCTGTCACATTCTCACCAATTTCTCATCTCTCAATGGCCGACCAGACCACTTTGTCGTCCACCGACGACTCAATCGTCAACCAGGACGCCACAAACACCTCTGTTTCCTACAAGCCGTCCACCAGTTCCACAACTCCCGATATGGACGACTTGAGTGGTGTTTTAGGAGGCTTGAATCTGGACCTCACCGACGCTGCTACCAAGCCTACGCCGGTTCCTGCCGCCACCGGCGCCTCCACAGGCGCCGCCACAAGCGGCTCCATATTCTCGGCACAGTTCTCGCCGCTGAATAACACCGTCCAGCATGCCGTCGTGCCCTCGACGCCTCCAGATGCCACCGCAAACACCAGTCTGTTGCTGCCCCACCACTCTTCAGGCAGCGCCGCGGCGTTTTCGACCGCCGCGGTTCAGCAGGGCGTCCAGCCACGCACGCCAAACTGGTCCACCGTCACCAGCGGCGCCCCCGGCGGCATCTCGTCGACTTTCTCGCACTCGGTCCTGCCCGATCTGTCGACTCCACAGGGCCAACAGGGCCAGCAACAGGGCCAGCAGCAGCAACAGCCGTTCCAGCTGCTGTCGCTGACGCCCAACACCGCTGGGTTTGGCGGCTCGTCCCATTTCGGCTCCTCGTCCAACGGCCAGAGCACTCCGTTCAGCTCGACCAAAGTTTCGGTGCCAACGAGTGCTCCTCCGGCGAGAAGAACAACCACACTGGGCTTTTCGTCGTCGAGCGTGAGACCGTTCATGCTGCCGGATTCCGGTCTCGAACAGGACGACCAGCAACAGCAGCAGCAACAGCAGCAGCAGCAGCAGCAGCAGCAGCAGCTGTACGACAACGTCGAGGCTGGTGCACCTTTCGGACCTCCGATCCTCGGCGAAACCTCGCGCAGACTCACGTACCCACCCGTGCACGCTGTGTCGTCTCCGTCGCAGCAGCACCAGCAGCCTGAGCTCGTGGACAATGCCATGTCGGCACTGCACCCGGCGCTCACAAGCGACATGCTGGCCGGAACCGTTGCTGGCGGGTCCATTGGCATGGGGATCTCGAACCCCGGCTTCATGGGCGCCGGCCAGCCGCAGCCCCACGCGTACGGCACGGGCTACATGGGTGCCGGATTCCAGATTCCGTCTGCTGTGAACATGAGCATGGGCGTGGCTGGTGGTGGCGCAGCAGGTGGCGCGGCCGGCGGCGTTTTGCCGTTTGGAGCTGCAGCACACGGGGCCATGAACTACGTCCCCGTGGCCCGCAGCGCCGCTGGATACGTGCGGTCCAACTCGTTCAATAATAGTAATGGCTACCACAATGGATTTGCGAAAAACAGCGCGGCAGCACCGCCACACCAGCACCAGGCCGCGGGCAGCACCGCCGCGAACGCCGGCGCAGCACCGCCACAGCAGCTGTCGAACCATTCTTCTTCGTCTTCTGCCTCATTGTCAAGCAACTCGTCGTCGGCCCGCTCCGGACTCGCGATGAACGCCACGGCCAATGTCCACAGAAAGCACTCGTCCAACAAGCGGCGCGGCGAGGACGCGTCGAAGTTCATCAACGCAACGTTGAATGATTTCGTCAACGAGATCTACTTTCTGTGCAAAGACCAGCACGGATGTCGGTTTTTGCAGCGGCAACTGGAGCTGGGCGGCGCGGACGCGGCGACCAAGATCTTCAACGAGATCCAGCTGAACGTGATTGAGCTGATGATAGATCCGTTTGGCAACTATCTGATCCAAAAGCTGCTGGAAAGAGTGAACGAGGAGCAGAGAACCACGCTTGTGCGCAACGCGTCCTCGCAGTTTGTGCGCATTGCGCTCGACCCGCACGGCACGCGTGCGTTGCAGAAGCTCGTGGAGTGCATCAGGACCCCGACAGAGTCGCAGATCATCATCAGCTCGTTGTCGTCGTACGTGGTGCTGCTGAGCAGAGACCTGAACGGCAACCACGTGGTGCAGAAGTGTCTGCAGAAGCTGCCGCCGGAATCGTGCGAGTTTATCTTTGATGCGGCGTGCGACAACTCAGTCAAGATCGCCAAGCACCGCCACGGCTGCTGCGTGCTGCAGCGCTGTTTCGACCACGGAACCCCGGAGCAGTGCGAGCGTCTGAGCCTGAAAGTGGGCCAGAACTGCGTCGAGCTCAGCGTCGACCCTTACGGCAACTACGTGGTCCAGTACGTGTTGAGCATGGAGGAGAACCGGCTCAGAATCAAGAACGACCCCCATGCGGCGGATCGGATCCCCAACACCGAGAAGGCGATCGACCTCGTGGTGAACTCGTTGACAGAGAACCTGATCCGGCTCTCCACACACAAGTTTGGCTCGAACGTGATTGAAAAATCGCTGCGGATCCCGACGCTGGCCCCGCTGCTCATCGAGCAGCTGCTCAAGGAGGACACAAACCTCAAGGTGCTCTTGCACGATGCGTACGGAAACTACGTTCTGCAGACCGCGCTCGACGTGGCGGACGACACCAGCTTCAAGGAGCTGAGCGAGCTGCTCAAGCCGTACCTGGGCGATGTCAGAAACACTCCTCACGGAAGACGGATCCTGTCGAAACTGATCAGCCGGGGTGGCGCGTCGGTCTCGGCTCTTGGAAGCTCCAGCACCGGCACCGGCACCGGCACCAGCACCAGCAGCAGCAACGGCGGCGCCCCGCAGGCCCACCACGGCTCCCTCGGAGTCGTCAACGGCTTTGAACACCCAAACAACCGCCCCATCAACTCCATGAACGGCTACAACTTGTGACACCCACCAAGTCACCGCTGTATTTTATCTTACCTGTTGTTGTTACTATTAGTTGCATGTGTCTTTTTGTTGTATTCTAGTTGACCCATTGACCACCACCATCATCACCATCGTCATCACTACTACTACTACTACTGCATCTCATCTCTCCCTTTGCTCTGTCTTTTTATCTGGGCTCTAGTGTTTTTCTATGTGTATAATGCTCCATTCTCATTATTTTGTTCATTAGTTTATGTTCATTAGCGTTTGTTTTTGTTTTGATGACCAGGCATTTTGTGACGGAACCATGGCTAAAATTGGCCCTCCGTCCCCCGTCCTTCTTTATCTTGCTATTATCTTACAGTACCAAAAAATTTTATCCTCCAATACAGATATACAATTATATTTCTTTTTCCACTCGGAATCTTGAAAAATTTCCTCGGCTCGTTTAGCTCGCTTGCTCGCTTGGCTCGCTTTGCTCGCTTTGCTCGTTTAGCCACTTGTTTTGCTCATGCGAGATCTGACAAGACAAAAAAAAAAAAAAAACACCCACTCACTACAAAAGACACCATATTTCTTTGCCTTGCTGTGTTTGCTAATTTTCCTTGCTCTTCTTCTTCCTCCATCCAATTGCATCCACTATGGCTACCAAGAAGAACGCAGCTGCAAAAAGCGAAAACGAGCCTCTCCTCTCAGAGCAGACGTCCTCGTCTCCAGCTGCTGAGGCTGCCCCAGCTGCTCCAGCTGCCCCAGCAAAGCCCGAGTACGAGTTCGGTGGTCCCGTCGGCGCACTGGGAATGATGACCGGGTTCCCAATGCTCATGTACTACATGTGGATCTCGGCCCAGTTCTACGGCGGAAAGCCAGCCTGGCCTCAGCAAGACCAGACTTGGGCCAGCTTCATCGAACAACTGGTGGGTTACGTTCGCGACTACGCCACTCCTTCCACCACCTCGGTCGTCATCTTCTTCATCTACATCTTCAGTCAGGCCATTTTCTACGTCATCATCCCAGGAATCTGGACTAAAGGCCAGCCTCTCACTCACTTGGACAACAAACAACTGCCTTACTACTGTAACGCCTACGCCACATTCTACGTCAACATCGCGATTGTGGCGGTGCTGCACGCCACAGGCCTGTTCAGACTTTACACCATTTTGGACAAGTTCGCCGAGATCATGACCTGTGCTATCATCACCGGCCACGTCTTCTCCCTCTCCCTCTACGTTTACACTTTGCTGGTCAGCAAGGACTACCACAGAATGACCGGAAACCACATCTATGACATGTTCATGGGTGCACCACTCAACCCAAGAATCGGAATCATCGATCTCAAGATGTTCTTCGAAGTCAGAATCCCTTGGTACACTCTGTTCTTCCTGACCCTCGGCCTCTGTCTCAAGCAATACGAAGATTACGGCTCTGTGTCTCCGCAGGCCTGCTTCATGCTCTTGGCCCACTACCTGTACGCCAACGCGTGCTCAAAAGGTGAGGAACTCATTGTCCCAACCTGGGATATGGCCTACGAGAAGTTTGGGTTCATGCTCATCTTCTGGAACATCGCCGGTGTCCCATACACCTACTGTCACGGAACTCTCTTCCTCTACTACCACAAACCCCAGGAATACCAATGGTCCACCGGTTACAACGTGTCTTGTTTTGTTCTTCTGCTGGTCAGTTACTACTTTTTTGACACTTGCAATGGTCAAAAGAACGCTTTCAGAAAAATCATGGCCGGTGACACCCATATCAGAAAGTCCTTCCCATTCCTGCCATACCAGATCCTCAAGAACCCATCTTACATCAAGTGCGCCAACGGCTCTGTCTTGCTTACTGACGGATGGTACAAGTACGCCAGAAAACTCCACTACACCGCCGACCTGTGCCAGTCTTGTTCTTGGGGTCTCATCTGTGGGTTCCAGTCCTTCTTCCCATGGTTCTTCCCAGTCTTTTACTTCATTGTGTTGGTTCACAGAACTCAAAGAGACCTTGCCAAGTGCAGGGCCAAGTACGGAGAGGACTGGGTCAGATACGAGAAGGAGTGTCCATACCTCTTCATCCCATACGTGTTTTGAAGCAGCACAACCCTATCTATATATAGCCAGGCCAGTCAGTCTGTTGACACAAAAAATATAGTTATTCATCCTGATTTTTTCTATTGACTCAGTCTTGCTCTGCAATGGAAACCAATCTCTCGTCAATCTCGTCGGGCGTGAGCGCTCTGAAGCCGTCACTGGTGGCAACACCAATCTCAAGGTCGTTTTTCCTGAATTCGGTGCTCAGAGCATTGCTCAACGTGATAATGGCAAACTCAACAACTTTCTTCCAGTCGCCCTTGACAATCACCTCACTGTCCTTCTTCTTTTTCTTGTGTGCTCTTTCCAAGGCAGTGGTCACCTCCTGCTGTTTTGGTCCCGTCGACGTTGCCACCGCGCTGAAGTAGTACCCTGCCGGATCAGTCTTGAACAAACTTGGTCCAAGCTCGTCGTCCACCGAGACAAACGTCAACGCCACACCCATCGGTCTCATGTATGCCTTTTGGGTGTACAATTGCGCCATGTTGGCCATTCTCTTGGCCAACGCATCGATAGGCATCTCGTATCCGTACTTGTACTTGAACTCCGCCGACTCTGCTCTCGCTCTCATGGCCAGAGACCGCGCGTCTGCTATCGATCCAGTGGCCAGCATTCCAATCGACTGCGAAATTTGAAACAGGTACGTTATTGTGCTAGGATCCAGCAGCTTATCAGGGATCTTCTTCTGAGAAACAATCACCGATGAATCTTCTCCCACTATTCCGAGACACGTGATGTTGGTCGAATTCACAGCTTTGAACGCGTACTCCACCTGGTACAATCTTCCTTCCGGCGAAAACACCGTAATGTGTCTGTCGAATCCCGCAGAGCCTGCAATTTTCATCTGTTAGTATTCCAAAGACTCTTGATTTTGCCTTCCAAATCTTCACTTACCCGACATGTTTTAGGTTATTTCTAGTTGTTGTTTCTTGTGTTGCAAGTATGGAAATCCACGGCCAGGCCTGAATCTATGTTACAATCCACGGATAAACCTTTCTCACGACACAATTCCGTCTCTCTGTTTGGCTATCGGGGAACTCAATTACGGTGTATCTTTTGATTTTTTTGCCTTCAAACTTGCCCTTTTGTTAGCGATACTTTTTTTTTTTTTTGGTTGACTTTTTTTCTTTGCCAACTCCAGGGATAAAATTAATTTCGGTACACGACGTCTAGCCAGCTAGCTGCTGGAATGGTTTCTGGTCAGAACGTCCTCCGAAAACTCGGCAAACGTCTGTCTGGAGTTCACCTTCTCGTACAAAGAAGGCTGCATGAACACTGCAAGCGTGTTGCGGCTCACATTCGGCAACGACGTGCCTTTCACATAGTGGGGAACAGCTTTGAACTGACCAGACGAAACTTCTTCCAGCGCAGACCCACTTTGGAACGCAAGACAGTCCTGTGGAATGTTCACCTTCACATGGCGTCCTGTTCTGTCCTTGATGTACAGTCCCGAGCTCGGGTCGGGGTTTGAGTCCAAAATCTCAACTTCTGAGCCTTTCTCTCGCAGGAACATCGCCGAAGTGAGCGCAGTTATGCAGGAGTGGTCAAGGTGCTCCCCACACCAGTCGCTGTCGCTGGCCCCTTGCTCGGCCTCTGTCTGGGCATAGTAATGCAACAGGCGTGCTTTCGACGTGGTTGAGTTCTTGATGACGTTTTGCAGGTACTGCGGGCTGTAGTGCGATCCTACAATCTCTTGCTCCAGGTACGTGTCCAGAACCTGACAAACTTTCAAACTCACGTCGATCATGAGACGAATCAGCTGCTTGCAGTTTTGCTGGAAGTTCTCTAGATGGGTATTCTCCGTTTCTCTTGGCCACTTGTTCCACGTGGTGTAGGCCTTGAACTGTTCGTAGCCACGCGTCTCCTGCTCGGGAGGTCCTTCCAGCTGGGGGTCTTTGTAAAAAGAGCAGTTGATGTAGTACGACCCTTTCAGCAAGTCAGGAGCCCCATTCTGGAGGATCTCCTTCCCACGAGACCAGCCTGTGAGATAGAACCCTTCGGGGGCCTCCATTTCCGCCAGCGTGTTTTCAGAAGCTTTGCTGAGGTACGTGGCTTGCAGAAGCACTTTTTTCCGCAGTTCCAGGTACTCAGAAGGCAAGTCTTTGACCACAATGATTCCGAGCGAGTGTTGTCCAAACGCCTCGGCCAGCACAGATCTGTCGACCTGGCCGCTCGCCAATTCGGCCAGAGAGACCACGACCGGTTTTGCTGTTGTAGGGATTTGTTCCACGGTCATTGAACTCGATGATTAGACCAAAAGAAGGGGATCAATTGACGTTTGATTCGAATTGTTTTTTCCCCAAATAATTTTTTTTTTAATTTTTTTTTTTTTTTTGAGGCATCCTCTTTTCCAACTTTTGTAGACGTTAATTTTTTTTTTCTTCTCTCCTTCAACTTTTTTTTTCCCACTTTTACTTCTCCGTAGCACACACCCGCCTCTTGTTACCAATCACCACCCACTTCACCGCGCGCTCTACAACACCCGTCATGTCATACAGCTGGCTGAACGAGGACTCCACGGTCTCGACAGACTACAAAACCAACCAGCATACGCCGTTCTTCGAACCAATAGTAAACACGTTCGAAACAGGAGGCTACAACCCAAGCGTCTCCTACCACTACAACCCGGACGTCTCGCAGTACCATTATGGAGTCCGCCATCCAATGAAACCGTTCAGACTCATGCTCACAGACCACCTCGTGATAGCATATAAGTTGTACGAGAAAATGGATATCTATAAGCCCCGAAAGGCTACCAAAGAGGAGCTCCTCGAGTTCCATTCCGACGACTACATCAAGTTCCTCGAGTCTGTGACTCCGGACAACGCGGCGAAATACAACCAGTACCTGAAGAAATTCAACATCGGCGACGATTGTCCGCTTTTCCAAGGAATGTACGACTACTGCCAGATTTACGCAGGCGCATCGCTCGACGCTTCCAGAAAACTCATCTCCGGAATGAGTGACATCGCCATCAACTGGTCCGGTGGTCTCCACCACGCTAAAAAAGACGAGCCCAGCGGGTTCTGCTACGTGAACGACATCGTTCTGTCCATCCTCGACCTTCTTAGGGTCCATCCAAGAGTCCTCTACATCGACATAGACCTCCACCATGGAGACGGGGTCCAGGAGGCATTCTATCTCACCGACAGAGTCATGACGGTCTCCTTCCACAAGTACAACGGCGAGTTTTTCCCGGGAACCGGGAACTATGACGAAACAGGGCTCGGAAAGGGAAAACATTTCGCTCTCAACGTTCCTCTTCAAGACGGAATCGACGACGAATCGTACATTCGTCTGTTCAAGTCGATCATGGAGCCCGTCATCTCGAACTTCAGACCAACAGCAATTGTCCAGCAGTGCGGCGCCGACTCGCTAGGATGCGATAGACTCGGTTGTTTCAACCTCAACATCAAGGCTCACGGAGAGTGCGTGAAGTTCATCAAGAGTTTTGGCATTCCAATGCTTGTGGTGGGCGGAGGAGGTTACACGCCGAGAAACGTGAGTCGGCTGTGGTGCTACGAGACAAGCATAATGACCAACGTGAAACTCAATTCCAAGTTACCCGAGGTTCTCCCCTTCCGCACTTTTTTCCAGCCAGATTATTCGCTACATCCAAATCTCGGTGACAGACTCGACAACAAAAACTCCAAAAAATACCTGGAGAATCTCAAAAATCAGCTTCTCGAAAGTCTCAGATACTTGCGCGGTGCGCCTTCCGTGGAGATGCAGGAGATCCCGCCGGATCTTCAAGGCCTCACAGCCGACGATGAACAGGTAATCATCGACAGATTGGGTAAAGAAAGCGCCTACGATTCGTACCTAGACAACGAGAGGTACTGGCTTAATAACAAGGATCAATCAAGGACAAACGAGCTGCTCGAGTGAGCAGCGAATCTCGCCTTTCAACAACATCTGTATGTATTTTTATATTGCGAATAGTATTTCTATTATGCGCTTCCTTCTTAAACGAACGGAACCGAATCGTTTTCATCATTGAATAGATCGTAAGTGGAGTAGTCAAAATTTGGCTGTTTTTCAAGGTTCCACAGATTCTTGAGCTTCATCAAAGAAATTTCTCCAGAGCCAACACCCAGATTGATTAGGGCATTGAAACAGCAGTCCACAATCAGCTTCTGGCTTGGCTGGATACAGCAGAGTCCACACACATACAGCGGCCATTGAACCATCACTAGTCTGTTGTCAAACTGATAGTACAAGTACTTGTCGAAATTGATGGTGGTGCGCTTGGTGTTTGCTGTGGTCCTGTTCATCTTGTCCATGTGAGCTTCTAGAGGAATTGACATACTTGGCTCCTCACTTTTGATGTCCACTTGAGAGCTATCGTCATCATCATCGTCATCATCATCGCCATCATCATCGCCATCATCATCGTTGTCATTGCCATTACCATTAGCAACACTGTCTGCCTCCTCTTCCCCGTCCTCTGCCTCCTCTTCCTCGTCTTTGACAGTCTGGTTACTGATGCTGCTCACGTCATCTTTATGGATTTGAACGTCTTTCCCATGTACAGGTTCCTCGTCTGGGTCATCGCGTGGACGGTACTCGAACTCAGGGACCTCAGAGCCAATGTCGTGGTGGTCCAGTTGATCGTTGATGTTTGGCTCGTATCCTTTCGTGTAGTAGTCTTCTAATTCCCGGATATCGTCTTCCGTCAAATTCTCCTTGAATTTGACCAGTGAGGAGATCCCAGTGAGCATTCGGTCAACAACGTCTTGGGTCAAGTCATTGTCGATCCCGAGTCCGTTGGCACCGTAATAGTTTTTCATAGTGAGCAGTTTCAAGAACGACGCATCCACATACAGCTGTTGGCTCATGTCCTGCCAACTGTACCAGTTTTCGTGGTCATTTGGTGAGGCCGTTTGCGGGTTGGTGTTATGAATGTAGCTGGACATGATGATTTTCTTACCTTCTGGATTGTTGTAATGATAACCTCTCAAGTTTAGAGGATGATAAGGAGACTCGATGGAAATTCGATATGGCGGGCCGTCTGCCATGCATTGAAACTGCCGAGCTTTATAAATCAATTGACTCATCTTCAAAACCCGAGAGCTTCTGACCTTGCCCTTTTCGTTCAAAATCTCCCTCACTATCGCTGGGGGTGTCACATCGGACGTGGAATTGCTCTGGAACCACCTGCGAGACTCCAGAGTGAGAACGATTTCTTTGAAAATTTCGACAACGTCGTCGTTGTAACCAAGATACAGGTTGTAGGAATAATGCAATTTGGACTCGTCAAGCTTTGAATCGTCGTTCTGGATTGTGTACTGTTCGTTTTTGTAGTATCCTGGAGCAAGGAAGCCGAATTGTAGCAACGTGTTACCAACAAGACTGTTGCTTTTGATGACATCGAGGAATTCAACCAGTTCGTCAAACTCGTGAATGGTTCCTCCGCTGGCAGCAGTCAGAGCTGCCAAAATCTCCATGGCGTAGAACCAGACCCAGATGATGGCTAGTGGTAGAGTGATGGGTCTAAACTTGCAGTACTTTATGAGCAGGTCTTTTGCGCCACGTAGATGTGCTCTCCATTGCGAGCCCATGGAGGCAGAGTAGTCGGATGCAAGGATCAGAATAGTCAACAAAAGTGACTCGATGTTGTTGAGAATTTTGGGTTTGGAGTGCAGGATGGCATCCAAAGACTTGAGACAAGACGAGAGGTAGTAGGACCGGAACCGATTGTGATACTTGATTTTCTTTGCCAAAGAAGTGTCGGACTGATCCATCTGGCTGAGCTGATAGCTCTCGTATCTGGCCGAGATAGCCAGGAGAGCAAACAGCAAGTGCGGGGAGCTCTTGGCCTCCAACAGGAAACACTTGATGAAAGAGTTATGCAGAAAGTTGGTGGTGAAAGGCAGAATGTTCATGTGGATCTTGGTGATTAGAATCTTGAGGTAATTGATGTGCGATGAAGTAAGAGACCACTGAAAAAACGATGCCAGATCAATCAAATCTTGCTGAGAGATGGAGTTGTTCAACGTGTAGAGGTACTCGAGCCGTTCTTTGGAGTCCGACAGCAAAATGGCCACTGACGGAGGCGGGAATGCGCTTAGTTTCTTGTCAGGCGACACAGAAGAGGATCTCGACTCTGTGCTCTCGGAAGGAGCCAATTGCGTGTAGTTCAGGCTCAGAGGAGGAGGTTCGGTAAGTTGTCCTGGAGTCAGGTTGCTGACGAAAGATTCGTGTGGCTGGGACTGCGGCTTTGGTGCCCCTGAAGAGAAATCTGTTCGGAGAGAGTTGGTTAGTTTCTGGATGTAATGGCTGTGCGAAGAACTGATCTCCTCTTCCAACCCCACAGGAGTGTCGCCCGAGTGAGTCGAGTAGTTGGTGGGCGAGATTCCTTCGAACGGCTGCAGCGGAGACGATCGACTCTGGCTGAGCTCCTGTTGCAGCATGGTTGCCTGTTGCTGCTGCTGGTGGAGCTGGTTGAAGCTGAGATTGAGAGGGAAGTCAAAGTCGTTTCCAAAGCTCTGGATGAGCTCGTTGAGGTCCGAGATCAGCAAGCTTGCGCCATTGAACAGACTGTTGTTCATCTCCGTCATCTGCTGCTGCGTTGGGTTCACTTTGGGCGACACCGGATGGTACGAGACCTGTTTGCGGAACTCCTTCTCCACCTGTGTCTGCGACTGTTCCTTGATTGGTGGGAGCCGGGTCTGCGGGGCGGCGGACTCCTGTTCCACATCAAAGGGCGCAAGCGAGTTCGGCAGAGACTGGATTGGCGGGTTCTGCACCACCATCGGCGGCATTTCCGAAAATGCCGCCTCAGAACTCACCTGAGACTGGGCAGATTGAGTGGATTGAACAGAGGGAGTACTTGGCTCAGACTGACGTCCCTTGAGCTTCAGAAGCTTCTCTTTTGTGTTGAGGTCGATCAATTTGGTGTTTTCCCCCTCGAACGTGAAACTGCGCGAGTTGGTGAACTTGATCTGCTTCTCGTAAGTGCACTGTTTGTGCAGATGCGAGCAGTTCCAGCATCGAGGCTTGCTTTCGTCGCACTTGAGCTTTCTGCGCTTGCACTCTTTGCATCCATTGCGAGAATACTTGCGCTTCTTGCGGGGCGCCTGTTCTGACGACATTGGAGCGTGCCCTCCAGCTGGTGGTGTTGTGTGTGGGTTTTTGTGTGGTTTTTTTTTTTTTTCCTTCTGGTGCTTTTGGTGGGTAACTTGAGTGTGATTTTTTCTCTCCCCCTTTTCCTCTCTACTTATCGTGGAGAGGATCAATTTTGATCAATTTGATCGCACTCACACGCGGGAGCCGTTTTTCGCAGGCGGTGCAACCGGGGCGGATTTACCTGCCACTTTCGGCACCCGCTACAGCGCGTCGTGCGCGGGCCAGGTCACGTGCCGGAAAGGCTTGTTTACCCTGCCTTTCATGTCAAAAGAATAAAATTAGAATTTAGAAAAAAAAGTCAGCAGAGAGAGGGAAATGCACAGGTGCACCGCCCCGGCTGCGTGTTTGCATTTTTTCTCCGGAGCAAGGCGGGCACCACACCTGTTGGGAAACGACAAGAGATCTGGCAGTGCCGCCTTGCAGAACGCTTGCACACCGCTTGCACACTAATCACCATCACCCAACCACTGGCCGGACCTGATCTCCGGTGCAGCTGGTGTGCCGAGGATCTGTCGATCCCTGCGTTTGTCCTGAGAATGGTGGTGCTGCAGGGGACGGGACGAGGCAGCAGCAAATTCTGCGTACGGGGCGAGCGAGCGTCTTTGCGGTGCACGGTTAAAAAAAGATCCCAGTTTCAATTTTTTTTTTTCGCGGCGAGTGCGAGACAACTTTTTCAGGCCCCCCGCCCGCTTGCACAATGTTTTTCGCGACCCGCCCAGCCTCCCCCCAACTCGCTGCCCCGGCGAAGAAGGGAAGAAAAAAAACAAAAGTAAACAAAAGTGGTTTTTTTTTTTAGCTACACGTTTTGTGTTTGTCTCTTGTCCCAAAGAGGAGCTACACCAGATTCGCAGAGTTCTGCTGCACAACAGCACCACCATTGTCCTTCAGCAGTCCCCTGTAGAAGCACACGCTCTTCAGCGGCCGTCCCACAGCACAGCGGCAGTCGTTGCGCTTCCAAAGCTCGTCACACACACCCAAAACAAGCACGAGCTCCACTGGTGTAACACACACTCTTTTGTCTCTCACCGGCACCAACAGCGTCCGAAATCGAGCTCGGACGGGCCCCGTCCCACAGTCACCATGAGACACAGCCAGATACACCACAACAGCAGTTCTGCCGTGCCCATAGCAGGCATGGGGAACCTGGGACTAGGGTCCAATGGATTGAGTGATCCAAGTGGTCCAAACGGTACGAATGGTTCGAGTGGCCCAAGCGGCCCAAACGGCCCGAACGGCCCAAACGGCTTGAACGGCTCATACAACGCGCGCAACCTACCGGCAGCTACACGGAGCCGCTCAGTCCACAGCTCAACGTCCTCACACGCTTCCCACAGACGCCCCGGGAGGAGCGATACCGACTGGAAAAGACTAATCCCGCCTCTCGCACCAACGGATAAAAACAACAACGCTGGCACCTTGAGAACACATTCAGACACGCACGCTGACCGCTCCAACGAAAGCTCCAAACTCGCCTTATCATCAGCTCATAACTCTAGAAGGAGCAGTCTCCCAGACATTAGCAGCCAGAACGAACAGGACCTTCTCAAGCGGTCGCAGAGAAGCGTCTCGAAGAAACCTCCCAAAGTGTGCCACGAGTGCAAGAAAACGATCATAGGAACGCTCGTCAGAGCAATGGACAACACCTACCACATAGACTGTTTCAGATGTCACGATTGCGGCACGAAATGTTCCAACAAGTTCTTCGCAGCAGACATTGAGATCAACGGCAAGATGACCCAGGTTCCCCTCTGCGAGTACGATTACTTCAAGAGAATCGATCTCATCTGCACCACTTGCGACAAAGCAATCAGAGGGTCCTACATCACTGCCGTGGGTAAGAAATTCCATCCAGAGCACTTCTTTTGTGAGGTTTGTCACAAAGTGTTTGACTCTGAAGACTACTATGAGCACGAGGATAAGATATACTGCCACTACCACTATTCGATACTTTACGCCTCTCACTGCGAGGCTTGCAACTCGGCAATCTTGAAACAGTACGTCGAACTGTACAGAGGAGGAAGAGAACAACAGTGGCATCCAGAGTGTTTTATGGTTCATAAATTTTGGGGGGTCATGGTGACACTCGATTGCATCGGCATGAGCGAGGTCAGCACAAAGGCCATCTCCAACGGTGAAGAGAAAAACACTCTGTCTCCAAAACAACTATTCGACATGGAAAAAAAACTCGAGCGAATGACCATGTCCATCTGGCTCACGTTGTCAGAGTTTGAAGAAGGCTGTGCCTCCTGCATCTCTGATATGCTTCATTCCGCATCTCTTGGGAATCAGCTAACCGGTTTGCTAACAACGGGGAAACTGGTTTTGAAAGTTGAGTGCTTGTTCAAAGGAATCGACATTCTCAATGACTATGCGGAATCCTCAAGAATCACTCTGGACTACTCATCAAACCACCGACTCGCACCACTTCAAAAAGAGCCAAGAAGCATGTCTTCTAAAATAATGTCTTATCTCACGTTCCTCAGAGACACCACCCAGTCAAACATCCAATCATCCAACTTTTCACAGCAGTTACTTTCACTGATTTCCACACTAGCGCATTACATCAAACTCATCTCACGAAACTCTCTTTTGCACGCTTTGGAGTACAACAAAGCCTCCAAGACCACGATCGCTACCGATAGATACCTGCGGGAAATCTCTAGTCACGACTCTGTTCCGGATGATGTGTACCCAGTGCTAAATATTTCTCCCAATGCCAAAGACCTCTGCTTCAGCTGTCATAAGAGCATAGAGGAGGACTGTTTTCTTTTCAAAGATAAGAGATGGCACACAAGTTGTCTTTCATGCTCCCGATGTGAATCCGCCATATTGCAGAGCTCGAATCTCAATGAAACGGCTTTCAATAGCTCAAAGAATGAGGTGCTTTGCGCAAGTTGCTCTGCAGAAGATGTGGATGCTGAGCTTGGCTTCAAAAGAGTCTCGAGGTATTCACAGCTAATCTACCTGTTGAAAATCGCGTTGATCAGATCAAGACACGCAATGCAAAAGAGAGGGGTATTCAGCGCCTCGGTTCTTTCTGCACCTGCCGAGTCTGCTCCAAACACTTCGGGCAGAAACTCTGTTCTCACTAATTATCATAACGACTCATATGACAGACAAGTTTCAGATATCAAGAGAATGCGCTCCAGAAGAGAAAATCAAAAGTTGGGAACTGTGTCTAGTGAAGCAAGGAAATCGATTGTTTTGGAGGTACCACAGGCATCTAGCGCAGGGACTGAGTTGGTGAGCGAAGAACAAACTAGATCGTATAATGCAACTAACTCCGTCTCTTCGGTTGCAGCCTCCAAGTTCCTCAAGAAAGAACGATCTCTTGGTCGTAAAGGCTCAAAACGGCTCAGAATTGAAGATGTGCCAATGAAGTCAAAACCACACAACACCAACTTGGATGTGACGTCTAACTTGCTGAAAAATGAAAAGGGACTGACTCTGGACGACATTCCTCGAATTGTCTCGTCGGAGCAAGCGAGGGAGCACCGTCCTAATGCTTTCAAGTTTCAGAAGCGCACTTACACAACTGCGTCTGCCACCATTCCTGCTCCCAAACCGGTTAGAACCAAAGGTGGAGATGCACCTCTACATCATCAATCATCCTTACGTTCTCATCCGACCGAAAATCTCTTGATTCCGCCAGCCCAAATGCGACCAGGTTATCCGGGGAAATCATCTCCTTCAGGTCCCGCTCTAGCCACTACAGTTGGATCTGTTTCCGACAGAAGTGGCGACGAAGCCTCCTCCAAGTTGTCTCACAGAAACAAAAACAGTTCGTTATCTTCCATTGAAAACGAATCGAGAAAAGAAAACCCTCCATTTGTTCGCTACTCCGAATTATCCAAGAAAGACAGCGAATTTATACGCTATATCGCAGCATTTGCTTTGCACAAGTTGATGAACGATACCTTGAGTCTCGATGACTGCCTCTCATTCGTTCAAACGAAAAAAACGCCCACGTTCTGGGAAAAAGTGTTTGGTGGTGGTAGTGGTTCCAGTTCTAGCGGAGGTGCTAAGAAAAATGGATCTTTTGGTGTCTTTGGTTGTCCTTTGGAAGAGCTTGTTGAGAAATATGGCGTTGACAGCGACTTGGGAATTGGACCTGAAAAGCTACGGATCCCTATGTTGGTGGACGAGCTTATCAATGTCATGCACACAATGGACTTGTCCGTTGAAGGTGTTTTCCGTATCAATGGAAACATCAGGCGACTGAAACAACTTTGCGAAGAGATTGACTCTCACCCGCAAAAAGTGCCAGATCTAAGAAACGAGAATCCAATTCAGCTTGCTGCTCTTTTGAAGAAGTTCACGAGGGATATGCCTGACCCACTTCTGACGTTCAGATTGTATGACCTTTTCATTCTCTCTCAAAAGTTCCAAGACGACATCAGGAAAAGAGATAGAATTTTGAGACTGGCATACTGTATGCTTCCAAAGGCCAATCGAGACTTATCAGAAGTTCTGTTGTCTTTCTTTAGTTGGGTGGCGTCATTCTGCCACATTGATGAAGAGACAGGATCCAAGATGGACGTCCACAACTTGGCCACGGTTTTGACCCCGAACATCCTGTATTCAAAGCCAAAAGCTAGTGCGAAAGAGGTTCCAAGTAACTCTTTGGATCTTGTTCCTCAAGGAGAGAATCACTTTTTGGCAATTGAGGTGATCAATACACTTATTGAAACCCAAGACGAGTTGAGTGTGATTCCTGTGGATTTGGTGAACATGTTTCAACTGGCTGGATTTGACAGTTGTCCTGCGGACATAAAACCAAAGGACATTGTGGTCAAATGTACCGCTGCCTACAACGCTCATCCTGATTTGTTTGAAAAATAATGAAGATTGGCGGAGAATCAAAAGCGCATAAAACAGTGTTTGCAATAAAAAAAAACAATGGACAGTTAAGTAGGTTGTATCTTAATGATAAAATTGATGTACTAATTTTTTAACAGACTGTACAGATGAGTGTTAAATTGGCCTTAGCACTATTGCCAGATTTTCCTCGTTTGTTCCATTGCACCTCGCCCGAAAAATCCCATCATCACCTTGAATCTGTCACCACTATCAACAAGACTGGCGTTGAAAAGGTCGTTTCGACTACCAACTTCTTCGTGCTGCTTAGTCAAGGCTGTCAGTGTGTCCAGTTCCCCTGCACACTTAGGGCACGATGCTGTAGCCTCTCCAACAACTCCAGCATTCTCGTTGGACTCTGTGGTGAGACAGTACTCGTGATACGAATGAGAACATCTGAAATGAATGACAGGCAACTCTAGTGGTTTATTGCACGATGAACAGCGAGACCTGTTGATGACCTGTGGCTCTTGGGACAATTGCTGAAGGTTTGTGGTCAAGCTGGAGGCCTCATCACGATAAGAAGCAATCAATTTCTCATTATTTTGAATTTCCTGTTTCTGCCTGCGAATGTGGTTGATTAAATACTCTTTGATGAGACCAAGCTTGATGAAAGGCGACAAACTCAGCTGTTTGACAAGTTCTAATGGGGTCATGAGTCGCAACGATTCAATTTTTCCGATGAGGAAAATGAGATTCTCTTCTCCAATCTTGTTGTAAGCTTCTTCAGTGGCTGTGTAGGTTGATAGACCCAACTTGTACAATTCTGGCTCTTTGTTCCCATGTTTTTCTATGATTTCAAAAGATGCTTTGAAGTTGTGCGCCAAGATTGACGAGCGGAAAAGGTCGAGCTCAAAGCCTTCAGCAGAGTCGTCATTGTACTCACGAATCAGGATTTCACCCTCGCTGAAATCTCCTGTGTTTGAGAGCAAAAGAAGGTTTGCCTGATCTTCCAAGTTCCAGTTGTTTTGTCGAATGGTCTCAAGAAGCTCTTTTGCCTTGTCATGCCACTGCTCTTTTTCTGAGCCGGATTGTTCTGTGTTGGCTAAAGTGAGGTACATTTCGTAAAGCGTGATCATGATGTCTTTTTTGTCGCGTTCGTTCCCGCCGAACTTGACGTAGACCTCAATGCATGCCTCAAGAAAGATGACAAACTCGTTAGGGTGATTGACGAATGACTGGAAGATGATTCTAGGACGTGGTGGAAGATACGTTGGCTCATTGACTACGTCCTCTTTTTCAGTCAGGTTCATGAAGGACACAAATTGGCGATAGGAAGTAAGGATAGGATACTCAGTCTCCTTTTCTGTTTGATAATTGTTCATGCTGGAGACAACAGACGCAATGTCTTCCAGCTCAAAGCTTTTTTCTGGAACGTACTTGCCGGTGAAAACATCAATGAGTAAAAGAGTCGACTCATTTGGAAGTTTGTCCAACAAAAGTTTCACGTTATCGACAAGCGTGCGAAGAAGTTCATCGATCGCCAACGTTTTGATGTATCTCATGGCTTGTGTTGGGTTGTTGAGCTCGCGCAGCTGGATGTCAACCACAAGCGAAGGCTGATTGAACTTTTTGGCGATCAAGGACGCCAACGTGAAATAGCCACTCTGTCGGCACAAATTGACCACAACATCAAGGTCAAACCGTTTCATTTTGTCCACCACCTCGAAGTCCTCGTTGATCTCGAGGTCTGTGATGAACTGGGATATTGATTCCGGTTTTTTCAACTTGCAATATGAGCATAACAGCAGAGTAACGTGGTTTTCTGTGGAAACACGCATTTCAATTAGCTTCTCCAGATAAAGAGTCAGAAACGGTATCTTGGAGCTATCTTTGTACTTCTGAATCACCTGACTCGTCTTTCCCAGTCCAATACAGTCCACGTACTGCTTCATAGCCTCCTCGAACTCGCCCTTATTGTAAAGATAGTCGGCGTACTGCTTTTTGATAAGGATGACCTCCTTTTCGCCCAGCTTGTCCTCGCCATCGGTACCGTTTTCAGCCTTCTCCACTGCAGATTGGGCCAGCTTGATTGCGATCGAAAAGAGCTCGCGCTGCACAACCAGCTCCAATTTCTCTCTGAGCGGCTTTTCGTGCAGCCTGTACAGCATTCCGTCCGAAGTCAGCACGTACAGATCGTTCCATAAGTCGGTCACCTCCACGACAGAGCTCGAGATGGTATAATTGAAGGTGATGAACTTGTTTGCGATGTCGACGATGATGAGCTTGTTTGTGGCGATCGACGAGGAAGACGTCAGGTTCGAGCTCACCGATGATACCAGCATGATGTATTTGTCCCTGTAAGCATGCAGTCGCTTCTTTGGTATATTCAGCAGGATGTTATGCGATTTTCCCTTTGAGTTGTAGAACTGCAGCGACTCGTCTCTAGCGACAATGAGGTTTTTGCGGTGGTCTTGCAAGATGTCGCTGCAATTGATGTCGACCCCGGTCTTGTCCTCGAGAACTCTGTCTGGCTTGCCCTGGTTTCTGCCTGTGGTTGGGATCGTGAGTATTCTCGACACCGTCGACACGTACAGGAGGGTGTCATCACGAAAATGCACGCCTGTAATTGGGTCTTTGCTTTCGTACACCACGCGCTGTCGTGACCCTCGGTCGTGGAGCAGGTCTCCTCGTACAATGATGACCGATCCGTTTGCGAATCCCAAAGCGAGAATCGAGAAGTCCAACGACGAGCTGAAGCACGTGAGAGGGTAGTTGTTTGAACCGTTGACCACTCGGCAGAGCGTGTGGTAGTCCGAATTGTAGTCGATCGTCTTGAGGCCCATGAGTCGTTTGATGTTCCATAGTTTGAGACTCACCGGCTGGCCCTGTCGCTCGGCTATGGAGCACAAGAAGCCGTTACCCTGTCCGAGATCCACGTACTTCAGCTTCGTTATACTCCACCCAAGCTCGTACGCTTCAAACTGGAACACCGGGAGAAATTCCTTGTTTACCAGCTTGATCACTGTCTGTCCGGTGGCGATTACAAGCCATTCAGGTGACGAACAGATGGCACTCACTGTAGAATCCGAGTACAATGCATCTTTGGAGCCGTAGTTCGGGTCCCGTATGGGGAGACACTCAAAAAACGGGAATTGTCGCCAGTTCGAAAGGGACATGCTGTACCAATGAACCGATGGGTGCTGATGTTCACGTCGTAACAAGTGACTGGAGAGGGTCGGTTTGTATTCTTTTTTTTTTTGTTTTTGTAGATATTTTGGTTTCCTCTTTTATTTTATTTTTTTCCTCAGCCTCAGCCTGCCTCCCCACATGCACCGCCGCATCCTCATGCGCCACGATCTCATCGACTGAAACCACTCTGATTCAAGTCTGCGAAAATTATCCCTCTTTTTCTTTTGAAAAAGGGCTCGTCGATCATAACGTTTGGTTTGGATCGCCAGAAATGAGCGTGACCCAGTTTCAGAATGCACTTTGTATAAATAACGCACCGGGGTAGCTAAAACATCAGTTTTCCGCAAGATACTGGACAGAAAAAAAAACCCTTTTCGAATGGTGTCATCAGTTACCCCCATCTCTGCAAACATGTCCAATAACTCCAACTCCTTTGACTCGTATTCGTCTTCAATATACTCACAAGGAGACTCCTACGCCACGGCCACCGTCACAAGTCCGCCACAATCAGAAAAGAACGTCACGTTCTCTTCCCACTCTGACTTTGTCAACCCCTACGCAGAGTCGCTTTGGTATCTGTCGAGAGGTAATGAAGGAGAGGAAATCCGCCAGATCCAAAAGAGAACCAAAAGTCACAAGAAGCATTCCTTCTCGGCGCTCTCAGATAAGACCAACATTCTATTTCCAAAAAAAACACGGAAACTTCCACAAATTCCCATCAGCCCCAAAATCAGTCTTCTAAACAACTTCCCCACTCCTGACAGCGAGGTTTTCCCCCACCGAGATTCGTTTAAGCCACAACTTCCCACTAAAGGACTCCAGAAAAGTGTTTGTTTCCTAATAGAGTCCGAGAAAGAGTTCGCTCAGCAACTGCGTCTACTGAACGAACTGGCAGACTCGTTCACCCAGTTCGTGCTCACTAGCACAGTCTCTGTGAGAACAAGAGACACTATGGCTCTTTTTGGCAACGTGAAAACCATGGTCACTTTAAGCGAACTATTCAGAAACAACCTTTTGGCGACAAATAGCAAAGAAAGCTGCTACCAGGTCTTCTTAGACTATACCACGAGAATCTCACAGACATACTCTTCCTACCTTGTTTTGCAAGAAAAACGTCCGGAATTACTACAAGTATTGAGGTCAGACACTGTTTTTGCATCTTGGTTCGCCGAGATTGACTCACTTATGTCAGAAACCAAAATTGGCAGCTTTGAACATCTCCTGGAAGTCCCCAAAAACAGACTTTACACTTACATTGAGGTTCTGGAGAGCATGGATCCTACTTCCGAGATTCTTGCCGAATGTGTCACAAAACTGCACCGTCTTGTCAGTGGTGAAAGTGAAGAACACCTTGTGCCCGGATTGAGCTCTCCGGTGATTCTCATTCAAGTCCCAGAGTCCTGGAAAGAAAAAAATAAGCTCAAGTGGAGAGAACTCATGAGAGAACCGCCTCCGTATCAGCAGCTAATTTACCTACAGCATGAGTTCAAGCACGCGATTTCTGCGTATCACAAGATCGTGAAACTCACAAACACGATCCTGGCAAGGCAAAAGAAGTTTCTCGACAACGCCGTTGAGATTGCCAACGCTTTTTGTCATATCCACAGTGGCGTGCCTCAAAAAACCTGTCAGTATGAGACAGAACTTACTCCGAGGTCTTTATTCTTCAAGGAGTCTTTCATCACATCGAGCTACCAATTGTACCTGGAGAAAATCAGATATCAGAATGAGTGTGTCAACGAGCTGCTCTCTCGTTTTGAGTACGACCTTGAACCGAAAATGCAGGAGATGAAACACATGGCAGATAATCTTTCTACGAGCTTTGGTCGACTTGGAAAGAGTTTCAATCGGCTGGAAAGAGACTCCAAGACTGAGAAACTGGTTGTCATTTACAAGTCCATATGTCTTATCCATGACTTCACGAAGCTTCTAGTGACCCGACTCGACCATCTCTTGATCTGTTGCCTGAGGTCATTGAAAAGGGGCGATGATGAATATGCACAAGATTACAACAGTATCATTGAGGAGTTCACGAGCCTGAAACAACAGAACAAGCGACTCATTCTGAGCGGTTCAAGCTCTCTGGGAGACAATGGGAATTTTGAGAAGTCTCTCGCACTGACACGAGTGGTTCGGAAACTCTACAACTGAAGCATTCACAATAGTGCTTTTTAAATTTCGATCTCCGACATCAGAAATATTTCCAATTTTGGAACGTTTCGATCTTTCAAAAAAAAAAAAAAAAAAATCGAGCCGTTTGGTTTTCTGATTTTTTTTCCAATCTCCAAGCTGTCTTTAAGAAAGACTGTTTTTGGCCACGAGAAGTTCAGAGTCTTACTACACTGCGGGTTACACCGATAGACACATCACAATGAATGAAGAGTGAGTTGTTGATACAAGAAAAGACAATTGTTTTTGACGGCCAAAATACTAACAATCACTGGGTTGGACAGAGATCAACACACTCTATCGTACTACTTGAAAACAGTGGAATGTGAGAAATACTTTGAACTTTTTGTGGAAAATGGCATCACAATTGATCTCTTGACTCACATGGACAGGAGCTCGCTCAAAGAGCTGGGTGTCAACGTTGTGGGCGACAGACTCCGGATTCAAATTCTGATACAGCATTTGAACACGGGGCGATTGAGATCAAGAATTCCAATCGCAGACTTGACTGAGGCTATTAGCAACTCTGTGAGCACGCTCAACAAAATGGAAGAGAAGCTGACCAGGTCTGACAGTCACCTGAGCGCGTCCGGGGCCACACACGCAGCATTGGCAAATGAACACTCCAAGGACACGGTGACAATCATATCATCCGAAGGCCAGGCCGTCCAAATCAATGTGTCCGGTTGTTTCACATCCTCTGCAATCAAGAAACGTGCACTGAAGAAACTGGGAGTCTCGAATCCTGTCGCCGAAGAGTGGAAAGCCTACTACGTGACGGAAGAATCCAATCTACACCAAATGTTTGACGCAGAGTTGACAGCATTGTGCCATTCTCAGGACAGACCAGAAAAAAATCGCATTATCTTGTGCCACAACGCTGAAGTTCCGTCTGAGATGGCCCTGGTGGCTTCTAGAAATGGAGGCCGACCAACGCTTGATCCAAAGAAGAAAGACCTGATGAGGAATTTCCTCGGACAGCGGCCTCCAAGTCAACTCATTTCTACCAACTTGGGCGAATATTTCCCCGACACAGGCGCGACACAGCTCAAAGAGGTCATGCGAAACTCTGTTCGGCTGTCGTTGTACAGCAGCAAGCTCATCGAACAGCAATCTGTTCACCAAAGCATTCATACAGAAGCTTCTCGCGAATCCATGTACTCTTATCAGACAAGACCGCTTTCTATCGCTAGTTCGGCAATCAGTTTCGGTGTTGGCGTCGCTGCAAACATCAAACCGACGGTGGGGGACGTTATTTTGCAGAGGTCTACTGCCGTGGACACGATTTTAGTCGACAACAATACTCCAGAACTGCTTGAAAACACTGAAACCGCCAATGCTGGAGATACTTTGAGAGACTTGGGGTCGAACTCAAGTGCCAAGTCACGGATGTCGATAGCTCTATCGAGAAAGAGCGAGAACCGGAACTCCTCCATCATCAAGCTGTTTGACGAAGATAACGAGTATGATGAGGAGTACTCCGACTCGTCAGACCAAATGATGGGCCGACTCACATTGGAGACGAACGAAGGTCCAACGGTGTGGCACAAGGGATCCAAGATTGGACAAGGCTCGTTTGGAACTGTTTATCTGGGGCTGAACGGTCTCACGGGAGAGTTGATGGCTGTCAAACAGGTGAGTCTTCCTACTTCGTCAACGGAAATCTCCAAAATAACGATGATCAACGCACTGAAACAGGAGCTTTCTTTGTTGAAAGTGATGAACCACGAGAACATTGTCAGATATCTTGGATCTTCGGCCGACCCCAACAACTTGTACATTTTCTTGGAGTACATTCCCGGTGGTTCAGTGAGCTCGATGCTTGCGACTTACGGGCCGTTTGAAGAACCGTTGGTGCGGAACTTTGTTGCACAGGTTCTGATTGGTCTCAAGTATCTCCACAACGAGGGAATCATACACAGAGACATCAAAGGTGCGAACATCTTGATCGATATCAGTGGAACCGTCAAGATCAGTGACTTTGGAATCTCGAAGAAAATCAGTCTGGACGAGGATGGGAAGAAAGGGGCTGCCGAGACCACCAAGAAGGAGTCGAAGCGTGCGTCGTTGCAAGGCTCTGTTTACTGGATGGCACCAGAGGTGGTGAAGCAGATTGCGTACACGGACAAGGCCGACATCTGGTCCGTTGGGTGTTTGATAGTGGAGATGCTCACGGGTGAGCATCCGTATCCAGGGTTTTCGCAAATGCAGGCCATTTTCAGAATCGGAACTTTGACTCTGCCTGTGATTCCCGATAACACTACTGATGACTGCAAGGACTTTTTGACGCTTACGTTCGAGACTGATTACAACAACCGGGCGAGCGCGGCCGAGTTGTTGAAGCACAAGTTCATCACTCCGTTGTTATCGACCAACAACTGAGATTTGATGGATGCACACAGAGAGCTTCTTCGGCGTTTTAATCGTAGCACTCGCATTATTCATCTTAATGGACAGGAAAGTTACATAGACTGTGGAATATAGGTAGGAGTCATTTCAAACGAGCGCAGAGTCTTCTCTGTGATCGTTCACCTGCTCAGCTTCGTCGGAGTCCACTGGGTCCACTGGGTCCACTGGGGTTTTCGCTTCAGCGTCGGCTTCAGTCTCGTTT
Organism: Ogataea henricii; assembly: GCA_003705115.2. NCBI lineage: Eukaryota > Fungi > Ascomycota > Pichiomycetes > Pichiales > Pichiaceae > Ogataea > Ogataea henricii. The sequence goes on from PPHT02000012.1 coordinate 101,320, forward strand.
ATGATCGCATTCAAGAGAGCGCCTCCTCCGCCAAAAACGAAGTATCCGTGTCCCAAAGTTCTCATTTTTTTGCTTTTGAACAGCTCTGTTCTCATTGGCTGGAGGCCCCAGCCAGGATGCTGGAACTCTATGAGACTGTTTCTCCTTTCCTGGGGGCCTTTGTCGGAGCCGTAACGCTGCTGAGCAGGTCTTTCGGGCAGCAGCAGGCCTGCAGAGGAAGACGAGGCGGGGTTGTGGTTGTGGTTCTGTTTTTTCAGCGGAGTGAAGTACTGCACGGAGTTGAGTTCTGGCGTTGACTTGGAGGTTTGGATGATTCCTGGCGGTCTTGGTTTTGCTGCTACCTCAGGCTCGTAGACGCTGGCTTCGCTTTCCGAGGAGACGATTGAGATCTGTTCGGAGTTGTAGTGAGGTATAAGGGGCCGGTGCAAATTATGATGATGCAGGTGGAACGCTGGCGAGACGAGCGCCGGTGTGGCGGTGGTGGATTCTGGTTCTGTGGTCTCTTGGATGATAGGGAAGAAGGGAGTCGCTTCCGAGACCGGGTCGTCGTGCTGTGGCTCCTCGGAGAGGTCGGGGCTCTGTTCGGAGTCGGTTTTGCCTCCGCAGATGAAGAAGACTCCCAAGAACGTCAGCAAGGAGCCGGCGACGAAAATGACGCACTCAAATGGACTCTTGTCGGCAAAGTCCTTGAACACGATGATGGAGCACAGCAGGACGGCGGTGGTGAAGAACACAAAGTGGATGGGCACGACGGTGGTTGCGTTGGCGATCTTGAGACAGGTGTTGAGGTACTTGATCTGGAACGCCGAGGTGACGATGATCACGAGCAGCAACAGGTACGGTCTGGCGTTGAGGATCATGGCCTTCACGGGAGCGAATTCCACGACTGTCGAGAGCAGTTTGGTGGACATGGCTGTGTAAGTTCCGAAGAGAGCCACGACGGAGAGGTTGAAGAGGATAAATCGGATGGTTCGCTGTTCCTTGGTGAGCGCCATTTTCTTGAGGTATAGGGTCAGAAACATAATGATTAGCAAAGTGGAGAGCATGTACACGAGAGCGTAGGGCGACAGGACAATTGAGTCAACGTATGCAAACGGGTCTTCGATCGGCTCCTCGATCTGGTTGGAGTTGACCGAGGCCAGGATCATGAGAAGAACGCCAAGTGCGCTGAGAAACGTTCCGTACAGATCGCGGCGCCGGATCTTCTCGTGGAACAAAACGGGGGCAATGAAGGTGGAGTTCGAAATAATTGTCACTACCCCGAGCGGAGCGACAATGCTGACCGGAGTCAGGCCGTAGCTGACAAAGTTGCCGACCTCTCCGAGAGACATGAGCACAAAGCCGAGCTGCCATTTGAGGTTCTTGTAGTAGTGCTGCGAGTTGCTGTCCAGGTCTCTATGGGCTCGTTTTTGGATGTTGAGCGAGACCGAGATGAGAATATTGCCTGCGATTGAGAGCAATATCCCCAGCACTGTGTAGTCTATCTTGAGTGTGGGAAACATTGGTAGGTTCCGTTCCCGTTGTTCCGGTCTGCTGCATCCATCACACTTCCCGGGGGGCGCGCTCTCAATTGCGTTTCTATTGGTGGCAAAGACGGCCTGGCCTGGAGTGCTTTTCTGCGCGCGGTGTTTCCCAGCAAGTGGCGATTGATGCTCAGAGCTGTAAGTGCGGGCTTGAGCAGTGGGTGGTTTTTTTTCTCGCAAGCCACTAAAAAAATACTCGCTACTTAGTAGAAAAAATTCAATCAGAGTCTGCCAAATTGAACAGTAATTTGCCCCACAATTTTCCCAGTGAGCAGTCTGTTTTGTCCTACCACACACAGCCATGGCCGAGAAAAAAGACCCACCGCAAGCAGCAGACCCGCTGGAGGGCGTCGAGGACGTCAAGTTTAAGCTGGGCGGCGCCGAAGTGTCCCCGGACCACCCCCGTCTGCACCGGCCGCACCACAGAGCTAACGTGAGGCCGCTCAACGGAGCAGGTCAGAACGCCAGCAACGCCGGTGGCTTGCTGCGTGTGTCGGACCACCGTCCCGGCTCGGGCGCACAGACGCCGCAGCAGGGCATCTCCGGCACCTCCGGCAGCCAGGACTGAGCCAGGCCTGACTCACCGAAGGCATCTTCTGTATAGCAGCAACACGTCCGCCTCCCGCAGCGTCCGCGTCGATCGGCGCGACGGTTGACTTTTCTCCAAAGAAAAAAAAAAAAAAACTCCAAATAAAAAGTCGCATCTCTCATCATCGTTTGTTTGTCTGTACACTCTTCAACCAGCCCCAATTCCATCCAACCCTCCACTTGCACCCCGTCTTATGAGCTCTACGGGACACGTGATAGGCCACGACAGCCCGCTGCCTCAGGCACCGGCACACACGCCGTCGCACCAACACCAGCACTCCACCGCCTCTGGATCTGGATCTGCCGAGAAAGCAACAGAACCTGACGAGTTCTTCAGCCGACAGGTGAGCGCAATGGCCCTGGACTACCTCATCAGCGAGTGTGTGCCGCTGTCCATGCGTGTGGACGAGCTGCTGTCGAAGCGCGAGAACGAGGTGTCCGAGCTCATGGCCCAGCTCGACGTGAACGATGACAGCAAAGATTCGCCTCAAGACACAGACAGCTTTTCCGCAGGAAGGGTCGACTTCTTGAAAAACGAGAACCAGTTCCTGAGTCTCAACAACCTCGACAGAATTGAGGGCTACGGCTACGAAATCGGCATGAAGGTCACCGACTGTCTCATTTATCTCAAGAACGCAAGCGACGGTACCAACGTCAAGCTCGTGGAAGTGCTGGAAATCATGAAATTCATCTGTCGCGACGTTTGGAAAATGTTCTACCTTAAACAGATGGACAACCTCAGAACCAACCACATCGGCACCTTTGTGCTGATCGACAACAACTTCCGTCCATTAATAGGCTTCCACAGTGCCGCAGGGGACGCCGACACGCTGCGGAAAGTGGAACCTTACCTCCAGCTACCCTGCGGTCTGATCCGTGGGATCCTGGCCAGTCTGGGCATACAGGCTTTTGTCAAGGCTGAGATCATCAACAACCGGCTTCCCGCGGTCTCGTTCAACGTGCAGACTTACGGTGCTGACGCTGCCGACGCTGAGCGTGAGGAAAACGGCTCCTAGAAACATAGTACGTACGCAGTATAATGAAACAAATCTCACTTACGGTTGGAAAAATTCCAGTGTAAAGCACATCCTTACACCACCAGGCGCCTCGGTTTTTTCTCCTACATTTGATTTTTTTTCTCTATGGTTCTCCTTGTACTGCCTTTTGTTCCCCACGTCTTATCTTTCTTGTTGTTTTTTTTTGCTTTCATGATCTGCAATGGCAATGCCTCTGAGTGTCTACAACAAAATCAGCGGGGCACATTAGTCAACTACAACACGAGCGCGCACTTCAAGCATTTTCTCGCTTAGAAACCACTCAAACATGAGCGGAGAAATCACCATTGACGACATTCCAAAGGCTGTGCTCGTTGGTAAGCCGCTTCTGTATTTCACTACGGGCTTCGTTAGTCTGTGTGTGTTTTTATTTGGGTACGACCAGGGTTACTTCAGCTCGATCCTCACCAATGAGTACTTCCGGGCCTACTACAACCACCCGAGCGCACTGCAGATCGGTACCGTGGTGGCAATCCTGGAAATCGGTGCCCTTATTTCGTCATTAAGTCTGGGCCCTATATCGGATAAGCTGGGGCGTCGCAAAACGACGCGTCTTGGGGCCTTTGTGTTTTGCATTGGAGGCTCAATCCAGTCAATGTCCCGTTCTGTCGAGGAGCTCGCTGTTGGACGCTTTATCTCCGGTATCGGAGTGGGCTTCCTGTCCGGAACCGCTCCATCTTTCCAGGCAGAAATTTCGAGTCCGGAAAACAGAGGTTTTTTAGGCTCGGCACAATTCACCGGTAACATTTTGGGCTACTCCTCGTCGATCTGGATTGACTACAGTTGCAGCTTCATTGACAGCAATCTCTCGTTCCGGATCCCGCTGGTTCTCCAGGTTGTTTTTGGCTCCATCCTGTTCTTCGGTACGTTTGTGCTTGTTGAAAGTCCTCGCTGGCTGCTCGAACACGACCACGATGCCGAAGGACTCATCACCATTGCCGACCTGTACTCTGACGGGCTCATTGAAAGCGATAAGGCTCGCGAGGAGTTCAAAGCGATCAAGGAAATGGTCCTGATTGGCAGATTGGAAGGAGACCTCAGTTATCTGGACGTTTTCAGAAGATATCCAAGAAGAATTTTCATGGCGATGAGCTCGCAGGCGTTTGCCCAGTTCAACGGTATCAACGTTATTTCCTACTATGCTCCACTCGTGTTTGAGCAGGCAGGCTGGATCGGGCGTGACGCGATCCTGCTGACCGGAATCAACTCCATCATCTACATCATCAGTACGATTCCGCCATGGTACCTCACAGAAAGCTGGGGAAGAAAGCCTGTTCTGATTATGGGTGGAACGGTGATGGGATTCGCACTGGTTTCTGTGGCTCTGTCGAGTCGACTCGACAACGAGCACAGCGCCAGCCTGGTTGTCGTGTTTGTCATGATCTACAATGCTTTCTTTGGCGCAAGTTGGGGACCGGTGGGTTGGCTGAACGTGGAGGTTTTGCCAACAAAGGCGCGTGCTTCCGGAGCAGCAATGGCCACCGCCACCAACTGGCTCTGTAACTTTGTTGTTGGAGAGCTTGCTCCCATATTGCTCGAGAAAATCAAGTGGAGACTGTATTTGATTCATGCGGTTTCCTGTTTTATTTCCGTGATCACGGTTTGGAGGGTTTATCCTGAAACGAAGGGTATCAGTCTCGAAGACATGGACTCGATTTTTGATGACCGTTCCTCGGTTCACTCGTCGCATTCGAGTGGATTCTCGTACGGTTCGACCTCCGATTTGGAGGCTTTGAACTCGAGAAACTCGCACATTGGGGCCGGCAATTCGAATCCAGCCCAGTTGGCCAGACAACCGGTGGGCCAACTGAACGAGACTGTGTCGTTAATTCAGTCTCCAGTGTTGCATTCCACCTCTGCTGGGAAACCATTTATTCTTCAGCAGGACATAGAGCCGCCAGATTTGGCCACGATTTACAAGTTCAAGACAGACGACTCGCACTCCATTAGAGGTTCATTGAGAAGAGGGTCGGAGGCAGTTTCGTCAATCTTCCGGTTTGCTGGGTCCAAGAACAACAACGAAGAGAATGCTAGTGTTGTCTCGGATGCAGTTTCCGAAAGATTCATAAATTCAAACAACCAATAGACTGGTGGTGGCGGTTTTTAGTGTTTTGGGCCCTGTTGTTTGCTACTATTGTATGACTCTGTTTTATGATTACTCTATTTTTTTTGTTTTTTTTTGTTTGTTGCTTTAACTGTTTTTTTGATAGCGCTTTTGTGGTTGTTTTTTTTATTACTAGTACTCTGCTGCCCTAAAGTTCCGGGTCTGGAAGTCTCTTGTAGCATGCCACGTACTTATCACCTTTGTTCCGGGCCACTTTCTTTCCCTCCTCGGTCGAGTCTCTCATGATCTCAACACACTTGTCCTGTGCTTCCCATTCCTCAGAGAGTCTTTCAAACAACGGATGTTCGTCAAGATGGCTCACCATCCACTCGTGTAGATCCAAGACATCTGTGATTGTGTAAACTATGCCTCCTTCTCTCAAAACGTATGCATACTCGCTCAACAGGGTATTGGTGATAATTCTAGCCTTGTGTTTTCTCTGTTTGAAATGAGGATCTGGGAAACAGAAGAACATTTTGGACAGTTGTCCCTTGTGGAAAAAATTCGGGAGGAACTTCATGGCGTTTCCTCTGATAACGCTGATGTTCTGGTATTTGGAGCTGTCTTTATGCTGCTGTCTCAAAGCGATGATACGGTCCTCGACGTATTGTGTCACTTGCACTCTGATTTCCATTCCCAAAATTAAAGCTTCTGGGAAAGCAGGAGCCAGATCAATCAGTAATCCACCAAACCCGCATCCAATGTCGGCTATTTCCACTGCACGATCCACTCTACCAGTTTCTGGATCCACGTACTTGGGATAGAACTTTCCCCAGTCCATGGTGTCGGGGGTCTTTGGGTACTCGAGTTTGTGGTCTGAGAACGGATTCGAGTGGGCCCTTTGTCTGTAAAACCTCTTCTTGGGAAGATTCACGGATGTTTCTTCGTCTGCTGTCGAGGTGACCACGGCGATGTCACCGATTCTCGCATGTTTCATCACCTTGCGAGTTTCTTCCTTGGCGACACGATATTTCTGTCTCTTGGAGTTCGGTTCGCGCACGCTGGGAGAGGCTGTGCCCTCCGGCTTGTGGATCTCGTCTTGTGACATGCTTTCCCTGACTTATTTGATGTTTGTTGGAGCTGGCAATCTATCCAGGAGCTGAAATTTTTTTTTTTTTTTTTTGATTTTTTTTTTTTTTCAAGAATTTTTCAAAATGGCACAGCCATCAAATCGGACTTCACTTATCATGAAAAATGTTTCGATGTAGGTGTATATACAACCAGCTATTTACAGAATCCTATTCAATCACTCCGACCCGGAAGCCTCTTTCTCTTCTGCTGGCTTCTCCATCTCTTGTTTGTGGCTGTCAAGAGTCAGGTACAAAACGTTGGACGCGCTCTGCAAGGTTTGCACTAAACCAGCACCAGACAACATGGTGAGTATTCCTGCCAACTCGGAATGCAGTTGTCCCAGAGTCGGAAGCTCCTTGAACTCGTTGATCTTCTCCAGATCAACCACGTCGCGTCCGATTCTACCACCAACCAGGAAGAGCTTCTCGTTCTGCGATTTGAGAACCTTGAGCACCTCCTTCACTGCAGCAGGGTCGACGGTCTTCACCAGAATGGCCGCAGTAGGTCCCTTGAGAAGTGGCTCCAATGGATGTCTGATGCGCTTTCTCTTCACTTGTCTGTAGGCGGCTTTGGACGCTGGGTCTGGGTGGGAAGACGCACGCAGGTAGTGTCTGAACACTGAGAGTTTCAGTTTTCTAAAGTCTGCACCGGCAGCCTTGAGCTGCTTTCTGATACGGTCGTTGTCGGAAGCTTGCAAGTTGTTGTGGTGCGCAAAGAGGATGATCTCGTTGGTTTCGTTGAAGTACTTGTAGATGTCCATGAGGTACGTCTTTCTAGAGTGGATGGGCTTGACGGTTCTTCTCTCGGCGACAGGCGGCAGAGGCGGTATCTGTGACGCGTCAGATGCAGCTGCGTTGGCGGCAACAGCAGAGTACAGTCTTGCGGATGGCCACACCATGCTCCGCAGACTGCTGCACTTCAGCACATTGTATCCGATCAACGGCGTTTGAATCAATCGTGCCCCGAGAAACGTCATCTTTTCTGCTCAAACTGGTTGGGTTCCTCACTGGATATGATGATCTTGCAAGTGTTTAACTTGTAACCTCATCAGCTTTCTATTCAACTTGGACTAGTCTTGAACGGGTGAAAAAAAAAAAAATTCAACAACGACGGGTAACTGTATCACGTGACCGGCCGTGCGTGGCCGCGTCGATCGACCTGAAGATTGGATTTAGTTGGGGTAATTTTTTTTTTTTTTTTTTTTTGTTCTTTGTTGCAATAACAAACAAAGCCAAAAAAAAAAAATATTGATAGCTAGCTGCCTAAAGAATGACTGATAACAACAATTTCACACCGATTTCACTGCTTTCCAGACAAATTTTTTGTCCTACACAACCGGCCTTTTTTGCAATTATCTACCAGTGGTTTTCCAAGCTCCCCGTGCAAGTCAACCCCCCGTTAACATGGATAGAAGCACGCCAAAGAAATCGCCAATACGCAAACCTCCTCCTCCACACCTATCGGAGTTCTACTCATACGTGAACGGGACTTCGAGCAGCGCCGGAAGCGCCGCAGCCAGTCCCGAGAGTCCTACCCGGCAACGGGGACGCATAGAGGGTTCGTCTGGAACTGAGAGCGCCGCAGGAACGTTCACCAGCTATTCTCGCAACCCAGACTCTCCGAGCTTTGGGCCGATGAGGGACAACAGCAGCCAGCAAAGACGGCTCACAAACGCCACGTACCGCTCGGAGTCAATGCTATCGATGCAGTCGTCGCTCACGCCCTCGACGCTTGACCTCGAGACTGTCATCACGAAGAGAGACGTTCAGGAGACAGTCAAATGCTGTCAAGACCTTGTCAAGACGTCTGCTGCGTACAAAGAGGCGATGATCACGCTGAGTACTGCGGCGAGCGAGTTCGGTCGTGCGTTGGAAGACTGTGCTCGGTGCAAAGGAGCCGGCAAGGCGTCGGACGGGCTGATGACGTCAAGCGGGCTGCACTATCAGATTGCAAACCACCAGCAGATACTCTCACGTGCAATCGAGACGAATTTCCAGAAACCGGTGAGTGAAATCATTGCTTCTTTTGAGAAAAACTACCGGGAGAACGAGGTGAACTTCAAAAACACCATTAAGGACAAAGTTAGACAGCTAAGACAGCACGAGACCGCCAACATCAAGCTCAGCAAGAAGAAAACTAGAAACATCATTGCATACAAGTCGAATCTTCTACAGCTGGCGTCTCAGTTGGACGAGATAGACCGACTCAAACACGACTACTACGTCGATTCATTCGACCAGGTGCAGGACTCGTTCTTGCAGGTTCTGGGCAACACGTGCTCGATCGTGAGTATGGAAACTACCATGTACGAGAACATTGCGAAGAAGGCGTGGTCTGGTGGAGGACTCGACGTGTTGCTGGATGAGTTCGGTCGCGGAGACCCGTTTGACGACGACACCAAGAACGACGTCGACGTGTCTGGCACGGCCACTGGCACGGCCAGTGCGACCATCAAGGATAATCAGAGCGTGCTTGAAACAGCTTCGAACACACCGTCGCCGACTCAGCAGGTGGCAGAGCGGAACAACAACGCAACGCCGACGAGTCAGGAGCGAAACGGGGGCGAGAGCGAGAGCGAGAACGGGAGCGAGAGCGAGAACGGGGCGGACGACGAGACAGAGCTGAATGGGGCCAACGATACGTTTTATTCGCCGCCGATTGTGAACCGGTCGTACGGTTCGAATGCGTCTGGCAGTGCGACGGCGCCCGAGCCGGCACCTGGGTTGAAACCTGAGCCGGCGCACGAGCCGGCGCCCGAGTCGTCGCCCGATTCAGAGCTCGGGCACCGCGAAGCTGCTGGCGAGCTGGACCGCAACAGCATCAACGACCAGAGCTCGACGTTCTCGCTGCCGACGGCCACGTCGCCGACAGGGCCCGCAGTGGACTCTGCGGCCAACGAGATCTTTGCCAGCGAGTGGGCTGCGTGACGTGTATATTTCTGTATAGTACAAGCGACTGCCGATGAGACGGTCATGATTTCTGCTTCCGTTTGGACGATTTCTTGTGTTTGAGGTAGTGTGCCATAGGATCTTGGAAGTCTGTGGACGAGTCTGTGATGGCTTTGTTTTCCTTCTTTCTGTGGCGCTCCTCCTGTGCTGGCGCCATGTCGTTCTGCATCTCGAGCTCGAGAGCCTCGTCCCACTCTTTATTTGCGTCGAACTCCTTGTCGTACACGTAGGGCTTGTATCTGACGTGGTCGACTCTGAGTGTGTACTGGTCGCCGAACGAGTATCCGTTGAGGTTGTCGACCGCGAGGACGGTGGACTCGAACTGTTCGTACTTGAGGAAGGCGAATCTTTTTGACTCGCCGGACGTTTTGTCGCGCATCAGTTTGAGTGCCGTGGGCACTCCGTACTGGGAGAACACAATGAGGAGGTCCATTTCGTTTATTTCTGGGGACAAGTTCCCGATGTATATGTAGGAGGTGTCTCTATACTCGAAGTGCCACGACGCGGGAAGCGGCGTGTTGGCCTCGAGTTCCCTCTCGTTCAGCTGTTGGATCTTCCGTATCTGGTTCATCGGGTGGGGAGCACCGTATCAAGTGTAAGATGGATAAAGGTGAAGAGTATTTTTTTTTTTTTGATTTTTTTGATTTTTTTTATTTTTCTCCAAATCACACCCTTTTTTTCGTTTCGATTCACTCTGTTCACACTGGCAATGGAGCATCGGCTGACGGTTGGCAGCAGGATTTCTGTGGACGGCGAGCTGGCCACGGTGCGGTTTATTGGTGAGATTCCAAACTGGCCGGGCCAGACTGCGTACGGAGTGGAATGGGACGACCCTAAAAGAGGCAAGAACGATGGTGTTCTGGACGGAGTAAGGTACTTTGAAACAATGCACAACGCCACGTCCGGCAGCTTTGTCAAGCGCAAAAAGATCAATTACCGTCCGCGGTCGTTTTTGGACGCCCTCGTGTTCCAGTACGGCGCAGCGGGCGCCGACGACGCGGGTGGAGCCTCTTCTGCTGAGAACAGTCTCCTGGACTCTTTCAGTCTCCAGATCGGCTCCAAGACGCTGGAGAGCTACGGGTTTGAGCGGCTCGCGCGCATCCAGGCGGACTTCCGCAACCTGGAGGTTGCCACGCTCGAGCGACTGGACATCCTCACTGCTTCAAGTCACCTTTCAGAGCTGCTGGTCAACCTGAAAGAGCTGAGATTGGGGTTTAACCTCATCGACAGCTGGACCACTGTGATGACCATTGTGAACCAGCTGCCACAGCTCGTGTCTCTTAACGTGAACGGCAACCGTTTCGGGGAGACCGAGGACGTTTTGGGCCCCAACACGACGGTCACGTCGCTCTCGTTGGCCTCCATCGCGCTGCACACTTACTCGCAGACCACAGTCGGTTGCCTGTTGGGCAGTTTCCCGCACGTGACGTCGCTCGTGCTTGCCGGAAACGGGCTGTGCTCGCTCGGGAGGCTGCAGCGCGGTCTGTGCAGCCTGCCGCGCCTCGAAACCCTCGACTTGTCGCTCAACAACCTGTCTCAGATCGACCACGAGCTGCTGTCGCAATTGGGCTCTCTCAGACGCGTCAACTTGTCCAACAACAGCATCAGCGTGCGGGGAGAGCCAACTCTGGCCACAAACTCCGTGACCCGGCTCGATCTCTCGGGCAATTGCATCTCCGAATGGACCGAAATCGACAGTCTGGCGCAGCAGTTCCCGAATCTGGACTCCTTGGCGGTGACAGGGAACCCGCTTTTCGTCTCCTCCGAAACAGACCTCGAGGCGTACGATCTGGACGCCGTGCAACTGCTGTCGCGGCTGCCCAAATTGCAGAAGCTGAACGGAACACCGTACACACAGGCCCAGCGGACGAGTGCTGAGCTGTATTTCATCAACAAGGTCAAAGCCAAGACGTGGACTTGTGAGCCGGCTCGCTGGACGGCGCTGTGCCGTAAACACGGAGTGGAGATGCACGAATCCGCAGCAAAGGCCTTGGATGTTGGGGAGACGGTCCGACTGCGGGTGATGCTGGAGTACGACTGTGCTGGTGAGCCGTTTGAGGTGACAGTTCTCCCCCATCTGACGACGGTGGCACGGCTTCGAGGAAGGATCAGTGTTCAGACAGGACTGTGCGTGCTGTACTTCCAGGTGTATTTCAGGCCTGGCGAGGTGGTGGAGAAGATGGACAACGACCAGCTGCTGCTTTCGTCTCTGGGACTTGAGTCCGGTTCAGTTGTGTATGTTCGTAAAGAACCGTGGCGGGTCACGTGATGCGCGTCACGCGAGCCGTAGATTGAACCAAAAAAAAAAATATTAATTCGTGGTTTCTGATTTGTGCGGAGAGAAAAATGTACAACATAAAGAGGAGAGTGGACCGAGATAGCAGGAGTGGTGGTTTTTTTCAACAGCGAGAGAGAGAAGCCATGTCGTCAAAATTTCTGTTGCCGAAGAACGTGAGAGAGTTGAGGTTTTTCCTGTGCCAAACGGGAGCTTCTTCTGGGCCATTGAGGTGAGTTTGAGAGGTGATATCCCGCGGAAGTAGTACTAACTGGGAGTAGGTCGTTTCTGTCAAACCAGTATCAAGCGATCAAGAGTTCGAATCCGCATCTGCCTGTTTTGATTCGGGAGGCGTCGAACGTGAAGCCGAGTGTGGTGATTCGGTTTGAGAAGGGTGTTGAGGTGAGGAAGGAGTTGGATAGGTTGAGTGAGGGGGAGATTTTCAAGGCCATGGCGAGCAAATGACCAGCAAATGACGAGCGAAGCGAGTCATTTGCGAGTCGTGTGCTCGTCATTTGCTCGTCATTTGTGCACCGTTTGCATGGCCCACCACCGTATCGTCACTTGCGGACTGTTTGACCTTTTACAACGTGTGACGAGTGACTGACCAGCGAGTTGGCCATTGACGGACCCACCCCATTAGATTTCTCGCCTCAAGTATTTATTGTCCCTATTTATTGTCCTTATTTATTACTACTTATTTTTCACAATTTGTATGGAGGATGCTCCAACTGTGGTCCACATTGAGCCACCCTCCCGTTCGCTTGTTCCGCATACTTCTGCTTGCTCACTATAAATAATATGTACATGTACTATATACCTACTCAGCACCTACGAGTCAGTCGAGTAGCAGTGGCAATGCCAAATTGCACGCCATTGAACATACCGATGACAGCTCACGATGACAGCTCACTGGTTATGACTCTCTCGTGATGAGTTTCGGGTGACTCCCTCGTGACTCTCATGATTCGCAAATGACTCTCTCATGACTCTCTCATGACTCGCGAATGACTCGCTTCGCTCGTCATTCGCTCGTCATTCGCTCCACTACTTCCTCTTCTTCACAATCACCCTCCCCGCCTGGGCCTTGGCCTGCTGCAAAGCAGTGGCCATTCTAGCCTTCTCGTCCTGCTGGAACTTCGTGTCCTGGTTCTTCTGCATCTCCTTCCAAGTCTCGCTGAAGTTCTCGATCATTCCCTTGCCGTCGTTCTGGATCGTCTTTGGGTCCTTGAGCGGATACAACTTGGCGATTCTTCTGAACGCCGCGTTTCTCAGCAGCCGGGCCTGGATGATCGAAAACATACCGTTGGCCGCAAAGTAAACGAGCACGGCAGCCGACATGTTCCACGTGAAAATGATCGAGACAAACGGAAGGGCAACGAAAAGCCGTCTCGTCTTGGCACTGAACTGGTTCACAGCAGTCTCGCCACCAAACTTGAACGACGCAGCATACAGACATGCCGACATCAGCTGGAGTCCGATGTACGGATCGGTGGCAGACAGATCAGGGAACCACGCATACCCTTGGGTCTCGAACCCTTGCACCGGAATGTTGGCCATCTCACGGATTCCAAAGAAAGAACCAATACCGTACGTGAACTGCACCAGCGGAGACAGTATGATCCGAGAGTACTTCACGCCGTACTTGGCGTTCAGCTGTCTCAGCTCAAGCATCTTCACCTGCTGTGTGCGTTGGTCGCCGCGCGACATCGCAAGATTCACCTCTTTTCTCAGCTCTTTCGTCTGAGGAGCCACCTCCTGCGAACGCGCCATAGCGTCCGACGACATCATAAACAGCGGCAGCAGCACGAGTCTGAACCCGATCGTCGTCGCTGCAATCGTCGCCCACCACGGCATGCCCGTGGTCACGTGCACCGCCTCCATGGTGGCCTGGATGATGTCTGAGGGCCACCATCCATCAACGAGACCGACCGATTTGAGGTAGCCCCACTGGTCCGAGGTCAGTGTCGAGGCTGCGGTTGCTGCTGCGTCGTCGAACGCGAGCGACGAGTCGAACGTCGCTTTCGCAGCGTCCGCAGTGGCCGTGGCGGCGTCCGCAGTGGCAGCAGTACTGCTGAGACGAACTGAGTTGAAAACCGTCTGGGGATTGGCCGTCTTTGGCACCATCCGGGGCGCCAGCGCCAGCGCGCCGACGCGCAAGGCGCCGGCAGGGCCGGCCGCGCCGGTCCGGCTCGCCAGACCGCGGGAAATTGCTATTCTGAACATGACAACGTGCGTGCTGGAGAGGTCTTTGGAGGTCGAAGCAGCGATGAGGTGGTGAGAAAGTGAAAAATTTCACGCTTCTTCAGTAATAAAAAAAAAATCCTCAACCCAAAAAAAAAAAAAAAAAAGGTTGAAAAATTCTGAAAAATATCAAATGAGACGAGACGAGACGAGACGATCAGATCACGTCGAATTCATCAGTCCCGCATCATGATACCGCATGTTTCCCGTGTTCTGGCACGGGCGCGACGGTGCTCTCCGGGGAATGCCGTCGTCAGGGCCGCGGGCAGTGCAGCGGGCAGTGCAGCGGGCAAAGAGAGTACAGACGGGTCTAGCGATCTCCCCGCTGACCTTGCGACCGATCTCGCTCTGCTCGATCGTGGCCTTGACCGCCCCTCCCTTCTCCGCATTCTCCGCTCCCTCCACTCCCGCACTCTCCCGCAGCCGCTGCTCGCCTCGCTCTTCACCGCATGGCTGCCACACTCAGCCGACAAAGACGTTCGCAGCCTCCTCTCCTTCTCGCCCACAGAGTCGCCGCAGCTGCGCAGCCTGCTAGCCCACCGCTGCGTGCTTGATGGCGACTACGACGCCGCCCTCGCCATCATTGATGCCTCGCCGCCGGGGAAACACATCGACCGCTTTGTGTGCGACCTGCTGGCGTACCATCTCGTTCTCAAATCCCGGTTCGACAGCCTTTTTGGCCTCGTCGACACGTTATACCGGCACAAATACCCGCACGTTCTCAACCAGCAGCTGCTTGAGCTGGCAGTGGCAGCAGCGCTCGACGCAGGCCGGACTGACCTTGTCAAGACCTTCTTTGTTGGTTTTGTTCACATGTTTGATCGCCCATTGATGGAGTTGTCCGATAGACTTGTCGAGCGACTCAGCCACGCGTGTGTGGCTGAGCTCGACTTTGCCACGTTCGGCCGCCTCGTGGACTACCAGGTCCAAAAGATGACTGCCCAAGGCTTGTCGAGCGCTTCCGTTACCGCGTACAAACGCAACATGGACCTGCTGCGGTTCCATGGCTACGTGCGCAAGCTTGGCGCCCCCCACGTGATCCAGAACGGCATGTTCCACAAGCTTCGTTTTGCCGAGCAGTCTGTGCTACGTGCTGGCGATTTCACGCAACTGGTGCAAGGTTTGACGGCCACACGCGTCGTGTCCACTCTTCAACACGCCATCCACCTCATTGAGCAGATGCACGGGTACCACGTCAAAGAACACACTAAAAGATTTGCACCAAGTCTGCATCCAGACGAGCAACTGTTCCGTGCCTATAAAAGGCGACTTGCTCTGGGGAAAGGCACACTCGCGGCCTTGGATCCTAGCGATCTCAAGTCTCTTTTCCCTCGGACGTCTACTCGAATGGGCAAGCCGAAGAAAGAATCCAGCAAGTACAGACTACGGAAGGTGGTCACGTTTACTCCGTTCCACACGCTGCCGCTCAACATTGTGCTGAAAACGATCAGTTGTTCCACCAACGATCTCTCTCTCGCGGTACAGCTCGTGCGCACAATGGTTCGCAAGCGCAGGTGTGTGGTTGACGAGGATACGCTTTTCTATTTGTTGAAGATTGTTGAGAACAGCGGTATTTCGGACGTGGAGAACGTTTCAGCCCTTGTGAGGTCGTTTGGCGAGTCGGTGGAGCTTTCTGGGAGGACGCAGAGAGTTTTGTTGAGGATATATGGAGCGAACCAATAACGAGCAAATGACGAGCAAATGACGAGCAAATGACGAGCAAATGACGAGCAAATGACGAGCAAATGACGAGGCATTTGCGAGGCATTTGCGAGCGAAGCGAGCGAAGCGAGTCTTCGATGAGTTACTCTTGAGCGAAGCGAGTCTCGAATGAGTTACGCACGAGCGAAGCGAGTCTGGGATGAGTTTGCTTAGCATTGGTCACTCACTTCTTCATCGTCCAACCGTCTCGCCTCGCTCGACAAGACTGTAGCGAGTTGCTTCACATTAGGTCAATCACGTCCTCACTCACGTCCTCACTCACGACTCGCTGCGCTCGTCGATTCGTCGTTGCATGAGTACTTTTCTGCATAGCATTGTATATAGACAAAAAGAATTCCACTAGCGAGCGTAGCAAGTTGTGAGCGAGACAACGCCCATTTGCTTTGCTGCTGAACTCCCCATCTGTTTGACTCAATTTGACGAGCGAACGACGAGCGAACGACGAGCGCAGCGAGTCGTGAGTGAGGACGTGAGTGAGGACATGAGGGAGGACGTGAGTGAGGACGTGAGTAAGGACGTGATTGACCGAATGTGGGCAACTGGCTACAGGCATTTGCGAGGCATATTTCTTGTCATTGTGGTGGTTGTGAGGATGATGAGTGCTGAGTGAAAAATCGCGATAAGAAAAATCACGAGCAAATGACACTCTTCGCTCGTCATTTTCGGACAACCACCAACCACCACCACCACAATGACCAAAAAAATCCTCCTCATCAACCCAAACTCGTCCGTATCCATCACCGACAACTTTGCCAGCTCCTTGACCCACGAAATCCCCGGATTCTCGCTACACTTCTTCACTGGCCCTGTTGATAAGGCTCCTTGCTCAATCAACAACTCCGAACAAGGCCTCCAGTCCGCCGAAGCATGTCTGGCTGAGCTCACCGCGCACCCAGAAAAATACCTCACGTACGACGGGTACCTCGTGTGCTGCTACTCGGACCACCCGCTCGTCCCAGCCCTCAGGAACCTCGTCAACGTCCCCGTCATGGGCATCTTCCAGGCCACTCTCATATACTCGCTGAACTCCGCATCCACCTCCAACAAAGTCGGCATCCTCACTTCCAGTAAAAGCTGGGAACCCATCCTGGACAACTCGCTTCTCAACTTCTTCGGCTCACAAACTCTCCCGGCGTTTTGCGTGCCAACCGTTGCCGCAGACGTCGACGTTCTCAAGCTCACAGAACCGCAAAACTACCAGATTCTCACCGCCAAGATCGAGAAAATGGCTGCTGAAAACGTCACCATGGTTCTCCTCGGTTGCGCTGGACTCAGCAGCCTCGACTCAAAGTTCAAAAAGGACTTCCCAAACATCAAGTTCATCGACTCCGTCAAGGTTGGCACAGAGCTGCTCTGTGCTTACGTCAGATTCCAAGACTATCTCTGATAATATTAAGTCTCCAAGTATATAGTACAGTGTGTCTCTATCCAACTTACCTCATCTTTTTCAGCAACACAATCAGCGAGAACAAATTGTCCTCTAACCTCTGTCTCAGCTCTTGCGGAAGGCGCTCCGTACCCTCGTCCTGGTTCAACGTCGCAACCAATCGGTCCAACTTCTCCCAATCGTTAGTCGTCTCGGCCGGTTCCTGCGATGAGACAGACGACGACAGTATCTCTTCAACAGCGTCCTCGCTCGCAGTCGACTCGGCCGGCTCCGCCGTAGACTGCGACTTCTCGCCGCTGTCCGGCACATCAGCCTCCATCGTCTGATCTCCGTTGTCCTCTGTCGATTCCGGCGAGTCCACCGATGGCAGATCGGAGTTCAGTCTTCTCTTCTTGCGACTGGCCACAATCGGCTCGTCTTCTGAGCTCTCGTCGCTGTCCAGCACGTGAACCAGGTCGTCGGGACCTGGACCGGCCTTCTGCGGCGGCTTTCTTGGCTCAGCAGGAGCCTGGACAGGCTCGGGAGCCGCTGGAGCCGCTAGGGCCTCTGGAGCAGCCTCTGGAGCTGGCGGAACCGACTCTTCCTGATGTGGCAGCCGCGAAGTCGCTTCCCATGGACGGAAGTGAATAGCCTGTTGCTGCTGGTTCCGGAGTTGCTGCGGAGGAGAAGTCGCCACTGTCGTTGGCTGGGTTGATTGTCCTGTTTGAGCATCATGGGTGCCATTGGTGTCGTTGGTGCCATTGGTGACATTGGTGTCATTGGCTCCATTGGCTCCACTGGCTCCACTGGCTCCACTGGCCCCGTTCGGAAGGAAATCGCCAGCCTGCTTTGGTCTCAATGACTGGTCCTCTTGATCCGAGTCCGCAGCATCATCAGATAACACAGACGCTAACCCTTCAAACTGATCTTCCTTCTGCTCCAACAGCCAAAGACGCATGCACTCTACTCCTGTCGGTGTAAGGAAGTGGTTCTTGAGATCCTCATGCGTCGCGAATCTTGCACGACAACCCCATCTGCTTCCATCACGTAAAAATCCGTTGCAACTGTAATCACTTGGTAGCTCTCCGTTCGCAGGAAAATTGTCGACTGGCTGTTCTTGCTGGACTGGTTTGGCAGGCTCTGGAGGCTTTGTTGGTTCCACTGGTTCCATTGGTTCCACTGGTTCCACTGGTTCCACTGGTTCCACAACCTCTGCTGATTCGTCTGACACCTCGGTCGGCGAGCTTAGATCATAGATCTCGGGCTCTTCCGCCGCTGCGTTCGTTTCCGTTGTCTCTTCCTCGTCAACAAGATGCGTGCTAGGCGGTGGTGTACTGTCCTCGCGGACAAATAACGAACTCATAGGTTCATCATTGTGGGGAGAGTTCGCACTATTGTCGCCGTCGTCGTTGTTGTCGTTTCCCCCTTTCTCTTTCTCCGCACCATCAGATTGACTGGCCCTGTCGGGCGCCAAAAAACTGTCCTCAACTAGATCCAAAAGGTACCGATACCTCTGTAAGTTGACACTATCGAGATGCTGCAAAAACAGTTTGCGACAGTCTTTGGCCGACTCCTGTGTGGACAAGCTGTCATCCTCTCTTGCCGAATAGAACCTCATCGCAGACATGAAGAGAATGTCCAGCAAATCGTCAGACACTTTGTTATCGATAAATAACCGCGACACTTCGCTGATTATCCTCATGTCACACTCTCCGCACAGCGATAACAACTTGTCAAATATAAACAAAATCACATTCTCTGTCATGGTGGCCAGTTTCGGAGAAAGCTCTGTGGCAGTCTGGTACTTGACCAGCGCAGAAAGTAACATTAACATGTCTGTTTTCTCCCAGTTTTCAATGAAGTTATCCAAAAACTCAACAAACTTGCCCACTTTGGGAACATTGTTGCCAGAATTCTTGAAACTCGCCAACCGTCTGATAACAAACTGTGTGGCGGCTTCTTTCGGACAATACGAGAGAACCTGTTTCCAGTCGTCGTACGCATTCATAAAGCCGCCAACGTCGGAATCATCCAACACCTCAACTGCTTCCATGACTAAACTGGTCACAAGCGGCTGGTCCAGTTTCAATAAATCAAGTAATAAAGTATCCATCTTCTTTCCAAACCAGTCAGAAAGAGTGTTGCACAATTTTTTGACCCAGTCTACCTTGTCGGTCTCTTTGACATTGCTCAGAATGTAGTTGCATGCAAGTTCCAAAACGCTTTGTTGTTCTCGGTTTTCTGGACGGAAAGTTAAACTTTCCCACCCTAAAACACTCTTCACCGACATCAAGATTGATTTCAACGATTCAAACTCCAACACTTCGTCTTTGCTCGAGGCCGCATCGAAAAACTGACGCACAACCGGCTGCAATCTCTCGATGAACCCATGAGCATCAGGGGACGAAAGAGTGTAGCCTGCTCTATAGCAGTGGCAGAACTGAGCCGTCACTTTGATCTTCATCTTGGTGCTGAAAGCCTCGCACGCAAACGCTTTCGACATGAGCGACGCAAACGAGGCATAATGCAAGTTAATCCATGCAGGGTTCAACGGTGCAAGGTTTTTGTCTTCGTCGTTTTGGTCGGTGAACAGGAGCTGTGCAGGGGTCAACGCGGGCGAAGGTTTCCATTTTTCGCCAGCTAAAAGGTTCATCAAAACGGTGTAGCCGCAATTGGCTTGAGCCTCGGTGGCATTCACGTCGGAGAAACAAATCAGATGCAAAGACCTCAGCAACCACGTGATCACCCACTTGTCGCCTTTCGTCGGCGACGGATTCTGGAGCAGCTTGGCCATCGAAAGGTAAACGCGACGGAGCAATCGCCAGTAGCTCTCCATGAGCTTGCTTTCGATCTTGCCATAACAGCAGTTGAACGGGTGCAAAAACACACAGAACTTGTTCTCTAGCAGGCGTCGATCATCGGGAGTTTCGGGACAGAAGGCTTGGGCAGGAAAGGTGGCTTGGAAATTGAAAACAACACCTTTCCAGGCTTCGATCGCAATCATTTTCGTCTCTATGCCTGTCTGATTGAAACACATCGTGAAAACACTGACCCAGGCTTCAATGTAATCGCACTGTTCGAACCCTTTCTGCCACGTGAAAACGCTACTCAGACACGTAAGATGGGTCCAAATCTCCATCGCTTGCTGCTGCATTCCACGGTGGATCATAAACTTGAGCGTTTCAACCAGGGCACGGCACACGGTGGCCTGGCCGCTGATGGAGTCCACCGAAACCACAGTGAGCTCTGAACGGAGCTCGTCTGTTGCATCCTCGTTCAGCAACTCAAACACCACTTTGCGCTCGGTGGGAGTGCAAAGCTTGGACGTCTCGGCGAGCAGCTGCGAGCACGACAGAACGAGCCGCGAGTACGACGGAGCCTCGGTGTTCAAAAGACACGAGATCACAAAGCTCATCCACGGCTTGCACACTTTGAGCATCACTGGGGGATTGCGGATCAGCAGTCTGCGCAACGTCTGCAACTTCTCGTTGATGATCGAGGCGCTAAAGAAGAACTTCATGTTGAGCAACGAGTAAACCATCAGTTCCACGTGCGCTGCCGGCAGCGGGTTCGCCTGTTCTTTGAACAGCTGCAAGTACGCAGCTGCCAAGCCTTTGGAAATGTTCTCCGACATCAGCCACACCGAGATCCGTTCGATCAGAGACGGCATGCCGTTCACTTTGTGGCATGAAACAAGATACGTCAGCACCTTGACTGCCTGGATGGCGATCCGAGACACAAATGCATCGTTTTCGGGACCCAGATTCTCCACTGCCCACGCCAGATCGTTGCCAATTATCGTCACGAGCGTGTTGGCCGTGTCGGGAGTCACCAACTGACCCAGATACTGCTTGGTGTTCACCTTCAAAATCTGGTTTATCGTGGCATACGCCTCGTACTTGCGCTCCGAGTGGGGTTTCTGCAGCTCTCGTACGCACCCACGAAGCACCGCGGTGGACCGCGGAGACGCAGGCTCCAAGTGGACCACGTGACCCGACGTCCAGTCGGTTGTGGCTGCTGTCGCCGTCGTGGTAGAAGCTTCTGGCTCCGGCTGTGGGGCTGACCGAGCGGTCGGCTGCTTCAGAATCGACTTGAGCTCGCGCGGCTCTCTCGACGGCTCTGTAGCCACAGGCGACGACTCCACGTCGCTGGAGAAGAGCACCTGTTTGCGCTGCGGAGCGGGTGGCGGTGTCTGTGGCTGTGGTGGCGGTGCCTGTGCTTCTGCCTGTGCCTCTGGCTGTGCTTCTGGCTGTGCTTCTGTAGCCTTGAGAGGCGACGACAGCAGCTGGTTTTGTTCGTGGACTTGACGCTGTGTTGGCTCTGACGGCTCGGCCGAGTCTGCAAACGTCGCTTCGTCCAGTGCGGGCGCAGCAGCCGGCGCAGGCGCCGCTGCAGGCGCAGGAGCCGGCACAGGCACAGGCACAGGCACAGGCACAGGCACAGGCGCCCTCGTCGCCGTGGTCTGTGTTGGCTCCTCCTCAGACTCCTTTCTGGTGTCCTGTCGTCTGCTGACCGGCGTCAGACTGGCTATCGTCTTGAGATACCCTTCTTTCCCTCCCGCGAGCAATCCGCTGTACATGGTGCTTGCAAACGAGGCACGCGGAGGAGGAGCAGCAGCAGCTTCTTTCGACGTGTCTTTCGACGTGTCTTTCGACGTGTCTTTCGACGCGTCCTTCGACGCGTCACTGGCTGCGCCGCTGGCCGTGCCAGCACCTGGGCCAGCGCCTGCCTCCGCCTCCGGAGAAGGGCTCTTGGATCCACGGTCGGGCCGCGCGCCGTAGGGTTTGCGAACGCCTCGCTGGACCGTTCTCGGCACTGGCCGTTTCGGGTTCAGCACCGAGTATAGCTTGCTGAGCCGGCTTCGGGGCGGCGAGCCGGAATTCAACGTGTTTTGAGGAGATTCGGCACTTCGTGAAGGCGAAAAACGACTTTTGTTGTTGCGCTTTGCGTCTGTGAACTTGCGATGTAGTCGGTCAGCCTTGTCTTGTCCCGTCAATGTTGGGGCAGATATCACTGTGGCGGCCGGTTTCGACTGGCTGTTCTTCATCGGCCCCGGACTCGTGCTCTTGGGATTGATCGATGTGGTCTTCTTGTTGAGAAACATGTGGAAAAGATGTGTTCGCGCGCCGAAATCAGTTCAAAATATCGTAGATATAATTGTGTTAATATGGTGTGAACTGTCTTGTTTGTTGATCGCCGTTCTTGCGCCCAGAATCGGCCTTTTTTTCGCCCCGTTGCACCGGCGTCGTGTCTCTCTCGCTCTACGCAGCACAACACGCGTAACGGACACGGTATCGGCGCTGTCTTTGGTGGATTGGTTCACCTCCTTGTGGTTTACTGGATCCCCTTTGGTTCCTCACCGTTTTGAACGTACAGTTTTTTTATACAAAAAAAATTTCGCTGATCCGTCTGCCATTTTTGAACGCAGTTCGAATCTGAAGTGACGAGCGAGTGACGAGCGAAGCGAGTCACTTGAGTAAGTCTCACCACACTGAGTGTGCGAGGCTCAGGATGCTCACACAAACACACTCTCTCTCGCTCAGCACAATTGAACGTTGTTCGTGTCACTCGGGTTTCGTGAAGCGACTTGCAAGCACCTCGCAATGCTGGGCATTGAGCAGAATATCACCGCTGTGCACTCCTCACGACCCACAAATGCCTCCCAAATGACTCGCTTCACTCGTCGTTCGCTTGTCATTTGCTCGTCATTTGCTCGTCACAACCCCACCAAAATCATTCTCATACGTCGGAAGAACAGTAATCGGAAGCCGCACAGTAAACTCCATCCCGTTCGCAAAATGATCAACACCTTTGAACAATATCGACCCCTTATAATCAGTGAAAATTGGCTCCAGATCAAACCTAATCCGCTCCAACTCCTCCTGTCCAACTTCCTCGCCCTCCCCGCCCTCCTTCGCCTTCCCCTCGCCGCTAGCTCGCTCCCGCTGCTTCGGTAGACTGCCGTACGAGTCCACAAGAATAAATCTCACTTGAACGTAGTACTTCACTTGGAAAAAATTCGTCTTGAACTGAGGCTCAGTCCCGTACGGAATCAGTAAACTCACGTTCTGCTCCTCGCAGTCAAACGTGCTCGCCAACTTCTGATTCACACACGTCTCTATGTGGTTCCCGTTCCTCACGCTCTTGTGCAACTCGTTGTACTCGTAACGTTTCAAATACTCGTCTCGATATACAATCTGGTCCTTCACGATTTGAACGTCCACCCCTTTTGTTTCCAACGCATGGTCCAAAAATGATATGTTCAACACAATGCGATCCCCAATCTTGAAAATGCTCTTGTTCAAGTTCAAGCTCGCAATCCGTAAATGGTTCTGCTTGATTATGTACTTGGTCTGCTGTTGCTTTGGAATCAGTCCTTCCATGTCACCAACATCATCTTCAGGAAGAAACGCGTGCTTCTGCACGCTTTGATAGTCTGCCAAAATGCTTATTAGGTTCTGTCTCGTGCTCCTCTCGTTCATTTCCCCGCCATGGAACTCGCTCTCAAACTTCTCCTGTATCTTTATCACCTCATTCACATCGTTATTGCTCAGCTCCTTGATTATGCCCAAAAATTTCTGTGTTTCAACGTCGTTGTCAACATCAACGTCAGCCCGAGGCTCTGCCTCGGCCATATTGACCCGTCTTCTCAACGATTCAATGCTCACCACAGACCCTTTTCTTCCAATCTGACCCGCAAGACTCGCGTTCGATGACGTTCTTCTCGGCCTCATCACGTACGAGTCGACCGGTGCTTCCGTCGTCCTGAATGACTTGAAACTCATCTTGCGACCGTTTTGTGTGTCTGCAATCCCATGGCTGTTCATGTCGACACTTTTTAATGCCTCGGGCCTCTGGTTGAGCCGTGGTCTTTCCAAATGATAGAAAGGCTGTCTTCCAAACTTGTCGAGGTACGGCTGGATCTTGAGCGGAAAAAACATCGTCTTGTTGGTGAATTTCCCATCGCCTTCCATCACTTGGTATCCAAATATGAGGTTGTAGTTGATCTGAACAGATTCAGACTTGTAGGAAGGAGGTATGTCTTTTGGTAGCTTGAGGTTGATGTAGAAACTCCTCGTGAGTTCGCTGGACGTGGACGCGTTGCTGAGCTGCGAAGGCTTGAATGTGATGTCGCTGAACAAAATCGATTGTGTCGTTGAGTAGACAGGAATGATATGAGTGTCTTTGGAAGAAGTCTCGGATTCGGTGCTTCCAAACTCTTGCTGGAAAAGCGTAGTGAGGCCATTGAGAAGCCCTTTTTTATTCTGACCAAACGTGATTTCCAACCCGTTGATTCCCGCCAACTTCCCTTCAATCGTGGTGCTTTTCTGCAACTCTTCGAAGATCGCAGAGTCGATGATCTGATCATTGATCGAGTAGTATCCGAAAATCTGGGTGTATCCCAGATACACAGAAACGTCCTTTAAAAAATCTTCCTCCTCGTTTAACGTCTCGAGCTGTTGCAAGAACAGCGCCCTCGTCGCATTCGACAACTGCGACGAAAGTCGTCCTCCAAACCACCCGTCTCCGCCGTTGTTGATCCTGTCGCCCTCGTCACGGTTTTGTTCGCGTTCTTTGTGTGCCTTTGTCGGCGTGCTGCTGCTGTTCACGGGGCCAATGTAGCGGAACCGCAGAATCAAAGAGAGCTCATCAGCTCCTGCAATCACCGGATAGTTCTCGTAAACCAGCTCGACCCTGACGTTGTCTTGGATCAGCTGGTGGAAGACTGTGTGTGTAATCATTATGTGTGTGTAACGACTAATGGCTCCATGCGGCACAATTGCACTCCCAGCCAGCCAACGTATGGAATCCCCGGGCTGTTATTATGAGAAAGCTCGCCTCCAACGTGCCATACAGGACAAATCACACTGTTATTTGTTCGCTCGTTCTTTTGCCACTCGTCCGGTGCACAGATGTGTGGTGGCTATTTTTTTTTTTTTTGGTTTTTTGGTTTTTTCTTCCTCTTCTTCTTCTTCAGCCCCATTTTTCGGCGGCTCGTTTGGGAAAAAAAGGGGGAGAAATTTATACAGCGTTAGATTTGTTAAAAAAAAAAAAAAAAAAAAGGATCATTTTCTTACTTTAACCTGCAAAAAGAACCTCCTCCACACACTCCCTTTGCTCAGATCGAATCCTATAAAGCCCCCCCTATTCACCTTGAAGGAACGATTCGCCGAGACATCATCCAGCGCAGCACACATACATCCAATCAGTCAGCGGTGCTTTATCGACAAAATGATTTCAAGCGGTTGGAGCAAGCTGTCGACAGCGTTCAGCGCAGGACCAGGACTACCTAGGTTCAAAGAACAGATGGTCGCGCAGAAGAAGAAAGCGGTCGAGTGTCCTAGCAGATGGTTCTTTGGCTGTATGGCGATCTTTGTGCTGTTCAACTTTATCAATATTTCGCAACAAACAACGTTCCGCTGCCAACTACCCGCCATCAACCTGGTGAAAGTTCTCAACAACGGCGATGCTTTCCTCAACTCCACGAAAATTTACTTCAACGAAGAGTACAACAACGTCAAACAAGACAGCATAGAGCTCTATATCGCTCTCAGCAAGGTGTTTGAGATGCACAAAAACTCGTATCTGTCCAACTACGACAAGTACGCCCTGGTGTTGAGCCCGCTGTTTTCCCTGGATGAAAACGAAATCTCCATCAAGTTGCAGCCTCTCAAGTTTTACTTTGATGATAAAACTTTTGAGCACAAGAATGGAACTCTGGGCTCGCTAGAGTTCAGACACGTCTTTGGCGCACAGATGAATCCCAGCAAACTCATGTATCACCCAGCGGTGCCATTCACTTTCGACCTTCGCGAACACACCAAAGAAGCCAACGAGTTCATCCACAAGCTTATCTCACCTGTCTACGAAGCTGCTGGCTACTCAAAAAGCTCGTATAATCTTGACTCCTTGTTGGATTACTCGTTCGTTCTCAAGTACATAAACTTTGGCATCTTCCTCATCTCGCTCATTTACCTGATCGAGGCGGTCCTTGTGGTGGTTCCTTACTCCTTCTATCATTGCGACGTTTTCTCGGTGTCCAAGGTGAATCAGGTGCTTTTTGTTCTGGCCATTCTATGCTTTGTGAGCAGTTTCATGCTGATGTCCGTCAACATCGTCTTAAATTTGATCCTCATCGGCAAGCAATCCAACGAGCTCGGAATCTACAGCACCATTCTTGACTTCTTTCAGTTGTTTTGGCTCATTCTCTTGGGGATCTTGTCAAAAAGCTGGATCTGGAAAGTTTACATGGACAGAAAGAACAAAAGAACTTTGACTCCTTCTCGTGTCTATCATCGGGAAATCGATCAACCGTTGCGTGGAGGTTTTGGAATTAGACCACTAAGCTCGTCTAGTATCAAGAGACGGTTCACCGTTTCTTCGGTTAGCACTTCAAAAGATGAATCCAAGTCCACCAGCCCAGAAACGAGAAAGAAAGATGTCGAGAGGCTCCTCTCGGCAGATATTCCTTCGGCAACGAACTTGCAACTTGTTTCCAAGTCTTCTGGGGATTCTCTATTTGAGTTCAAAGATGAGTCACCTGAACAGCAGACAATGCCTCCAAACATTAAGGAGGACGAGAAATTGTATGATCATGACATACATTTGGAACAAGCACGGTCAGATAGGGAAAGTCTGGTTAGTTCAGACGTTTCGGAAACCAATGCACCAAACACCTTGGCAACTGGAGGTTATCGAGGAGGTGTGTTTGTGGAGGAAATCCATGACCTTCCCCAAACCATGAAACCGACGGACTATGAAAAAAATTTGTACAATAATATAGAGGACGAGGCTACGCACGGGCACAACGACGCTGGTGAGCAAGAACCAGAATTTGGACATGTGGAATACGAGGAAGAGAGTCAAGTAACTGAGTCTGCTTCCGAACAGGACGAAGCCTTCGATATGGAGCCCGATCCAAACAAGCTTGCAAAGGTCGAGCCGTCCAAACTATCGAATCAAGCTCCACAGCAATACAACAAGGTGATGAAACTAGATCCGTTCAAGTTGGTCTCCCAGCCCGAATTGGTTGAGAGCTCTGCAGAAATGTTGGAAAGTCCAACCATGAGTTACGATCTGGGATAGACAATCGAATCAGCCCGTTCTTTAGAGTAATTAATACTAAGTTTTTCTTTTCCCACCTTTTATTTGAAGACCTGGACATGTTTATATACTCTGAGAAGCCAAATATGAAAAAAAAAATAAAGATTTACATTCCAAAAAAGATAAAATTCGTTTAACACTTTATCAAAAAAGTTTTCAAAGTAAAATACACATGAACTAATATAGTCAACTGGTTGAAACAGAACAAAAGCATCGTACCTCACGTGACATTGTGTTCGCCATTTGCAACCGTCTTCTGTGCTGCACCACCATTGAGTGCCCCATTTTCTTCATCATCATTAACATTGTCATTGTGAGAATCGCCGTTTTCACCCTCCTTCTTCACCACGCTTGGTTTTACCGTGGCCTCAGTCTGAGCCTGAGGTTGAGCAACAGCAGAAGGGCGCACCAGCGAAAATCTCGTGTCGAATTCGGTGAAGTCTATCTTCTTGCCATTGGTGAGCTTATCATACATTGCCAAAGCCTCATTTTCCATTGTTTTGGAATCGTTGTAAATCACAGATCCTTCCTGGTTGTAAATCCGAGCATTCGCAAACATTAGATGCAAGTCGAAAATGAATTCTTCGAGTGCACAGTAAACTCCACTCTGGACTCTTCTCTTGATACCATCAAACGCAATGGGGTTTTTGATAATGACATAGTAATCGGGATATATCCTCTTCACTGGTTTCACCATGAAAATCGTCGACAGCTTGCGGCCTTCCTCATTTGTGTAGGTCAACATTCTGTCTAGTATATGATACAATTGAGACTGCAATGTCTCTCTTTCTTCCGGAGAAAGCTCCGGTGGGACGAAGTCGTTTGGACGACAAATTGGAGTCGACGCCGGGATTCCTCTTGTCTTTTTCTTCCTGTTCGTGAAGCTAGTGGTGGAAGGAGTCGACGGCACTGACTCGCCTTGCTCCGACGAGTTGTTGCTTTTCCCTGCCTTACCGCGCCGTTGAGGCTTCATCTTTGAAGCATTAGCAGAGCTATCGGATAAGACGCCAGCTGACTCAGACTTAATTCTCTTGGGTGCAGACTCATCGTTATCATCAACAACAAAATCTCCAATGTCACCATTTGGTTCAACGGAGCCATCCATGCCATCCTCGCTCTTCGGTTTGCGCGCACGCTTGCGACCCTTTTTCGGTTTGGATTCATCAGCTTCATCGTCGGAAACCAGTCCATTTATCTCACGAAGCCACTGTTCTTCAGTGACGTTCTCATCATAGTGAGTGACCTTCCGCTCTCTTGCACCACGACCGTAGTTGCTGGTATCCTCAACTTCTTCGACAGGTGCAGGCTCAATGAGATAAATCTTAGGTAACTCGGCTTCGCTGTAAAGTCTGGGCTTGCCGAGCTCCTCGTCGTGTCTTTCTTGATCCATCTTCTTAAACAATTCCATTTCGCGTTCATCACGAGCCAAAATCTCGTTCAAATCGTTGTCATCAAGGTCATCATCATCTTCCTTATCGTTCTCTTCGGCTTCCAGCAGTTGCCTTAAGAGAGCTTCCTGCTCCTCAGACGTCGACTTTTGATCAAACTTTCCTGCTTGAATGACCTTGCCATCGATATCAAGCTTTTGGTGAGCTCTTTCCAAAATGTACTCTTCAATAGAATCACTGGTAATTAATCTTAGGATCCTCACTTCATTCTTTTGCCCAATACGGTGGGCTCTGTCCTGTGCTTGCAAGTCTTGGTGAGGGTTCCAATCGGTATCAAAGATAATGACAGTGTCTGCGGTTTGCAAATTCAAACCCAAGCCACCAGCTCTTGTAGACAACAAAAACACAAAATATGGAGAGCTTTCCGCATTGAAATCCTTCAAAAGCAAAGTACGGTCATCGGCCTTGGTGTCACCATCCAATCTCATGTAGTGCATGCCCCTGAATCTGAGGAAATCCTCCATGATATCCATGATTTGCGTCATCTGGAAAAACATCAGCACCCTATGACCACTCGCGCGGAATTTTGGAAGAATTCTATCCAACAGCTCAAACTTTCCGCTCACTCTCCAAATTTGGTCATTATTTTCATGGGCAGGATTGATCATGTCTTCAATGGCTGGAAACACGAATGGATGGTTGCAAATCTTTCTCAGTTGCATCAGTTTATTGTTCATACCTTTGATACCCACTGGTGCCTTGGAATCTGAGTCACCAATGAACAATTGGTTGTATTTGAGCATCTGGTGATATAGCTTACTCTGTAAAGCAGATTTCTTACACTTGATAACTTTCTCAACCTTGTTTGGTAAACTTTTTTCCACGTCCTTTTTCAATCTTCTCAACAAAAATGGTCTCAAAACTTTATGCAATCTTCTGATGACCAAAAGTGTCTCTTCTTCAGATAATTCGATTTTATCTTGAGATCCCGTGTTGGCGAATGGCGTATTGAACCACTCATCAAACGATTTGACTGAATTGAAGATTTTTGGTAGCACAAAATTGAGTAAAGCCCACAGCTCAGGCAAGTTGTTTTGAAGAGGAGTACCTGTCAAAATGAGTCTGTAGTCGGTGTGGTAATGCTCTGTCAAAGTGGAGGACAATTTAGACTTGGCATTCTTCATTCTGTGACCTTCATCAATGATCATATGAACCCATTTGATCTTTGACAACAAGGCCTTGTCTTTGATGACGTACTCATAAGTGGTCAGAAGAACTTGGAAGTTCCCTGATCTCACGTCATGAGCCATCTCCTTTCTCGTCTGAGGGGTACCTTTATAACTTATTTTCTTCAAAGAAGGTGCCCACTTATCAAACTCCAAGTTCCAGTTTGGCAAAGTGGACAAAGGAACAATAACCAAAAACGGACCTGGTATCTTTTTCACCTCCACGATATAAGTGAGAAGAGAAATAGTTTGGATGGTCTTTCCCAAACCCATCTCATCTGCCAAGATACCATTCAAGTGATTGTTGAACAAAGAAACCATCCATTCCAAACCTCTTATTTGGTATTCCTTCAAAGTTCCACCAACCAAAATAGAAGGCTGCTTGTCAATCTTCTCTTGAATCTTGTGTGCCACAGAGTAGTAATCAGCGTTTTCACGATCCTCTTCCGTTGTCTCCTCCTCTTCGATCGAAGGCTGCAAGTGGCCAACTTCAACCATGTTTTCATGGGTTTCTCTTTGCTGATCTTTAACAGCTTGTGTCAAACTGTCCAAAAACGTGTTTGTTTGCTTCAGCAAATGAGTGATTCTGGTGTCTTTTGTCTGGTCCAGTAACTTGATATATGCTTCCTCATCATTTGCTTTCAATGCTTGAAGTCTCTGCTTGGCATTCCTTTCAACTCTCCGTTGCTCCTCCTTTTCTGTCTGTGCATGGAAATTTGTTATCCCTTTCGCAATCTTGGTGATTCTTTCCTTTCTGAGCGTAAGATACTTTCTATAGTCATTTGTAGCACTCAAGATATTGGCTTGTCTCTCTTCAATCTTATTCCGTTGAGACAAAAGAGCCGTTGCCTTTTGTTGAGTGTATAACGCATGGGTGATTGACGCATCGTTGGTATTGATAAGTCTTGTTTTGGCAGAGAAATTTGGCAGGTGGTTGGTCAGCAAAAGGTCCTGATGGTACACACATGCCAAAACGTGACCTCTGACAGCCTTTTGATACGACAACAGATTGAGAGCTTCGTAATCAATCCAGAAGGAGATGTCGGTATCCTTCAATTCTTTGAGACGTTCGAGTTCCTGATCTACTTTCAAATTGTCAACTAGTTCCTTGATTTCCCCCGCTTTGGCAATATCGATTGGTTTCGGGTAAACAGAAGGCGTGATTATTTTTGATTTTGGGGAATTGAAGTAATCAAAAGGAATGTCATTTGGAAACTGAGGAATCGAGTAACTGTCAACCACAGATAGTGGATCCTGGGTAGGTATCACATTAGAAACTTGTGGGAACTTTTCGGTGAGCTTACTAAGTGGAACTGGAGGATGTGGTGGGAGTCCTTTGGCGACACTTTGCTTCACTGGCTCTGGTGCTGCTGTTGGGTTAGCAACCCGCGGGTATGGAGACATTGAAGGGGGTCCCGATCCTGGAACTGCCATTTGTGCCTGAGGAGGAGGAACCCCCCTATTCTGTTGGTTCATCAACATGGTCTGCTGTGCCTGCACCTGAGCCTGGGTCATTCCTTGCTGGGGCAAAGACAACGATTTTTGTTTCTGTGGGGGTTGGGGCAGCTGTTTTGTCATGACAGGTGAGTTTGTCGTGGCAGGCTTTTTTGGCCGTCTCTGCTTCAACATATTCTTCGGCATAGGATCCGGAGTAGGAACCGTCCCTTGTTGCTGCATAGAAAGAGGCGCGTCTCGGAGGCTGTTGGCATGCAATTGCTGCTGTCTAGAGTACTGCTGGAAGGAAAGGTTGATGAAGTTTGCAATTTCTGGTTCAACTGGCTGATTTTGTATGAGTTTCTTGAATGCAGCAATTTGGTATTTCAAGAGTTGTGATTGATGAGGCGCAAATATGTTGGACGGCTGGTTGGCATGTCCATTCCCTGGTACTGAAGACGCAGACGATGCCGGACCTTGTTGTTGTGGTGGTTGTTGCTGCTGTTGCTGCTGCTGCTGCTGCTGCTGCTGTTGGAATTGAGCGGATCCGTTATACACAGCCGGCGTTTGTAACGGAGTTCGGCTCGGCTGATTCTGAGCCTGATTGTACATTTGTTGAGGCCAGCTTTGATTGAACATTGGTTGTTGAGGCTGCTGTGGTTGTTGTGGTTGTTGTGGTTGTTGTGGTTGTTGTGGTTGTTGTGGTTGGTGTTGAGGCTGCTGGGGCTGCTGGGGCTGTTGGGGCTGTTTAGGTTGTGATTGTTGGAATTGACGGGCCCGAGAGTTAGCCTTGAGCTGCTTCTGATGTTGAACATACTGAGTCAAAATTGTGGCAAGCTCAGTGTACTCAGGCATCTGGTTGGCAGCATCACCATGCTGGAATTTGAGCTGTTGAAGGCGTTTGTAGATACCTTGAAGCTGTTCCTGACTAAGGTTCCTCACATGTGGTGCATGCTGGCCCTGTTGGCCATGCTGTTGTTGTTGATTTGGTCTGGGTGAGGAGTAATCCATTGCCCTGACATGCGTATCAGCCCAATTGACAGGTCAAAAGTCCGAAAAGTAAACAAAAAACCTGGGTGCAGCTCAAGTGACAATCCGGGCAATAGCAACTGTGATTGCTGACGCGTGACAGAGAGAAGATCACAGTGGGCCGATTGTACGTGCGCGACGGGTATGTCAATTATGGGCTAATGGAATCAGATGCTGGGTGCAACAGCCAATCGTGACGTGGAACGGTAAAACTGTATCTGATAACAGGATAAGCAGGGCAATCAGGGGGGAAACCGCAAGCAGGGGGGAAATCGCAAACACTGCAGGTGGCGGGGGGCTGTCTGGGACCTGGAAAAAACTTCAACAGATTGGCGATGCTGTCATTTGGGGTCCGGGCACGCTCGCGGGGAGCGACGTGATTGGCCAGGTTCGCACCGGGAAATTCAGCGGCAAAACAAGATAAATCTGTAACTGTTAAAGATTGAACTGGACAAGATGTTCAGATGGACACAGCAAGGCCATGTTGAACAAAAGCTTATAAAAGGTAACCGGACGTGCAGAGCCGCAAAATTCAATGAATAAGCCGCTGCTCTTTCTATCTGCGTGCTCTTTTGGTCCCGCACCCTCCGTTTGCAAAGACTCGTGGTGGGGCGAGCGGCGGGCGGCGGGCGGCGGGCGCAAAAGAAACGAGAGGGGCGTTGCAGCCTGCGGCGTCCCAGCGCCTAGCAGCGCCTGGCAGCCCCATAACCGGGGCGGCATGGGGCGGTTCATCTCATGGGTTTTCTGGAATGACAATAGTTTTTTTTTTTTTCTTTCACTACATCATCATTAACACAATGCTGATCTCGTATACATACTAAAGCAGGTTCAAGTCACGCAGTCGGTCGCAGCTCGGCAACTCGTAATTCTGTGCCTGCTCCAACTTCTCGCTATCGACAAAGAACCACCCGTAAGCATCCTCCACTAGCCGATCTTTGTGCGACTCCTCGCGGTGGCACTTGGCCTTGAGATCGTTCACATAATAATTCTCCACAGCCTGGTCTAACGTACGCAGCTTCTTGTCCGATCCACCGGCATATTGCTCCAACGATGCCGGGTTCAAATAATATGGAATCTGATACGCGGGCGTCACCCGTTGCAAAGAAAATGCCGGAGACGTTTCAAACGTAAACTTTGGAAGCTTGCTGTAGTTGGACGTGCTGTCTCCAAACAATGTGCTCAGCAACATCGGTATCAGTACAATCAAAAGAGGCCCAATCTGGGTAAGGATGTCCCAAAATTTTCTCTCTCCAGTGCCCGCGCCCGCGCCAGAGCCCGCCCCGGCGCCAGGTCCACCGCCACCGTTCGCGCCCCGGCCGCGCCCCGGCCGCTGCTGGAACCCGCGCGGGCCTCTGAACGTGGCTCCGCCGCCCGGCCCACCAAAATGGAACGTAAAAGTATTGCCCCCCAGTCCGGCACCGGGAGCGCCAAAAAATAAATTGAAGATATCGTCATCAAACATAAATCCAGGCCCGCCCTGGTTCATGTTCATGTTCATGTTCATGAACGGGTTTGTTGTCGGACGGGCGCCGGCAAAACCGCTTGCAAAACCGCCTGCGTGGCCGCCTGCGCCGCCGCCGCCGCCGCCGCCCCGCGCGTCCGGGTCATACCCTGTCTGATCGTATATTCTGCGCTTGCTCTCATCGCTCAGAACCTCGAATGCTTTAGCCAACTTCTTGAAAGCTTCTGACGATTGTGGATGCTTGTTCTTGTCCGGATGTAGCTTGATCGCAAGCTTTCGGTACGACTTCTTGATCTCAACATCGCTCGAGCTCTTCTCCACACTGAGGATCTTGTAGTAATCTGTCTTTTCGATCCGAAGAATTCGCTCAACAACTTCTTTTTGGTCTGGGGTGTAGTCTGTACTCATGTGTGCTGCTGGTGATCTCCCCGAAATTATGTGCCCCGGTCTACTGTGACAGCTGCCCTTGTTGCGCTCGCCTAATGTGCTGTGTTACGCTGTGCTTTGCTGCGCTCCGTCGTTGCTCCGCTATGCTGTGCCACGCCCAATTCCGTCCGCCTAATGCCTCTCAAGATATCTGGGTTGATTTCGTGATAAAGAATTACGAGGAAAAATTGGTGAAAAAAAAATATAAAATAAAAAACACCAACGAATTTTATTTTTCTTCCAAAGGTTAAAAAAAAAAATCCCTAGCAAAATTGAACCTGCTGTTTCATTATGTAATCCATACAAAAAGCAAACCAAAATGACATTTTCGCTGACTTAAACAATTATGTAATCTCTAATTATCACCTATTTCTTTATCTCCTCCTCCATTCAGATCTTTCGATGGACCCACAGAAACAACCGTCTCCGGTAACCGTGGAGTCTCAATATCATCACCATCACTGTCATCCAAAAGCCACATCGCCATCTCCTTCTTTTCCTTGTCCTTCTCCTTGCTATCCTTCTTATCAGAAGAAATCGTTGATTTTCCTTCCATAACAACCTGCTGAACATGCTCTTTCTGCTTTGCCCGGTGCCGCATCCGCTCTTCGATCGTTCCGCGCACAAGCAGTCGATAAACGGTCACCTGGCGTGTCTGGCCCAGCCGGTGAGCACGGTCCATTGCCTGAGAGTCGATTGTTGGATTCCAATCAGAATCATAGAAAATCACAGTATCTGCAGCCGTCAAATTGATACCCAAACCACCCGCACGAGTACTTAACAAAAAGATAAAGAGTTCGGGTTTCGTCTGCCAGTCATGAACAAGGTCTCGACGGTCACTCAGCTTCGACGAACCATCCAGACGAATGTATTTGTATTGTCTGTAGGTCAAAAACTCCTCCATCAAATCCATCATCTTGGTCATCTGGAAGTAAACCAAACACTTGTGTCCATGTTTCTTCAATTCCACCAGCATCTCGTCCAATTTGGCAAGTTTACCCGATTCAATAACAAACCGGTCCATGGAGGGCAACCGAATTGACGAAAATCCAAATTGAGAAGACACTGTTTGCACATTCATTTCTGCTTTTGGCCATTCCTCCACTGGAACTTCTTTTTCAATCAGATCCTGTTGCACGTCCAAACTTAGCGGGTGTAAAGCGTACCGTAGCTTCCTGTTGAACAACGTGTTGCGCTTGATGTAGTTGATCCGTTGACGTGAGCACGTCACCTCGATCGGTGGAGCACACGCCACAGGGAACGCGCCTGGCTGAGCCACGTTCAAGTACATGTCTTGATAAACGGTGCGCTGAACCTCAACAAGCTCACCCAGTCGATCGCTGTTGCGTGTTTCGGCCAGATTGATCAAAAATAGCTTCTGTGTCGGCGTTGGGACAAATTGTTCACTCTCTTCGTGCTGATACATCAACTTGAAACGGTTCAAAATCTCGCCTGCAGTTTTTTGGGTATACGATCTGAGATCAATCGCATTCTTCAACACGTTTTGTCGCCTTTGGCGTATGATTCTGTTGGGGGTTTCGTTGATCAGCCGAACAAAAGTAAACTCGCGGCTGTTTTGAACATTCTCGGGGCTCCAGATAGTGTACTTGCGTAGCAAGAAGTCCTTGTCAAATGCAGAGTTGTTGTAATGAGGCGATAGTAGGTCATCCAAAACCAACTTTGGAAGTCGGTACTCAATCTGGTTTTTTGTTGTATAGTTGAGCTCCAGTAGAGTATCATTATTTTCACGAACAAAAGAGCTCGTCTCGGCAAATCGGCTCATGCTGAATGCCGACTTTGTGTCAGCACGCTCGAAAAGATCCGGATGGTTGCAAACTTTACGGAATTGCATCACCACATTCATCAAAGTATCACCGTTGCTGTCGTCATCGTTACTGCTGCTGTTGATCTTGCGGTTGTTGTCGATCAGGTCCATAATGTTGATCTGCGAACGCAACATACGGTACAACTTCTTCTGACGGTTGGTGAGGTCGCAAAACACATCAATCTCAATCTTATCGCCCAGCTCGCTCTGCACATTCTTCTTGATCCGCCGCAACATGAACGGCTTGAGGATCACGTGAAGACGTCTCAATTGCTGTTCGTTTAGCTGAGTGTTTGACTGTGCATGCGACTCGATATCTTTAGAAAACCATTCACTGAATTCATCGTGTGAGTCGAAAAGCGAAGGCATGATGAAATGTAACAGAGCCCAAAGCTCTTGCATCGAGTTCTGAATAGGAGTTCCAGTTAAAAGCAACCTATTCCGGCATTGGAAACTCAAGAGAGACTTCCACCGTGACGAGTTTGAGGACTTGATCGCCTGAGCTTCGTCCAGAATCATGTACTGCCACTTCATTTTTTGGAAATACTGAACATCTGCCACCACCAGTTGGTACGAAGTCACCACCACGTGGAAAGGCGACTCGCGATTGTAAACGATACTTTTGCGGTCCCAAAACTTACGCAAAACTTTCCGGTCTTTGGCCGTTCCCCAGTATGGTAAAACTTTGAAGTCAGGAACAAACTTGGTGATTTCCTGTTGCCAATTGTGTAGCGTTGATGCTGGAGTCACCACTAAAAATGGACCCCAAATGTTGTGAGTCTCGGCAAGATAGGCCAGCACAGAGATACTTTGCACGGTTTTTCCAAGACCCATTTCGTCTGCCAAAATACCATTGATTCCTTGTTCGTACAAGTTTGCAAGCCAATTCAAACCTTTCATCTGATACTCTTTGAGTGTACAATTCAAAAGCTTTGGCTGAGAAATATTGAGGTCTCCGATCGAACTTGGATTCTGGAAGTTCATTTCACCATCCTCGTCGATCTGTTTGACTCCACTGTTGAATTCTTTAGCCTTCTGTTGAGCCTCCAAAAGAGCCGATTGAGCATTTGCAGCAGCCGTCCGCTTCAAGTTCTCCTCGTTGCCGTCGTCAAAGTCGATCGACTCGAAGTCTCTCTTAGCATGAGTCAGATCCACATTATCTGGAGCATCTGCGCGAGCCGCAGCCACAGCAGCCAAATTCTTGTCGCCCATTTCTCCTTCAAACTCGTCGGTCTTGATTTTCTTGCCAATAAAGTGCGAATAAAGCTCCGTCTGATTGATCAAAAAGTTCAATTTTCTAGACTGTCTCCGAGCCTCACGCTCCTCTTCTTCTTTCTTGGCCTTGGCAACGGCCTCCTGTTCTGCACGCAACCGCAGATTCCGTTCTTCCTTTTCGTTCTTCTTCCAGAAGTTGAGCATTTCACGCATCGACCGTCTGGCTTTGGTCAGCAAATCTTTTGGAGACTTGTTGGTCTTGGCCTGCCACTTACGCGATTCGCGTGCAGCCAGCATCGACGTCTTTCGCAGATTGATCTGCTTTGCCTGTGTTGATTGTTGGTACATCCGGTACGCTTTTGGACCGTCTTTACGCGACAGATCTTTCCAAATCGAGATATATGTGTTGTCGTATTGCTTGTCGATCGCTTTCTGTTCTTTTGCTGTCACCTGTGGTTTCAATGTCAGCGTCACTTTCGGACCAGACACTGCAGAACCGTTGCCACTGCCAGTGCTGTCGCTACCACCGCCGGGAGTGCTGCTGTTTTCGTCTTTCTTGCCTCTTGACTTGCTTTTCGCCGACAAAGACGCTGCCGGAGTCGCTGTAGCTGTCGTGGCAGTGGTGGTGGCGGTGGTGGTGGCGTTGTTGTTGTTGCTTGTAGCTGCTGTACTTGCTGCCGCAGCAGCGGCTGTAGGGTCCGTTTCCCGGCGACGCGAGCGTCTCGGCCGCTCCTCAGCCTCCTCTTTCACTTCCTCGCGCACAGGAACACGCCGACGCCGCTTGCGACGGCTCTCTAGCGTCGATTCCTCGTCGCTCTCGAGTGAGTTGGCCGCACCAGCAGCGCCGGCGGCCGTGCCGTTGCCGCCTGCGTCCGCGTCTGCGCTCTCCAGCGCCGCGCGCCCTCCACGCTTTGGTGCAATGTCCACAAACGAGCCACCGGCGGCCGCAGAGTCCCGCCTCCGCTTCGCAGCAGCAGCACGTCCTTTGGCGACTCTCCCCTTTGGTTTCGCAGCCTCTGCACGCGCCTGTTCGACAAGACGCCGTTTCTCGGCCTGCTGTTCCACCAAAAGTGCCAACTGTTCACTCTTGAGCTCGCGCAATTCGTCCTCGTCTTGAACTTCGAGTTTGTGACGGCGAGCCAATTTCTCAAGAATCTTGCCATCGAGCGCGGTCACGTGCGCACGCAGCGATTCCACGAGTCCGCGCTCAACAAGCACGCCGCCGGGCGCCGTCAGTAGCCGCAGCTCGTTATCGAGGAGCTTCAACCGGTTGGCCGCACCGATATTCACCGAATCCAGCTCCACCATCGTCTTTAGACGGGTCTTGTGTGCGTTTAGAAGCTCTGTTGACGACGGCACCGCCACAGAACCTCCGTTTGTGGCAGGTTCAGGTTCAGGTTCAGGTTCGCTCTCGTCGTCGTCATCGTTCTCTTTGTCGTTGGGCGAAGACAACATCGCCGAAATCGACATCTGCTGGTGTTAGTAATGTTGTAAAGACAACGGAGGGCAACCAAAAAAATAAAAAAATAACACATATGTTCCCACTGAGTTTCCCTCTCTCCTTCTCCCTCTCTCTCCACTCAAATCAACTGCCCCCCCGCTGAAAATCACCAGTAAACTTACCCTGTGTGTCTGCTGTGTCTGTGTCTGTGTATCTGCTGGCGACGGGGCCAATGAACACTCCGTCACCTCTGTCGGCGCTTGTAACGCCTGCAACGCCGGCGACGCCTGCGTCGCCTCCTTGTGTGTCCCATTCAGCTCTCTCGCTCGTGGATCGCTCGCCGCAGTGGTCATGTCGAAAAATGCGTTGGTGCAAACCTCCAAACAACTCCTCTTGCCAACGCCACCCTTTTTCGCAGAATTAATTCCACTTGCTCAAATGTCAACCTCCTCGCCTTGCGCAATTTTTTGCTCCTCTCGATAATCCCCTGGGACCATTGGGCCCCCGGTCGTCCTCTACCGTTGTTGCAATTTTTTTTTTCCACTCGGATCCAAAGGCGGTGGAAATGGGAGAAACGAGCCAATCAGCGGGGGCGCAGCGACCGACGCGAGCGGCCGACGCGTCGCACACAGCCTCCGTGGGCTCGCCCACAGCATGCTCAACCTTTCGCGGGCTTTGGCAACACCAGGACATGGCACAACGTTGCAACGTTCCATCGTGCTCGTTGGTAAAAGTGATGGGATGGCCTGCGCGTCACGTGACCGGCGTGCGGCACGTGCCGCCGGTCACGTGCACGCCGCATCAGGCAACTTTAACCGGCCCCCTTCAATCCCCACTTGCTCGCCACTCCTGATAGTCGTTTTGAGAGAAGAAAAAACAATTTTGAGGAAACAAAAAAAAATCAAGTATCAAATCAATCAATCAATCAATCTTCTCTTTTCTTCCAAAACACTTTGCACCACCACATCATGTCAGCCCTCAGAGAAGAGCTCGTGGCCAGCGCAGTGGAGTTTCTGCTCGACAAGTCGATCAGCGACTCGCCGCTGGCGAAAAAAATCGAATTCCTCGAATCAAAAGGTCTTACAGATAAGGAAGTCCAGGAGGCTTTGGCTAGGGCCCAGAGAGGTGAAGTGACACCAGTGACACCAACTGCGCCGGCAGTGCCGGCCGCACCGGCTGCGCCGGGCGCAGACTACTACTACGCTGCACCACCTCTTCCTGAACGAGACTGGAAAGATTACTTTATCATGGCCACAGCAACTGCAGGAGTATCATATGGAGTGTACCAACTGGTGAAACGGTACGTGGTGCCCAAGATACTTCCACCATCAAAGTCGCAGCTCGAAAAGGACAAGGCGGCAATCGATCAGGAGTTCCAACGAGTCGAGTCGTTACTAGAGAAGTTTGAGTCTGACCAAAAAGAGTTTTACGAGAAACAAGAGGCGAAATCACAGGCTATCGACGAGACTTTGAAAGAAATTGACGAAATCATCAACAAGACAAACGAAAAGAACCTGAGCAATGAAGAAACGCTAAAGTACCTGAAGTTGGAGATTGAAAGCATCAAGACGACGATGATGAAAACGCTCGATAGCCAGAAATCCACCATCAGCACCGAACTGGCCTCATTAGAGAGACAGGTGCAAGACATCAAGCTTAATGTGAAGTCCGGCGCCACGGCCGCCACGACTGCGGCTGCAACGTCAACTTCAGCTCTGCACACTCCTCCAAACGAGTCTTCTTCCCGAAGCTCGCCCGTTTCTGATGACAGTCTATCAAAACTCAACATTCCGCCAGCAACCTCTGTTCCATCCATCAAAGACATTTTGAGCAAGGAAAAGACCAGGGACGTGGAAGGCCGCGCGACTCCAGACCGGTCGATTCCAGCATGGCAATTGGCTGCTACCAGTGGTGGTGGGAGCTCGACGGCCTCGAGTGTGAACGGTGACGAGGGTGGTGCTGCTGCAGTGAAGCCTAGGGGGATTCCTGCGTGGCAATTGAACGCTACGTAGGTGGAATACCATTGAGAAGATTTCTATATTTTTTTTTTTATTTTTCAAATTAAAAATGATAATTTTGTGAGTAAACCCGTGTATACAAATCCTAATGCCCAAAAACAGAACAGCAAGAAACAACAGCATGAATATGACCTTCCAACATGAATGAAAACAAGAGACAGAGAGAGAGTAAAAAAACGATAAATGAAAAGAAAAAAAATTTAACCAATAAGAGTACATTAGAGTTGACATCATCACCAAACTTTAGACCAATTGAGAAAGTCGTTGGTGGAAGAGGACGCGGTGGACGACGGGTCGGCCGAGCCCGCGGCTGCTGGTACCGACACCGACATCGATGGGCTCAACAACGACGAGCCCCACACGTCATTGGGGGAGTTGTAGAGATTTGTAAGAGTGTTTGACCTTGCCAATGGCGATGAGAGGAACGAGTTTTGGTCTTGCAGCGAGAATGAGGAGAGTTCTGATTGTGTGCGCAACAAGGACAGCGGCTGTTGGGGCTGTGGTGGCTGTGGTGGCTGCTGTTGCTGCTGTTGCTGCTGCGGCTGTGGCTGGGGGGTTAACTGCTGCTGTGTTGGAGTGGCAGCTCTGATGATAGAATCGACCTGATTTTGGAAAAATGGAGAATTTATATGGTCGAGGTTTTGATGGGTCTGGTGTTTGACTGCCGGGTGTGACGAGGCAAACGAGTTGAATTGTGCATTTGGCAGATACTGGCCATTTGGAGGGGTCGGTGTTTGCCGAATGCGGTTGTGATTTTTGAAGTTTTGATGCTGCGGTTGGTAGCTCTGAATATGATAAGGATTTTGGTGCTGCTGATAATTTTTTCTGTAGTTTTTTTGACGCTGGTAGCTGTACTGCTGGAACTGGTTCTGGTTTTGGTTCGGGTGGTAGTTCTGGTGCGCGTTTCTAGCCTCGGCCGCAAGACGTGCTGCTGCGTGCTCGATCTCGGTGAGCTGGTAGATGAAAGGAGTGTTGCCAGAGGTGGTGCCTGGGTTTTCGCCAGCGGGATCGACACGGGTGTCTGTGTCGCTCATGGGGGGGTGATGGATTATAAATACAAAGAATGTCCGTCAAGCAGACATCAACGGGAGGGCGTTTTAGCGAGAGACTGGTGGCGGTGGACGGCAACCGGACTGCTGTATTGGTTAGTTTGTTCAGATTGATTTTTCACTTCTCGACGAGTAAACATTAAAAAAAAAAAAAAAAAAAAAAAAAAACTTGGTTCCTCGACGAAGTTTTTCGCGCAAAGAAAGAAAATAGCGTGAATTTGGTTGGGGACCCTCGAAAATGGGTCGAGGATGGTTGAAATCAGCCATGTGAGGCATGCCGTGTACCATTGAGAGAGGGATGATGGTGGCAGTGGTGGTGGTGGTGGTGGTGGTGTAGACGGCGCAGTCAGTATACAAGACTCGCCTCCAGCAGCCGATGCCAGCCACCCAGATCTATTTAATCTTACTGTTACAACTGGGGAGATAGATTTTGGTGAAAAATTAAATTCGTCCACTAATTGAGTTCTTGAAATTTCCAGTTTATCGAAGTGCACCCGGGGCTGCGCTGGGCGGCTTCCATGATCCCACTCTGACAAGCTGTCTGGCAGCGCATGTACTCTCATGCTTTTGCGGAGTACCGCTGTCGTAGCGGCACTGACATGACGCCCTTTTTGTCTGTCCTCTTCAACAACAGACTTCGTGGCCAAGCTGGTTAAGGCATGCGACTGTTAATCGCAAGATCGTGAGTTCAATCCTCACCGAGGTCGCTTTCTTTTTTTGCAAGTTCCCCACACAGAGTCGTGCGCCACACAGAAGGTCCAGTGTAAACAAAAACAATCGCCTTACCCATCCCTTGCATTGTGCGCCAGGGAATGATGGCTCTGCGAAGGAAAAAAAAAAAAAAAATAATCAGGGGACGTAGGACCCCTGAAACTCCGAGACTTCTCGCGCGGGACCGCGCCCGTGCGCGCGCGGAACGGCCCGCGGGACGGCAAAGCGCGCACACGCGTCGGCTCGCGCGTGCCAGAGTGGAACGCCAGTGGCACGTCACTCCTCGTGGCAGATTTCAGGTTGCGATAATGTAAACAAACAACAAAAAAAATTATTATTGTGTGGGTTTTCGATTTGATTTACTACATGTTACACTCTGGATTTGTTTTGGAGATTGTTTGTTAGCTTCGAACCTCTGGAGAGTCTCTTGAACTAGAACATACAGAAAAGGCAGGACCTGAACACTGTGGATCCATCATTGCTCGAGGACTTCTGGCTCGGATCAGTCTAGCACATCATTCGCTCATTTCATTCGCTTCAACTTTGCTAGCACCGCTCCTTGGCTTGTCTTGTTCTCTTGAAGAAAAAAAAACTCTGATACATCGCAACAGTGGATCACATCTAGCAAGCCCCTTTAGCCTTTGCAAACGGCATTGTTCCGTCATTTAACTATAGTCATTCGTTTACATTTTACTTGCTTGCTCACTCACTCATTCACTCACTTAGTGCTGGTTTTTTTTAACTTCTATTCGCATTGCTCAACCACGCTGACCCACCCACAATAGCTTCTGTCAAAACAACATAACAACAAAAAGGAAAACACAAAATGAGCAAGTTTGGCATCAGTCGTACAGCCAGTGTCACGGACGAAAACTCGCTGGAACCCACAAGCAAGCAGAATGCTGTCAGGAAATCGTCGATACAGGCCACTCGGCCGAGAAGAGCCCTTGGGGTTGTTTCAAACAACGAGTTCAACAGACAGTTCCCACAGAAATCGTCACTAAAGCCAGAAACAGTGGTGTCGAAGAAAGACGAAAGTTACACCACAACAGTGGACGACCTTGATGACGAAACTGAAGATGACATGGTGGACGACGAAGAAGAGGACGGAGAGTCCACCGTGAAGAAACACCACAGTTTCACGACGGATTTTGACTTTGAAGAAGAAGAGGAGGAAGAGGAAGAAGAAGAGGAGGAAGGAGACGACTCGCGCACGTTCGAAGAACAGGTCGAACCGATGTCTCCCAAGTGGAACTCGGAGATCCATAATGAGCTGAAAAGAGTCGTGCGCAGGTTCCACAGAACCGATCCCGACCCGCAGGATGAAGACACATGGGATGTGTCGATGGTGGCTGAGTATGGGCCGGAGATCTTCAACTATCTACACGATCTCGAAGCCAAATACGCCCCATACCCTTACTACATACCACAGGTGCAATCGGAAATAACGTGGGAAAATAGAGCAACACTGATGAACTGGATCGTTCAGGTTCACTCGAGGTTCAACCTGCTTCCGGAAACTCTGTTTCTAGCTGTGAATCTCATCGACAGGTTTCTTTCCAAAAGAGCCATCTCGCTCTCCCGATTCCAGCTCTGTGGAGCCATTGCTCTCTTCATAGCTGCCAAATACGAGGAAATCAACTGTCCCTCTGTCCAACAGATGGCCTACATGGTTTCCAACGACTACACAATCGAAGAGCTTCTCAAAGCCGAGAGGTTCATGGTGAACGAACTGAAGTTCGAGATGGGATATCCAGGTCCGATGTCCTTTTTGAGACGCACCTCGAAAGCAGACGACTATGACAGCGAAACAAGAACACTCGCTAAATACTTTCTTGAAATCACCATCATGGACCCTCGATTTGTGTCATCTCCACCCAGCTGGTTGGCAGCTGGTTCTCATTACCTGGCTAGGAAAATGCTCCATCAGGGCAAATGGACCGAGGCTCATGTTTTCTACAGCGGCTACTCCGAGAGACAGCTCGAACCATTGGCCGACGTGTTGGTGGATTGTTGCATCGATTACAAAAATAGTCACAAGGCCATTTTTGACAAGTACTCTGAGCGCAGGTTTAAGAGAAGTTCTATATTTGTGCAAGAGTACTTGAGGGAGTCTCTTGATTGCTGAGCCCATTTTCAATCGCATCTTGGAAGTTCCATTCTCGTTTCGCCTTCGTTAGTTTTTTTTTTATTTTGATATCCTGCTTTTTGACTATCGTGCCTTATAGATTCAAGTCAAGTTTGTTTTGTTTGAGAAAACGTGTTTCCGAGGCTGTGCAAAATGGTTTTTTTTTAAGAAAGATTTTGCCAGATTTATGCAGAAAAAAAATAATAAGAGGAGGGCTACTGAAAAATTTCTAGCTTATAGAAACGCCGTTTTTTGTTGTAATTGCTTGCTACTTGTGATTATCAACACTGATTCAACAAACAACACACCGCAATGTCTTTCACCAGAACCCTTT
Organism: Ogataea henricii; assembly: GCA_003705115.2. Classification (NCBI taxonomy): domain Eukaryota; kingdom Fungi; phylum Ascomycota; class Pichiomycetes; order Pichiales; family Pichiaceae; genus Ogataea; species Ogataea henricii. Next base: position 146,006 of record PPHT02000012.1, read on the forward strand.
TCAAACAAGCTCTCAAGTCCCAAGTCGGTAGACTCTCGTTGAGATCCGGAGTGGCAAGATCTGCCGTTGCCGTTCCAAGAGTTGCCAACTTCTCCACTACCCCAGCGTTCTTCAACCAATCCGCTACCGATTTGAAGCAGATTTTGACCAGCGAGCTCGATTTCGAGAAGAACGATGCCTATGGCTTGGACGAGAGCTTCACAAAGTACTTGCAAGAGTCCGGATTCGAGGTGGTGAACACTGACAACAAGGTTCTGGCCGAATTGATCAAGAATGACGGCGAGGAAACCATGCATGTTTTCTTTGACATCCAGAGAATCACCCAGGCCTCGTTCGAGATCAGACAACTCCAGGAAGAGATGAACTCTGAGGAGTTTGATGACAACGAAGAGCTTGCCGATTCCGTCTACGCCGACGTCAACGTTGTTATTGAGAGAAACAACAAGGCTGTTGGCTTTGACTTGGCTCTGTCCATCATTGGCAACCAATTCTCTGTTGTTGGCGTCACCAACTTCGACGACGCGTCCGTTGCTTTGAGCGACAGCGCCGACGCTGCTGCCAAGAGAGACCTGCTCTACTCTGGTCCTGCTTTCTCCAACCTTGCCGAGGAGTTGCAAGACTCTATCAACGAGTACCTCATGAGCAAAGGTGTCAATGAGCAATTGGCCGAGTTCATTTTGGCTTACGCAAGTGTTAGGGAGAACGAAGAGTACATCTCGTGGCTCTCCAAGTTGAAGTCTTTCTTCTAAAAGGAGAGGCTTGAACCAGTCCAGTGCCCTTAGGGTTACTCTTGGGTTTATCCTTGGGGCGATTCTTTTTGTATATAGTCGACACGATTGTTAATGAGGATTTTATTATTGTCAAATAATGTCTGTGATGACGTAAGCAGACTGTAAGCAGCAGTCGCAGTCACAGTGCTTCCGGATTCGGAAGTCGAAATGTTGTCACAGGTAAATGGGAAAAAAAAAAAAAACTTCTGACCAGGACCGCGAGCTGCCCCTGGCGGCCCCCCCCGTGGGCCCGCGCGCGGCCGCCGCCAAGCCCAGCCAGGCCGTGCGGATTCGCGCAGGTTGACGAAGCTGGGAAGTTGTCGAGAGAATCTTAAAAGTGAAAAAAAACCTATCAAGAACACACATACTGATCTTTGGTGTACTACAACAAGCCTTATTAGCATTACACAACAACACCAAAATGTCTGATTCTCTTGTTTCGTACGCTGCTTTGATCTTGGCAGACGCTGAGTTGGAACTCTCCGCTGCTAACTTGCAAACCGTTCTCTCTGCTGCCGGTGCCTCTGTGGATGGCATCTGGACCGAGGTGTTTGCCAAGGCTCTTGAGGGCCAGAACTTGAAGGAGGTTCTTTTCTCCCTTGCTGCCGCTGCTCCAGCTTCCGGTGCTGCTGCTCCAGCTGCTGCTGGTTCTTCTGAGGCCGCTGCTGCTGAGGAGGAGGCTGCTTCTGAGGAAGAGGAGGAAGACGACGACATGGGATTCGGTTTGTTTGACTAAACAACGTGATCACGATTATATCAAAGAATGTTAATTAATCCGAGAGAATGATGTGTTGCATCAACCAGCAATCCACCTGAAGGAGACATTGTGAAGCATCTCTTTACATACAGCACTCTTTTTTTGTTTGGCGATTCAAAACATATCAATATCATACGTATGTTATAATACAAAACCGTTCAAATAATTCAGTGTTTGCGGGTATCAATTGTGGCTCTGTAGATCATCGAGCCGGTGCCAGAAGCCGGAGCTAATCGTGGACGTTGGAAACGTCGCTTTCGGTCCGCTTTTTCTTGTTTCGACGGTTGTCGACCGAGTTGCGATCGTTTTCGACAGTCTCGCTCGTATAGTAGTGGAAGAATTGCGGTTGTTCTTTTCTTTTCTTGCTCGGACTCGAAAATTGGCTTCCTGGTGCACTCCCACTCCCACCATACGAACTATTGTCTCTCGGTTGTCCCTTGGAAGCGGCTGTCGGCGACAGCGTCGACACGTTGATGATTTTGATCTGGCTGGTGGGGGTGTAGTGTTGTTGGGGTGTCATACTGTGCTTTTTGGGCATCACCGAACTGTTGGATTCCGGGGTAGTGGGAGATTCTAACTGCTGTTTGTTCTTGATAAACTCGATCTCCTTCTGCATGAGGTCTCTTTCGACCTCAAGACGCTCGATCTGCGACGTTTGGTCGCTCCTCACAAAGCTCAGGCTCAACTGCAACTGCTTGATCTTGATCAGACATAGTTTCAAGACGTTTGCAATCTCGCCAGGGTCCACATCTTTCTCCTTACTGGCAGACGATAGTTTGCGGATGAGTTCGTTCAGATTGAGTTCAAATTCCTGATCGGCCCGCGTCGCCGCGTCGGGCGTCGTGCGCGGAGCATCAGAACTGTTGATCCTTGTGTTTGCTGATACATTGAAAATGCTGGTGACTAGTTTTTCCGAAAGCATCGTGTTTGTAGCGGCACTTCCGCCAGATGATCTGTTATCGTTGGAATTTCCGCCCGCAACCTCGGCAGACATGGATAGACAGGGCGATCAAGGCACACAACCAACGTCTACAACAACTGATTTTCTTGTCATGCGTTCAATTAATCCTCAAATTTATTTTTTTTTTTAATTTTTTTGAGCCTCAAAGTCCCGGTTTTGCTGGTAAGAGTCGCAGTCGACGCGGCCGATGACGTCGATCGACCAGCCCCGGGATTTTGTTGCGATTCATTTTTTTTTCAGGGGTGTATGCGCACCCTGTACCCCGCGGTCCCGGAGACCGTAGACAGCAAAAGTCCCTTTTGCCCAACTCCGATGTGTACAGACACGGAATGGATTAATCTTTTGATACACAACCTCTCATTCCCCGGGCTAATCCTTGAGCTTGATGGGCTTGGAAGTGACCCCGGAAAACTCATACAAAAAGCCTTTGAAAAATTCGTACACCGGAAACACCACACACTGTCCGGAAGCAACCCTTATCACTCTTGGAATGATACCTTTGTAGAAAGCCTTCACACCGCTCTCCTTGAACAGATTCGCCCCAATGCGAATTCCCCTCGAGAGGTTTGACTCGTTCGTGACGCCTGTCTCCTTCTGCATTCTCGTCTTGATCGTGTCCAATGGATTATTACAGAATGGACCAATCGCACCAGACGTGAATCCAATCACTGCAGTCTGGTACGTTGGAAGCACTTCAGTGTTTTGGTTGTCCTGCAGCTTTGATTTCAGAAATGAGTACGTGGTGAAATTGGCTCCCTGGTTGATGGCTTGTCTTGCTGCCGTCAGAGCGACTCCTCGGTACAGTGTCTTGAAACCTTCCTCTCTCACAATGACCAATGCTGCCTGAGGCGCGCTTCTGTATTTTGGAACCTGCAACGGATCTTTGAGCGAATTGTGCTGTGCCTGTAACCGGATCTTCACCACCTCCATTGGATTCACGATCAACACGGCCTCGGTGACACCCGCCATGACTCCGCTGATGAAGTTGCTCGACGTCGACACGGCTCCCGTCTCCTTGTTGATAAAGAGCGACTTGTAGAACTCGTACGAAGAAAATCTAATAGCCATCTTGGGGACAATGCCGATACACACGGCTCCCAGTCCTCTGTATAGGGCGAAAAATCCCTCCTTCTGGGCTATAGAGATACCAGTCTGGAATAGCCCCGGAGGTTTTGGACCGCTCAATCCTGTGGACTTCTTGAACAGTTGCATCCTCACCTTGATTGTATCCAACGGGTGGCAGCAGAGTGCCTCAAACAGCCCTGCTGTTCCCCCGGCAATCAGATCGATAGCTGTGTTTTTAGGCTTTTTGTTGGATTTCGCAGATGCAGACATTTCGATGCTTGATATGGTGGCAGGAGAACCGAGACAACCATCCCCAACGTGGATTTTGCTCGTCTTTAAATACAATTGAACAACTAGATCCAATTGCTTATGATTCACCCCATGTTTTTCCCGATTAGGCACGGAGGGACGGTTTTTCCTATTCATATCCCCGGGGCATCGGAGTCATCCCGTCAAGGTCGAACGGCAAGACCACCCATATCGCCCAACAGTCGCTGCGTAATGTTACCCTACCCTCCGTAGACCCAGAAAGTGGTTCAATCCCGTTTTTCTTTTTTTTTGGCTCGTTTTGCAAGTTCCGTAAGGCCTAAGTGACATTAGGACTAACGGAAACCATCACTATTTCACATGAGCTGTCACGTGACCCATACGGTACAAGCACTACTTTTTATTTTTATTTTATTTTATTTTTATTTAGTTCCCTCCGTTCACCCAAATAAACCCCAGTTTTCAACCTTTAACGTATTAATTGCCTTCGAAACAACCTCTTTGCCCTGCTCCACTCGCCTTTTCGCCGCGTTGTCCCCTGCGTGCGTATTTTCCAGATAGCTCTTGAGATCTGCCAGCTCCGCTGCCGCGTTGAATGGCAGATTGTAGGAAACCAATAGATCCGTGCTGGACTCTTTGATCCGGATCAACCCAAGAACCAACACCAGTGGCGATTGAATCTTGCCCCATTTTTTCGCATCCTGACACGAAATGAGCACGTATGCAGGGTCTTGCGAAAGGTTTGTCGCCGTCTGCGTCTCCTTGTATATGATTTTTGTGTCGCCGTTCTCCACACCGTTGAGTTTGCAGATCTCCCAGAGATGCTGTTCAATGGCCTCTGCGTCTTGTTCGGCATCGATCGGCTCCAAAAGATCGATGATGATTGTATCGTCTTGGTTGAGACTCGAGCTTTGGCCGGTCACAAACACCTCCTGGGTATCGGGAATCTGGCGAAACATCGACGCGTCGAGAAGTCCCGCTGGCAATTGGACTGTAATCGCTCCTCCGTACAGCTGTTTTGTCTCAAAATTCATGGTGACTGGTGATTCGGCACACAAGGGGTTAAGCAAATCAGTGTAAACGCAGGTCAAATTTTTTTTTTTTCCCGTTAATCTACATGTACCAAAATTGTCAGCTTAATTTAAAGCATGTGCTGACATGTGCAATTACGTAAACATACCGAATCTTGAGTGACTGCCGAGAGCGGAGAGAGGGATCCATTCGGATACGAACGCCATGAAACAGCCATGGAGCAGCCCTCAAGACGCAAACAAGACTTCCAGCTGGTACCTATCAAAGTGAACACAGCCCATGAGCACAGCCTCCCAACCAAACCTCAGTCTTAGGTTGCGCTATGACTGAGTACTCAAATTCTAAGCTTTTAAATTCCCCTGATCGACACTTGAAGAAAACAAAGAAAAAAAAAGATATGCAATTTTTCCTTAAAAAAACTGTTAAAAAAAAAAAGTGCGGGATGTGTGTTTTTGTTTATAAGCTCCCCTCATAAACAACGTTGATACGGCCAAGTACGGGTGCAATAACTCAAGTGACACAGTTTTGGCGTCAGAGCACGAATACGTCAACTTCGACTGTTGTTACACACTTAATCCTCATTTTTGAAAGCCCCTATTTGAGATCCTTATCTGAGTGGGATTCAGAACGAGCGAAGGGTGGCAAAGATGGCTACAACAGACATGTTGACAGTGTTAAAGGATCCTGTACTTTTCCAGGAGTACGGGAGCAGTCTTCGGGAGGATTTGCTGCAGTTTTTTGAGGCGCAAAAGGAAGAAAATATCCGGGTGAGCGGCGAACTATCGCAGGCCAAAGCGACGAACAGAGCGTTCCAAAAGGCACTTTCGGAGCTCGGAACCGTGATGATTTCCGTGGCGATGGGAGACTTGACCAAAAAAGTCCAAATCCACGAGGTGGAAAGCGACCCGGAGATTTTGAAGGTGAAGATCACGATCAACACGATGATGGATCAGTTGCAGACGTTTGCCCACGAGGTGACCAATCTGGCCACCGAAGTGGCGAACGGAAAGCTTGGAGGGCAGGTCAAAACACACGAGAACCAGGCTAGTGGGGTCTGGCGGTCGTTGATTGACAACGTGAATGCAATGGCCCTCAATTTGACGAATCAGGTGAGAGAAATCGCAGAGGTGACGTCGGCTGTCGCTGCTGGAGATTTGTCTCGAAAGATCAATGTCTACGCACAGGGAGAGATACTGCAGGTTCAGAACTCCATCACAAAGATGGTGGACCAACTCAGACGTTTTGCGTTTGAGGTGACGCGCGTGGCGCGTGAGACTGGTGTTGAAGGTCGTTTGGGAGGTCAGGCAAGAATTGAGAACGTTTCGGGTATATGGCTTGAGCTTACCGACAACGTGAACGCCATGGCCTTGAACCTGACGACGCAGGTGCGGAACATCGCCAACGTGACTACTGCCGTGGCTCTGGGAGATCTATCGACGAAAGTTACGGCCGACTGTAAAGGTGAGATCCTCGAGCTCAAAATCACCATCAACAAGATGGTGGATCGGTTGAGGACTTTCGTGGAGGAGGTGAGAACGTTGGCTACCGAAGTCGGTACAAAGGGTATTCTTGGCGGCCAGGCCAACGTGACGGACGTTGACGGTGCTTGGAAAGAAGTCACCGAGAAGGTCAATGTAATGGCCAACAACCTGACGAACCAAGTTAGATCGATTGCCACTGTGACCACGGCAGTGGCGCATGGTGACCTGTCTCAGAAAATCAAGGTTGAGGCTCAAGGAGAGATTTTGCAGTTGAAGAATACCATCAATAAGATGGTGGACTCCTTGCAAGTGTTTGCCAAAGAAGTCACCAGAGTGGCCAAGGATGTGGGTATTGACGGTAAACTGGGCGTCCAGGCAGAAGTGAACGATGTTGATGGGTTATGGAAAGAAATCACCACGAATGTGAACATTATGGCTGCCAACTTGACAACTCAAGTGAGAGCGTTTGCCCAGATTACCGCAGCAGCTACCGATGGTGACTTCACAAGATTCATTACTGTTGAAGCTTCCGGAGAGATGGATGCATTGAAGACCAAGATCAATCAGATGGTTTTGAACTTGAGAGAGTCGATTCAAAGAAACACGGCCGCCAGGGAAGCAGCAGAGCTTGCAAACAGAGCCAAGTCTGAGTTCCTCGCCAACACTTCGCACGAAATCAGAACTCCTATGAACGGTATTATTGGTATGACTCAGTTGACTCTGGAGACTCAATTGACTCAATACCAGAGAGAGATGCTGTCCATTGTTCACAATCTGGCCAACTCGTTGTTGACCATCATTGACGACATTCTGGATATTTCCAAGATCGAGGCCAACAGAATGACCATTGAGCAAATCGATTTCTCCTTGAGAGGAACTGTGTTTGGCGCATTGAAGACCCTTGCTGTCAAGGCCATCGAGAAACAGCTCGACTTGATATATCAAGTGGACAACTCTTTCCCTGATAACTTGGTTGGTGACTCATTCAGACTGAGACAGGTCATTTTGAATTTGACCGGTAATGCCATCAAATTCACGAGCCGTGGAAAAGTCACTGTGAGTGTGAAAAAGACGTCTAGGATCTTGAACAACACCGACAAGTTGTTGCTGGAGTTCTGTGTTAGTGACACCGGTATTGGAATCGAAAAGGACAAGCTGGGAGTCATTTTTGACAATTTCTGCCAAGCAGATGGATCTACCACTAGAAAGTTTGGTGGTACCGGTTTGGGTTTGTCCATTTCGAAACAACTGATTCATTTGATGGGGGGTGAAATTTGGGTCACCTCTTGTTATGGCGAAGGATCCAACTTTTACTTTACTATTTTGGTTTCACCAGCTAAGGTTGATCTTTCTAGACAACTGGAGATTTTGTTCCCATTCAAGGGCCATCAAGTGCTATTCATCTCTACTGAGCATGATGACGAAGCAAAGGAGATGATCAAAGAAAACATCAAGATGTTGAATCTGGAGCCTGTTGTGGCTGCTGATGTTACCGAAGTGAGCATCAAGGAACCATTCAGCTATGATATCATCATAATTGATTCCATTGAAACAGGAAGGAGATTGAGATTGCTACCGGAAATCAAGTACGTTCCATTGGTGCTCCTGCACCCATCCATTCCTGCTTTGAACATGAGACTTTGTCTTGACTTGGGTATCAGTTCTTACGGAAACACTCCATGCTCTGTCACCGACTTGGCTTCCATTCTCAAGCCAGCTTTGGAAAGTAGAGCTGCTCCTTCCAACAGTGATGGGTCTGTTTCCTACAAGATCCTGCTGGCAGAAGATAACTTGGTCAACCAAAAACTGGCCGTCAAGATTTTGGAGAATCATGGCCACACCGTTGAGGTAGTTGAAAACGGATTAGAGGCAGTTGAAGCTGTGAAGAAGAGCCGCTATGATGTTGTTTTGATGGATGTTCAAATGCCTGTAATGGGAGGATTCGAGGCGACCGCCAAAATCCGTGAATGGGAGAAGAAGAAGTATGTGGATACAATGGCATTCCGTACGCCTATCATTGCATTGACTGCGCATGCGATGTTGGGAGACAGAGAAAGGTGCCTGAAAGCACAGATGGATGAATACCTTTCCAAGCCATTAAAACCGTCACTCTTGGTGCAAACAATTTCAAAGTGTATTCACAACATGAATCAGTTGAAAGAGTTGACCAAGACCCAAAACGTTCGTGGCTCTAATTTTGCCCAGCATCTGAAAAACGGATTTGCAGGCGTCGACTTACACAGACAAAACGCCATCGAGCAGGGTGCAACTGACCAGCCACAGCAGGGGTCACCGCCACAACAGCAGCAGCAACTACAACAATCTTCTTCAAACTCATCTTCTCTGACTGGTTCTAGCAAGATTGAAGAAATCACGGACAATGATGACAATAGAAGCCTCACGATGGAATTCTGAGGTTGCGGTTTCAAGGTTGATTAGAGTGGAAAGATTCTTTTGTGCTTTTTATGTTTTTCTATTATTCTTATATTTATCTTCAGTTCGTTAGGTTTCAAGTTCCTACTATTTTGATGAGGTCAACACAGCTTCCATAGCGGTTGTATTTTTCGTTTATAATTTGGTTTGAGTGAGTTCATCTGTATACAATTTTACGAAAGATCAAATCCAGCATGTGAATTGATGGAGTAGAGCAGCTTTTGTCTCAAAAGCTCTTTGTCTTTGTAGTCCGGTAGTTTCAGCAAGTTGATGCACGTCGATGCGGTTGGAAGTCTAGAGACATCTGAGCCTGAATTTCGTATACCAAATTTGGGATTCAATTCTTTGAATCCGAGCAATGGTGCCCTGGAGCTCGAAGTAACAAACTTTAGGAATTTGGATTTTTGTTCGTTATCGCAATCATTCAAGATTTCGAATAGGGCTTTAATTGTGTCATCGGTGAACAAATATCCTCCAAGAACAGTGTTTGATTTCAAGTCATCAATGTCTATTTCTTTTTCGCCTCCAGAAATGAGGTTTGTGAGCTCGTATGGGTTGAAAAGCGACAGCCAACGAGGCTTGATAATCTCAAACAATCCATCGGCAAAGTGGTTCGATTGCACAGCGATAGATTGGTCCAGTTTGAATTTGGCGACCGAATAAATGTACTGAAGCTTGTTCTGTTGAGTAACCTTCATTTGTGAACCACCTGGAATCAAATTCAAATTGACGACAGATTGTGTGTCCCGAACTTTCTCATTGATAGTGAAATTGAGATCCAAAGACTCAAGTTCTTGTTCATTAAGACTAAGAAGCTTTATCAAGTTTCGATACAGCTCCTGATCAAAAGTCTTCAAATCATCAAAGGAGATCCGATGCTGTTGGGTTTCTTGTTGTTGGGGCAGTCCTAAGAGATTTTTTGAGCTCACACCATTCTGTGTGGTCGAGGACCATCTACTCAAAAAAAATGGAGCAAACGAGATATCGGTCAGCACGTTTTCATAGAGACATTTGCCAATCACCATCCCAAGGAATCTCATCATCTGAAGGTAGAAAACTCTTGATTCTTGGTTCAATGTTTCTGACGATGGATCTTGTTGCTGAAGCTTGAGTTTGAAATAAAAGTCCGGATTTGGATAAAGTTGGTAGTTCGATGTAGTTTTGAAGAACTCCAGTCCCCCATTTTGGTATTCATTTGAGCTGGAAACAACAAATGCATTATCAACAATGCTGGTGAGCAACTCTTTTGTCAGCCCACCACCGTCGATACCAGCCTCTTTTTCGCCAAATGAGTTGATAAACTCGACTGACAGAGGATACTTGAACTGAGATCCTCTGAGACTTCCAAATTGTTCAAAAGCATCAAATAATACGTTCTCTCTAGACACGGTACCCTGAATTTTTTGAGGGAACCAGCCGCTAATCTTGGATTTATCCAACTCAATCAGCTGGTGGAATATTTCTGCTCTCAGATCAAACGGTATCAAAAATGGCAGATAGGTAAGGGTGAGCAGGTTGTCGACCTGCTGTTGATTGCCGATTTTACCAAATAGCTTGACTCCCTTGGTAGTGAACAAGTCTAATCCATTACCGCCATCGAGTCCATTTTCGTCAATGTCATCGTCATCCAGACCTAATTCATGCTGGTTCTCGATTGCCACGAGTAGTGGAGCAACGCTGCGCACTGAGAAGAAAGAGTTTTTCATCAGCCAGAAATCCTCCGCAATGACCTTCATCCGCAGGTCTCGCAAATATATCTGTTTCAGTAGCTTCACAGAAAGACGCCCCACCTTTTGAAACGACTCCAGCATGTTGTTATAAAGCGGGCTATCCATTTTGGACACAAGCGCAGAGCTAATATTTCTGCCACCAAGAACTATGAAGATGGAGAACGATTTCAAAAACGCAATGAACGCAACATAGTCTTCTTTTGAAAGCCGGCCCTTGTTGAACAAATCCGTGTCGTTTGAAACATAAAGAAGGTACGAATAGAGCTCTTCAAAAAGATACAGGGTCTGCCACCAGGATTCGTTCTTGATGGAAAATGCCGAGTCCCAAAGGTCGTCGTCGTCGTTGATGGTGTAATGTTGCTCTTCGATAAGGACCAGAACCTGATTGTAGAACTCATTGTCGCATAGTTTCTGAAACCAGGTGTTGAGGAAATTTTGTGAGGAGGACGCGACAATCAACGTCACGAGAAGGTTATTTTTGTACGCCATATTGAGGGGACTATTTGACTTGTCGTCACGGGGAGAAATGAATTGAACAAGCGAGTAGTAGAAAGCCACAAAGAGATCTGTGTGTATGCCGAGCGCTTCTGATTTTCTCAGAACGCTTCTGGCAAAATCCGACAAGTATAGCCTTTCGATCATGGATCTTGAGTCTGCGCTGACGAGGATGAACTCGTGAGATGCGGCAGTTGCAGTGACCGATGGTGGTAATGCTGATGCGGATGTGGATGTGGAATCCTCTTCGTCGTCTGCCTGGAACACGAGACCGCACGGTATGCTGCTGAGAATGACTGCAAACGCACCGACGAACTCGACATCCACTATGGACATGTATTCTGGCACAGCGTCAAAGAGTATGGCGAGCACGTTGACAAGATAGTTGAATTTCTGTGCGTTGGAAAGACTTTTGAACTCGACTTTGTGGGAAGCGATCCAGCGCAGTTGCGGCCGCAGATATGAGAGCAGGCAGGATTCCAATCTGCAACTTTTTGCAAACTCAATGAAGGCGTGATCGGGCTGGAGAAAGAAGCGAATGTGCTCGTATACGATAGCGGGGGCTTCGTGACCTCTGCTTTGAGCCGTTTCCAACAAAACTCTGAGGAAAAATTCGTCCTTGTTGCATATTTTGAAAAGGGTGGGAACGATCTGCGGGGAGAAGCCAGATCCGGGCTCCAGCTGCTCTATAGCGACGAGCAACTCGAGAATCTGTGGCACGAGCGGGCTGGGTTGGTGCGTGTTCGCGTGGACGAGAGCGGCGGCCGATTCTGCGAGCGAGTGTGCGAGCCGCTGCAGGATGTGTGGTGGTGGTTTTGGGTGTGATCGGAGCCGCTGGGCCAGCTGCTTGAGCTGAGAGGCTGATGTGGATTCGCACTGGTTGAGAACGACATGACGGAAAAAAAAGACAAACTCAGCGAGATTGTGGCCGTCCCAGGCGGTGCTGTAGCGATTGCGAGCGCGGGAAAGATCGACGTGGGCACGAATTGCGGCCTGCAGTGTAGTGGCGGCCTGGATTTCTCTTCGAAGGCGTTCTCTTTTGTCTCGTTCTTGTTGTGCTGTTTGTAGGAACGAGAGCTTATTTTTTGCGAGCAGGCTTCTATTGCCGAGGTTGACCTGCCGCTTCTTTGTGGAGCCGGTGAAATTGAGGTTCATTGGACGGCGCAGTGGTGGCGAACGGATGTGGGGGAGGAAGAAAAGGAGTGTCAAATAAAGAGGGATCAATCTTTTTTTTTTATTTTTGGCTTGTTCAAGGGCAAATCGGCAAGGTCTGGGGATTGGGCGCGGCGCACGACCTTTTGAGGAGGTGAGCCAAAAAAAAAACCAAAAAAAAAAAAAAATCAGTGATAAACTCTCTGATCTCGTTACGCGTTCTTGTTCACTGGTGACGGAGACGCGTTATTTCACAGCCCATTCCAGCCGGGAAAAACACACACACACACACACACACACCCACGCAACACCTCCCACGTATGTCGGGAACAAAGCACAGCGGCGCGTTCGCGCTGGAAGACGGGCGCAGCAAGAAAAGACATCTGATGGCCGATGGCGACAACGCGGTGGGAACTACCACGGCGCACTCGCTGCCAATCGCCAACCAGGGCACACAGGCACACGGGTACCACCTGCCGGTGCACGGGGCGTTCAGCTCGCAGCGGCTGCACGCGAAGCTGACGTCGTCGCAGGTGGAAAACGACGCAAGCACGTTCGAGAAGGAGCTGGAGTCCATGTCAGGAGAGGCGGCGACGGACGCCAAGCACGAGAAACAGGCGTGGAATAGACCGCCGGTGCCGGCGCACGACCCAGCAAGCTACACGGTGACGTTCCAGCAGCTGGACGCGGAGGAAACGACGATAAACGAGCAGGCAGCGGTGCGTTTCTTTGGAGTGACAGAGGAAGGGTACTCGGTTCTGTGCAACGTGGTTGGGTTCCGGCACTACTTCTACGTGCCGGTGCCGAAGGGGCTGACGGAGCGGGACATGGCGGAGTTCAAGCGGTACCTGGACGCGAACTACCCGGGGATTCTGCGGCTGGAGATTGCTTTCAAGGAGTCGATCTGGGGCTACAACAACAACACCAAGCTTCCGTTCCTGAAGGTGGTGATGGACGGGATCAAGCAGATCGGGAAGGTGCGCACGGCGTTTGAGCGCGGCGAGATCGAGTTCCGCGGGCTGTTCCCGCCCACCGGGTCGATGACGTTCGACAACATCCAGTATCTCTTGCGGATGATGGTTGACTGTCGGATCACGGGAATGGGGTGGCTGTCTGCTCCGGGCGGGCGGTACGCGCGCGTGGAGGCCGGGAGCAAGGTGTCGACGTGCCAGTTTGAGATCACGATCAACTACGAGGACCTGGTGTCGCACGCCTCGGAAGGGAAGTACCTGAGCATGGCTCCGCTGCGGATTCTGTCGTTCGACATCGAGTGCGCAGGGCGCAAGGGTATTTTTCCCGAGGCCGAGAAGGACCCGGTGATCCAGATCGCCAACGTGGTGTCGAAGGCGGGCGACCCGGTCCCGTTTGTGCGCAACGTGTTCACGGTGAAGTCGTGTGCGCCGATCGTCGGGTCGGAGATCTTCTCGTACGAGGACGAGGCCGAGATGCTGCTCGCTTGGCGCGAGTTCATCCGGCAGGTGGACCCGGACGTGATCATCGGGTACAACATCGCGAACTTTGACTTCCCGTACCTGATCAACCGCGCGGCCGCGCTGGGCGCGCGGGAGTTCCCGTACTTCAGCAGGCTGGTGAACAGCAAGCAGGAGGTGCGGGACTCGTTCTTCAGCTCCAAAGCGTACGGCTCGCGCGAGAACAAGGTGGTGAACATCGAGGGCCGCATGCAGCTGGACCTGCTGCAGTTCATCCAGCGCGAGTACAAGCTGCGCTCGTACACGCTGAACGCTGTTTCGGCGCACTTCCTGAACGAGCAGAAGGAGGACGTCCACCACTCGATCATCACGGACCTGCAGAACGGCTCGCCCGAAACGAGACGCAGGCTCGCGGTGTACTGCCTCAAGGACGCTTATCTTCCGCTCCGGCTGGCCGAGAAACTCATGTGTCTCGTGAACTACACGGAGATGGCCCGTGTGACGGGTGTTCCGTTCTCGTTTCTTCTCAGCAGAGGCCAGCAGATCAAGGTGATCTCGCAGCTGTTCCGCAAGTGTCTGGACCTCGACATTGTGATCCCCAACATGCGCTCGGAGGGCGTGAACGAGGAGTACGAGGGTGCGACGGTGATCGAGCCTGTGCGGGGCTACTACGACGTTCCGATCGCGACGCTGGACTTTGCGTCGCTGTACCCGTCGATCATGATGGCGCACAACCTCTGCTACACGACGCTGCTCAACAAGCAGACCGTGGAGCGGCTGGGGCTCCAGCAGGACAGGGACTACATTGTGACTCCGAACGGGGACCTGTTCGTGAACCCGGAGCTGCGCCGGGGCATTCTGCCGACGATTTTGCAGGAGCTGCTTGCGGCGAGAAAACAGGCCAAGGCAGACCTGAAGAAGGAGACCGACCCGTTCAAGAAACAGGTGCTGAACGGACGTCAGCTTGCGCTCAAGATCTCGGCCAACTCGGTGTACGGGTTCACGGGAGCGACGATCGGCAAACTGCCGTGTCTCGCGATCTCGTCGTCGGTGACGGCGTTCGGACGTGTCATGATTGAGCAGACGAAGAACGCGGTTCAGGAGAAGTACAGCATGAAGAACGGGTTCCCATACGACGCCCAGGTCATCTACGGAGACACCGACTCTGTGATGGTGAAGTTTGGGTACCAGGACCTGGAAACGTGTATGAAGATCGGCGAGGAGGCGGCTGACTACGTGTCCACCAAGTTCAAGAACCCGATCAAGCTTGAGTTTGAAAAAGTGTACTTCCCGTACCTGTTGATCAACAAGAAGCGGTACGCTGGGCTGTTCTGGACGAACCCAAACAGCTTCGACAAGATGGACACCAAGGGAATCGAGACGGTGAGAAGAGACAACTGCAGGCTCGTTCAGAACGTGATCACGCGTGTTCTGGAGCTGATTCTGGAAGACCGAGACGTTAGCGGGGCGGAGGAGTTTGTGAAGAAGACGATCGCGGATCTGTTGCAAAACAGAATCGATCTGTCGCAGCTGGTGATCAGCAAAGCGCTATCAAGACAGGATTATGCAGCCAAGCAGGCACATGTGGAGCTGGCAGAGCGGATGCGCAAAAGAGATGCCGGATCTGCACCGACACTGGGTGATAGAGTTGCGTATGTGATTATCAAAACGGCTGGCGACAAGAATTACGAAAAGTCCGAAGACCCGTTGTACGTTTTGGAAAATTCACTTCCAATCGATACCAAGTACTACTTGGAAAACCAGCTGGCAAATCCGCTGACGAGAATTTTCGAGCCCATACTGGGCGAAAGGCGCACAAAAGAACTGTTGCACGGATCGCATACGAGAACTGTGGCTGTTTCTGCAGCCAAGACAGGGGGCTTGATGAAGTTTGCACGAAAATCCAACACTTGCAAGAACTGTAAATCTCCCATTCCCCAGGGGGAAGCGTTATGCAAGAATTGCATAAGCTTATCGGGAGAGCTATATGGACGCGAACTGGCGAAAATGAACAGCTTGGAGGTGAAGTTCAGCAAGCTCTGGACCGAGTGCCAGCGGTGCCAGGGCTCGCTGCACCAGGAGGTGTTGTGCTCCAACAAGGACTGTCCGATTTTCTACATGCGAAAGAAGTGTCAAAAGGACGTATTGACCCAGGCTGAGGAGTTGACCAAGTGGGACTCCACCACATGGTGAATCATGTCGTCATGCATGGATATACGAGATTGTGTTTACACGTATGTATGTTTTCGGAAATCAATCAATTTGGAAATAAAAGAAAAGAACTTGTTGCAATGCTATCAAGTCACACTGGCGTTTCGGAAAATTCTTTGCCAAGAAAAACCGTTGGGAATTTTTGCACAGCCTGCAAGAGATTATGCCGATCGTTTTCCAGAAGAAGGGCGCTAAACTCCGGGGAACAATCGGAGTGAGCGGATCACGCAAGGCTGGGGAGGCCGGCGGTGCGTGGAAAGTACTGGGCTGGGGCAACGGCGGTCGCATGGGTCAATCGGAGTTTTGAGGTGGTTCGGGGATTGGAGGCGGGAATAGGAGATATCTGGAGGTTGGCGAGCGATGAATGGGGCAAAGCAAGTGACGAGAGCATGAGATTTTTCTTTGGGGTTTTTGGATGAGTTACTCCTGACACTGATTCCCTGTATGGAAGACCCGAGTCTAATAGAGTTTAGTCAGCCGAGAGTGCCAGCGAGGTCGAAGCCGTTGCTTCAGCCAGCCGGATGGTTCCGGTGATGACTAGACCGCTGTGGATACAGCCGTTCGGTTGGTATCAGAATGTGATGTAACCTACGGATAAAGTAATTTCGGCAAGCGGAAGCGCTCGCGCGGTCGCGAATTTGAGCGCAAAAAAGCTGCAGAGTCGGCCCAACTCATCTACCGCCGCGGTGGTAACGACAAAGTAGGTGCAGGAGTCTATTGAGACGTGCAGAACGGTTATTTGTCAAGCACACCAGAGTCACCTCCACCCAGCTGTGGGGGCAGGGACAAGGAAGGGGCGAGGAAAGGGGTGTGTCGGGAGGGGGTGGGGGCGGCTCTGCGTGGGTTGGGTAGGTGACTTTTGGCGCGAAAAAACACGAGACGGATTTCGCGCGTCGGTCCGAGGCCCCAAAGTAGCCACGAGTATACGAGGTCCGAGCGAGTTCCGTCGAGGCTGGAGGTTACGAGGTTGGCGCGAGCTCAAGCTTGCTACGGGCACCACGTTAGGCGTTTGCGCGTGGTGGTCGGTGTCGACTGAGCAGATTGCTGCTGCGTCCGTCCGCTCGGCGGCCGGCAGCTCGTGCCGGTGTCTGGTTGAAAAAATGGCGCGCGGCCGACTTTTTGTCGCAGCCGCTGAGAACAAACGGAGTTAAAACAAGGCCGGTTGAGGGAAAAAAAAGAAACGGGTCGGTGCATACGAAATGATTTGTAATTTGTGAAGTGTGTTTTGTATAAGAAGAGGGCATGTTGCCGCTGTTGAGATCAAGACGAACAAGACAATCCAAGACGAGCAACATCACGAATCAACATGCTATCGAACCGTTTTGAGAGAACTTCAGCCAACCTGGCAGGCACATACATGCTAGCATCTAAGGTGAAATCAAAGCTCACCAGAGAAGCTGTCAAGTCAGACGTGAACTTACATCGTCTTGTTTGCCAGGCTAACCTGCTAGACAATCTGATCAACAAGCTGAACACGAGCTCGGCGTCCGAGAGCGACGAGAGCGACGAGGAATGCGTTGACGCTGGCGGTGCTAAGTTTTCGTTTGATTCGATCAGCGAGGAGGAGGAGCAAAAGGCCGGCGGTCGGCGTGAGAGTCACGTGACGGTGGTTGAGCCAAACGAGCAACGCGAGCAATGCGAGCAAGGCGACCTCGACGCGTACTACGCTTCAGACGAGTCGGACTTTGACGAGGATGAGTCGGAGGACGAGCTCGATTGCGCTGAGGGAGAGTACGAGTTCTACTACGAGGAGGTGTCGGACTCGGAGGACGAGTTGGAGCAACTTGAACAGCTCGGCCGCACGAGCAGAATGGCCGACATGGGGATCCGCGACTCGTTTGACAGATACAGCGAGGCGGTTGTGCACGAAGAGGAGCTCGAAACCGACTCGGAAGATGACAGCGACTGCGGCACCGGAGCCTATTTGAGAAGGATGCAGCCGGTGTACCACGAACGGTCGCAGTCGTCGCTTGATCTCGGGTCGGCGTTTTCGGTGATGACACAAGAGGTGGGCTCGGAAGAGGAGGAAGAGGGGGAGGAGGGAGCGGAGAGCCACCATGATCTGCCGTCACTTTCACACTGCTCGTCGATCTCGTCTGCCGAAGAGGAGCTCGAGATGCGCGAACGTGAACATGATGATGATGACGATGATTTTCTCTTGGACTGCCAATTTGAGGAGCGGGACAATGCGAAGCGGCTGCTCGGCATGGATCATGTGGTGCCTGCATCGGCTGGAGCTGCGACTGCAGCTGTGACTCCGGCTTTAGTTTACTGAATGATGATGGTACGATGTTGAGTGGTTTTTTTGTTTGCGCAAGGGTGGCCTTGCGAAAGGACAAAATTTCTTCTGCTTTTTTCTATTACGATATTCCTGTTGATGATTCGGGACGCCTGTGTCACGGCTGGGTGGTCCTTTGATGTTTGTGACTAATTTTTTACGTCTTTTATTCCGAACCGTTTGTATGACTCTATACATAGAACAAACGATTTTATGATGATACAATAAGAAAAAGTAAATAAAGGTAGCTGGAGAGTTTGGCCGAGCCGACGAGCGCGGCGGCTCGGAGAAATTACTCGCGTGTGTGTGGGGGAGAAGGAGGTAAAAGAAGTCGAAAGAAAAAAAAATAATTTAGACGTGGGGATCGGGGGGTGTGCCCCTGTCACATCACGTGCCGGGGCCACGTGAGTGTGGTGCGGATAAAAGTTGCCGATTTCCGGACCCCGCGAAGGAATTCAGCCAACAGGGAAAACGGAAAAGCAAATCAGGAGAAAAAAAACAGTTTGGGGGCCGGGGGGTTGCGCGAGGCGGGGCGCAAAACAAAAGTTCCCGGGAGGGCGCGCGCGCTCGCGCGCGGTCGCGTAGGATAAAACGGTCTCGCATCCGAAATTTTTTCTGCGCGGCCTGATGACGGGGGGTTTGGGGTTGCGCGCAGCCAATGAGAGCGCATTTTTTAGTAATTTGCAGGCGTGATGGATTAGTCCCGGTGGGAGAGTTTTGGGAATATCAAAGTATTTGAAAGTTAGTTTGAGTGGAAAAGAGCACTTAATAAAAAAAAATCTCTTTTTGTTGTCTTTTTTGCCACTACATCACACAAATAATCGCCGCCAAAATGATGAGGACACAAATGCAAAACATCGTCAAGAGAGGTTTGGGTTTGAGAGGTCTTGCGACTGCTGCGGACGAAAGACTCAAGACTTTCAAGATCTACAGATGGTCTCCAGATACTCCAGACAAGAAGCCATACATGCAAGAATACAAGATTGATCTGAACAAATGTGGACCTATGGTGCTTGATGCGATTCTGAAGATCAAGAATGAGCAAGACGCCACGTTGACGTTCAGAAGATCGTGCAGAGAAGGTATCTGTGGTTCTTGTGCGATGAACATTGGAGGTAGAAACACGCTTGCCTGCCTGTGTAAGATCGACCAGGATGTCTCGAAGGAGACCAAGATCTACCCGCTTCCACACATGTACATTGTGAGAGACTTGGTGCCTGACCTCACGCACTTTTACAAGCAGTACAAGTCGATCGAGCCATACCTCCAGGCCCCAAAGCCAGCCAGCGGAAAGGAGAACTTGCAGAGTGTTGAGGACAGAAAGAAGCTTGACGGTTTGTACGAGTGTATTTTGTGCGCATGCTGCTCCACGTCCTGTCCTTCTTACTGGTGGAACCAGCAGGAGTACCTTGGACCGGCTGTTTTGATGCAGGCTTACAGATGGCTTGTGGACTCGAGAGACCAGGCTTCCAAGAGAAGAAAGGAGATGTTGCAGAACTCGATGTCTTTGTACAGATGCCACACCATCATGAACTGTGCCAAAACTTGTCCAAAGGGTCTGAACCCAGGTCGGGCCATCGCTGAAATCAAGAAGCAATTGGCTTTCGATTAGTTGAATCGTTAGTGAGACGTTTGGGCGGTTGTCTGGAGTCTCTATTTATTCCAATTTTATTCTTAACTAAATTCATTCATACTGAACATTACAAGGTGTAAAAAAAAAATGGGTTGAGCCAAGTAAAAAAGATGGTTTTATTTCTTAGCCATTTCTAGCTCCTTAATGAACAAGCTACAGTTTGGGGCTGCGTTACCGGAATTGCAGTCTCGACTGGCTGCCCAGAAGCGGTACACGCGGCTCGAGATCAAACAGACGTCGTTACATGAGGTGAGTAGACTCGGCTATTTTGCGCAGCATCACTGTGTGCTAACGCTTATCAGAGATATCTGGTTGTCCATACACTGATTGATGGTGTCCTGCTGGAGGTGTTGGTGTCGTATCACGAGTCGTTTCAGACTCCGGTGCTGAGTTTCAGAATGTACCGGAGTGAAGAGACGGTACAGGACGGCGTCTGTGTGGAGACTCGCAAGCTTGTGTTTGACCAGCAGCTCTTGTACACTTTTTTGTGTGGGCCACGTTACGGCGAGCTGTCGGATATGTGTTTGGACAATTCCGTGAGCATTGTTGATCACCACTTATCGCTGGGGCCGTACTATTTTTTGCACCCGTGTCAGTCGCGGGAGCTGTTGTCCCAGCTGCGCGAGGTGGAGGGTCAGGGTGGGCGTGTTTTAGGGGTTTGGTGGGATTTTTATGGTGGGATGTTAGGCAAACAAAGCGAGCAAACAACGAGCGAAGCGAGTTGTTTGTGAGCCGTGAGTGAGTCACACAACGAGCGAAGCGAGTTGTATAAGACAACAAACAACTCGCTTTGCTCGTTGTTTGTGAGTCGTGAGTGAGAACATGTGTGGTATCAGGTATAGTAATCACAAGTCCACGGTATCGCTTCGCTGACGTTGCTCAGAAGGTGTAGAGATGTCCAGACAGAGCTGAGAGCAGTGGGCTTTAGCTTACTCTCTTTGACACTGTTGAACTGGGCAAGCGTGGGCTGGTGAGGGAGAGTTCTGAGTGTACAAGGTTCGTCCTGGTTGTATCGTATTTCAGGCGTATAGTATTGCTTGTAAGGTGTCCTTGTATTGAATAAGGACGAGCAAAGCCATAGTGGGCAGCCCACAATGGTAGCCCACAGTGGTAGCCCACGAGGACTCGCCTTAGACGAGTTCCAGACGACTAGTGGATGCCTCAGTGACTCCCAAGTGACTCCCAAATGATTCACTCACGACTCACTCACGACTCGCTTCGCTCGTCGTTCGCTCGCCGTGTGTCGGTGCAGAGGTGTCCACAATTTCACCGACACAAGATTTAACTCCAACAACACCACCAGCCAACACACTGCTCAACAACCTAACACGCTCATCACAATGACCAGCTCGTTCAACCAAATCAGAACACAGATCATAACGGTGGAGAACCACCTTTCGACGCAGTTGACGACGTATTCGTCGTTTGCCACTGCGACGTCGCAGTCTGCAACGTCGGAGGAGCTCAAGGCAGAGCGCAGCGTTGAGTCTCAATTGGCGAGTCTGGCCGAGCTGGTGAAGGAGTTGAACAAGATTGTGGACTCCCAGTCGCTGAACAACTCGATTTCCACGTCGAAATTGCAACAACTGTCGAGACACAAGGAGAATTTGAACCAATACAAGCTGGATTTCAACAGAATCAAGTCCACCATCCAGCAGGAGCGCACTCGGTTGAACCTGTTGTCGTACGTTCGCACGGACATCGAGGAGAACCAGAGACGGGCGACGGAAAACAGCACGGGTGTTGCCGGGAACGAGGACGATTACATGCTCAACGAGCGGCTTAGAATAAACAGTCAGCACAATGTGATGGATACGCTAATAAGTCAGGTTTACGAGACGAGAGACGAGATCTTGAGACAGAGAACCACTCTGGGGAACATGGGCAACAGGTTGCAGCGGTCTCTGGGGACTGTTCCGGGGTTGAACGTTCTGCTTTCGAAGATAAACACGAGGAAGAAGCGTGATTCGTTGATTCTGTCGGGGTTGATTGTTGTTTGTGTGGTGGGGTTGTGGTTTTTGCGTTAGCAAATGACGAGCAAATGACGAGCGAAGCGAGTCACTTGAGAAAAAGGTGAGGAATGAGAGTTTGAATAAAAGTTTGAATGAGAGTTCAAATGAGATTTTGAGTGAGACTTTGAATGAGAGTTTGAATGAGTGTTTGGTAATTGTTAAGAGTGTGTATCAGTGCGTCATTTGCGAGGAGGAGGCTCAAGGAAGAGCGAAGCGAATTTAGCGGGTAGATGAATGGTGACGAGCAAATGACGAGCGAAGCGAGAGCAATGAGAGTTTGGTAAGTATCGAAAGTGAGTATTTGTAAGCGAGTTTAGTGAGTAGACGAATGGTGACGAGCAAATGACGAGCAAAGCGAGTGAGAGCAATGAGAGTTTGGTAAGTGTCAAAAATTGAGTATTTGTAAGCGAGTTTAGTGAGTAGACGATTGGTGACGAGCAAATGACTCGCTTCGCTCGTCTTTTGCGAGTCGTTGCTAGTTCGATTTGGTCAATCTCAATCCAATCGAGTACTCTGTTGATGGGAACGACGAGCGGAGCGAGTCATTTGTCATTGCTCGTCATTCCCCTACTTCATATTTTTGAGAGTTGATGTCAGTTATCTTGCAAACGCAGCGTTTGCTCCCCAAAACTCCCACTCTCTCACTCCTCGCAGTCCCCTCTCAAACCACTCTCAATCTCCTTACAGTCTTCTTCCTCTCAATCTCCTTACAACCTCCTTACAAATGACTCGCTTCGCTCGTCATTTGCATCGCTCGTCATTTGCATCGCTCGAAAATTTATTTTCCTTTCCCTATTCCCACTTCTTTATTTTCCCACTCCCCTTCCCTTCTTCACTTCCCCCCTCCCTCGGTTGCCCTCCCCCCAGCCCAACACTGCCCCCTCATGAACACCGTTCTGGACGACTTGCTGGCGGAAAACACCGACCGGATCGTCCGCTGCGTCGACGCCGTCGCTGCGAAAACAACACTCAACCATGTCAAAGACAACAGTCTGTACACGTCCAGCGACCTTTCGGGCGAGTTCGATGCCGTTTTCGAGCACGTGAGACTGGACGAGCTTCCGCTGGACCGGGTTTCGTTCTTCAACGGCATAATATCGAGCTATCTGGCCCTTTTGCACCAACAATCCGCCACTCCAGAGACAATGCTCTTGAAGACACTCATCCTGCTCGACGTGTCGATCTACGCGGCGCACTTCAAGTACGAAAACATCAAAGCAGTCCCGATGCAAACCCTGAACTCCATCATGCTCACGTGCTCAACAGGGTTCGTCACAGAGTCGTTTGGCCCTGTTTTCCTCGCCAACACGAACCTCGAGCGCAGGCTCAAACTGACACTCGACAACACACTCGTGGGCAAAACAAAGCCGGGATCCACACTCCTCCAGATCGGAAACACGCTGCTGCCCAAACTCATCAACCAGCTCGGCCCGCACGACGTTTTCGCCACCAAGCTGCTCACGTTCATCAGCGATTCGTTCGACATCAACGACAAACTGCTCCTGACCAGCGACTGGAAGATCAACGAGTTCGACCGCATATACCTGGAGTTCTCCAAGTCCCGCAAGTGGCCCTCTGCGGGGGGCAGACAGCAGAACAACAGAAGAGGCGCTCTCGGCGACATCTACGCCGAGTACATGAACCTGGCTCTCTACTTCACCGCCGGCTTCTCTCGGCTCGTGGACGAACTCAACTCCGCCAGAGGCGGCGGCCGGTACGGGAAGCCCTCGCCGTTCTTGGAGAGCTGTCGGAAAGTGGTGAGGGCGATCAAAGAGCTGGACGCGGCGGAAAACAAGAACTCGTCGGTGGCGGCGAAAAACAAACCAAAGACGGACCCAGTGCGGTCGCAGGACGAGACAGAAATGGTGGTGAAAGAGTACTCGAAAAAAGAGCACGAGTGCGACTGGCTGCTCAACTCGGACGAGTTTGCAATGCAAGTGAGCGACCCAAAGAACCGCCGCATCATTGCCTTGCAACTGTACATCATGCTCTCGTTCATATACGACCTGACCGACGCCAAGTGGACAAAGCTCATCACCGAGGTGAACCGCAAGTTTAGAAAGTTCAGAAAGCCCGATTTCCCAGCAATCCTCGAGAACGACAGTGCCAAAAGCGCGCTCGGCGACCTGCTCACCGACATCGAGAGACACTACATGTCGCACAACGGCGCGTTCCACCGTGTGATGAAACACCTTGTCGATAACACCGAGTACTACTGGCGGTTTTTGAAACTGAAGCAGTTCAACCACGAGAAGATTACAGATCTTGCTGCTCTTTCAGAGCCAAAGAAGCGCAAGCTTGAACAAGACCTGGAGGCCTCCAAGGAGTTCAAGAAGCGGTACTTCCACGCTTTGGGGACGCCGAAGCTGTCGCAGATCTGGAAAGTCCAGACCGGGCTCGAGGGGATCAAGAGTCAGTTGACCGATCAACAGGACCGGTTGGAAAGTTGCAAAGATGAGCTGTATTTCTTGGAAGGAAGCATACAGGAACGAGAGGCCCAGCCGGAGACGCAGCCGGAGGCGGCTAGCGACGCTGTTCTTGAGGACCTTCGCGAGCAGCGTGATCTCCTCAACTGGAAACGACTCCGTTTCAGCAGGACCCTTGGAAGTTGGGTCGAATAGTCAGATCAATTCCCGAGTCACGTGACGTTTCGACATTTTTTATTTTTTTTTGCACCTCAATTCGGCCTTTGGAAATCAGAAAGAGAGAGAGAGAGAAAAAAAAAAGAATGTGTAAAGTTGAAAAATTCAACCTTGACTTCCCTTCCTTTCTTCCTCACGACACCACCTTTCCAGCCATCAAAATGCCTTCCATCTCGCAACGTGGCGAAGACTCAGCCTCTGTGTCGGCCTCTGTGGCCCTGTCATCGGCCACCATCAGCTCGCCGTTCGGGCTTCCTTTGGACCCATACGAGCTCAAAGGTAAGGTTTTGACCTCTCCATTCAACCTCCTTCTGGCAACCACGTACCTGTTGAACGACAAGATCTTCAACTACGATCTTGTGGGTGTTTCCGAGGACGCGGCAAAGAAATCCGTTTTGAACCTGTGGACCAGTCTCAAGAGAAAGAACCTCAATGACGTTGTTCCAGAGCTCCACAACCTCGAGATCAGATCCGGTTGCGGAAACGTTCTCCTCGGCTACTTGAACGAGGCCAGCGACTCCAAGCCGATCTCCGTGGTGGCCCCAAGCGCAGCTCTGTCGTTCATGGAGCCTGTCTTGTTGCAACAACACCAGAACCACCACAACCTGGCTGCCTCGTTCCAGGTTGCTTCTCTGGACTACGACTTCGCCAAGTCCAGTCTTGTCTCGCGCTACTCGCGCGCTCTTTCTGTGGCCAAGAACCTGCGTTTGCCAGTTTTCTCGTCTCTGGATGCTCTTGAGGCTCAACACTTTGCCATCTTGTCTTCTGTTTTGGCAAGATTGAACGTCACCAACGTTCACCTTTTTGACGGACTCTCGTTTGTCAAGACCAACGAGACGATCGACGGCTCTTTGGCCAACGACCGCGTTAGCGGTGCTGCCGACGCTTTGTACGAGAAGTTGAACGGTCAAATCCAGCTGGCCTCGAGCACAGTTTCGCTTGCTTTGGAGGCTCTCAACGATGTTTTGGGCACCTCCTATGCTCCATTCGAGTACCACGGTGCCCGTGACGCTGAGACCGTTTTCGTTGTGCACGTTGCGGCCGAGGCAAAGGATCTTTTGCGTTTGACTTCTCGTCTTAACGACTCTAGAGCAGGTGTCATTGTGGTTCGTGTTCCTCTTCCGTTTGAAAGTGCCAAGTTTGCTCAGCTTGTTTCGCCAAAAACTACCAAACTTGTCGTTTTGGGTGAGCAATACAACGGTGTGAACCCACTGAAGTTGGATGTCCAAGCTGCGTTGTTCTTGAACCGCGTTTTCATTGACGTTGTCGATCGTTCCTTTGTTGGAGATGTGCTTGAATTCGAGACTCTTGCTCAGATTTTCAACGAGTTTGTGCCTGAAACTGCTCCATTCGAGATCGCACAGACCGGCTCGCACTTCCAGTTTGTGGCGAACGACAACTCGCGTTTTGCAGACGTTGCTTCCAAAGTGGCACACGCTCTGTCGCTTGTTGCAGACCTCAAACTCCAGTACAGACCAAAGTTCAACAACGCTATCAATGCCGGTACTTTCCTTGCTGATATCCGTGCCGGCAACACTTTTGGTTCCGAGCTGGACGTTGCTGTTGTTGAGGATGTCAAGATTCTCGAGAGCTTCGACGTTGTGCACCATTTGAAGGCCAACGGCTCTTTGTTGGTTGTGAACGGTCCGGAAGCTGCTTTTGACGAGGTGAAATTTGTTGAGAAAACCCTTCCATCTGCTTTGAAGCGCCAATTGGCCGAGCGTAAGCTCAATGTTCAAGTGGTTGATCTCAACCTGATTGGTGAGGAGGAATCCACGACTGGAAGAACCTCTTCGATCGCGATCCAGGTTGCTTTCTGGAAGTTGGCGTACCCAGGTCTCGACACCGGTGCAGTTGTGACCAAGATCTTGCAAGCGTTCGGCTCTGAAGCTGAGTTGCTGGCTTCGGTCATTGCAAACCTCGTTGAGAAGGTTCAAGAAACAGGTATTCGCGAGGTCAAGTTCTCTGAAGAATGGTTGAAATCCGAGGAGACTGAGGAAGAAGAACAACAAAGACAAACTGTTTTCGTTGAAACTGCCTTTGAAGGTAACCCTAGAGAGCAATTCATTGACGAGACCAGTGTCAAGATTGACGGAAGAGCCGAGCTGACTAAGAAACTCATGTTCAAAGAGGCTTACGGTTCGACTTCAGCATTGAGACCAGACTTGCCGGTTGAAAACTTTGTTGTGAAGGTGAAGGAGAACAAGCGTTTGACTCCTGCTGATTACGACCGTAACATTTTCCACATTGAGTTTGACACCACTGGAACCGACTTGAAGTACAACATTGGTGAAGCTTTGGGAATCCACGGTAGAAACACTCCTGCTCTTGTTGATGAGTTCATTTCCATGTATGGATTGAACGCTGACGATCTTGTGGAGGTTGTTTCGAAGGAGAACGAGTCCATCTTTGAGGTGAGAACTGTTCGTCAATCTTTGATCGAAAACTTGGACATTCTCGGTAAGCCTCCAAAGCGTTTCTACGAGTCTCTTGCGGAGTTTGCTACCGACGATAAGGAGAAGGCACAACTCACCACCCTGGGATCTGCTGACGGCGCGGAGTCGCTCAAGAAATTCCAAGACGAGGAGTTTTACAACTACATTGATATCTTTGAGATGTTCAAGTCTGCTAGACCATCTGCTGAGCAATTGGTTCAGCTGATTCCAGCATTGAAGAGACGTGAATATTCGATTGCATCGTCTCAGAAGTTGCACCCTAACGAGGTCCATCTGTTGATTGTCGTGGTGGACTGGGTTGACAACAAGGGCCGTCAAAGATTCGGACAATGCTCCAAGTATCTGAGCGACTTGCGCATTGGCGAGGAGTTGGTTGTTTCCGTGAAGCCATCCATCATGAAGCTTCCACCTCTCACCAAGCAGCCTATCATTATGGCTGGTCTTGGTACCGGATTGGCTCCATTCAAGGCGTTTGTTGAGGAGAGATACTACCAAGTTCAACAAGGTCACGAGATTGGTGAGATCTACCTCTACTTGGGTTCAAGACACAAGAGACAGGAATACCTGTATGGTGAGTACTGGGAGGCTTACATCAACTCTGGTATCATGACTAAGGTTGGTGCTGCGTTCTCGAGAGACCAGGCAAAGAAGGTGTACATTCAAGACAAGATTAGAGAAAACTTGTCCGAGTTGACCGATTTGATGATCAACAAGAACGGCCACTTCTACTTGTGTGGTCCTACATGGCCTGTTCCTGACATCAGCAAGTGTTTGCAGGACATCATCGAGAACGATGCAAGTGCAAGAGGTGTTACGGTTGATTCTGCCAAGGAGGTTGAGGAGTTGAAGGAGGAGGGAAGATATGTGTTGGAGGTGTACTGAGTACAACGAGCAAGGCCCTCCGCGACCCTGTATAGCTGTCAATTAGATTCAATCAAGTGATTCACCAGAATGAGTAGGGTCTTTGAAGTAGACAAGTTTGATGATTTGAAAAACAAAAAATGAAATTTTACACATTCTGATACCAATCAGATGGCCGATTTGAGAAGCTCACTTCACAATCCGATGCGCTTCTCTACAACCCCATATTGCCTGCTGTAACACCTCTTGCACTTGCATCGTTCTCGATGATGTCCTGCAAACACTTGCTGAGTGACTCGTGAGTGAGGGATGAATAAGTCGCTCTGCTCGTCTTCTTAGCAGCACTCAGACTTGGGTAGAAGAAGTGAGTGAGAGACTTGAGTTGAGTGAGTAAGAGATGAATGACTCTCTTACCTCGTCTTCTGCGCTAGCTGAGCAACTCGCTCCGCGAGTCGCCGGGCGAGTCGCCAGGCGCAGCAAAAAAAATAGGGGTCAACAGGGAATTGAACCCTGGACCTCCTGCTCCCAAAGCAGGAATCATACCACTAGACCATTAACCCACTATTGTGACTTTTTTGCGTGTCCCCGCACCACACCAAGCATCCACATCGCCCGCTTGACCAAATGAGACCATTCTGCTTCCACAACCACATCGGTACACTTCTTTCGTGGTATAAATTAACCTAAAAGCTATTTAGTCTACACACACTGCTTCTGTGAGCCTCGAATGACTCGCTCGATGACTCACTCCAGGAACTCGCTTCGCTCGCCATTTCAACGCATATTTCTATCCGCAGTACGAGGCTTGGCCCTGATGATATTATCCACCCTCAACAACACCTCCGCTGCCTCGGAAGCAGAAGAAACGACAGCCCGCTTCAGCTTGTAACTCTCGACAATGCCCAGCTGTCTCATGTCGTCCACAGTACCCTCGTTCAGGTTCAATCCAGAGCTTATCATTCCGCTGTAGATGGAAGATCTCAACTTCGAAACCAGTTCACTTGAGTCAAACCCAGCATTGTCGCACAAGATCGTTGGCAGCTGTCTCAGAGCCCGAGCAAACGCCTCGACCGCTAGGGACTTCTTGCCGTCCTCCTTCTGCGCAGCCTGCTCCACCGCTTTGGCCATGTTCATCTCCGAACACCCTCCACCAAGAACAGTCCTGGTCTCTCTCGTGGTTTGCGACAACACAGACAGAGCATCGTGCAACGATCTCTCGGCCTCGTCCAGCAGCTGGTCGGTCGCACCTCTCAGCACAATCGTGCACGCCTCGCCGGCAGCAACACCGGAAAACTTGGTCATGATGTCCTCACCAATGATCACCTCCTCGATCAAGTCGCAGTACCCAAGCTTCACCTTCTCAGGATGGTCGAACGTGGAGACCACTTCTCCACCAGTCACAAGTGCCAGTCTCTCGACACCTTCGAAGTCAGCATGCTCTATCGAGTTTATGTTGGCGTCGGTGAAAAGCTGCTCTGGCCAGTCGTAGATCAGCTGTCTGTTCACAAAACAGTTGATGCCAAACTTCTTGATCTTCTCGACTTTCTTCTTCATCTTGTCCTTCTCGGCTTTCTCCAAGTCGGCGAGCTTGCTGGTGGCATCGACCTTGAACTTGGCACCGAAAATCTTCACCTTGTCGGTGTCCATCGAGGTGTTGGCGATCAAGATTCTGGCCTTTTCCAGTTTTTTCGGCTGACCAACACCAAACCGCTTGTCCAGAATGAATCCTTCGTCCAAGAAAGAGTCCGACAGTCTCCCTCCCGACTTCTTTATGATCTGGATGTGTTCGAGGTTCGTGGACCCTTTCAGTCGCAAGATGGCGTCCACCGCCAGTTTCGCAAAGTATTCCTTGTCCTGTGACAAAACCTTCGACGACAACGTCGTCTTGGCAATGTTGATCAGATCGCCTCTGAACTTCTCGCTGTCTTGTCCGTTGTTCACCGCCAGGCTCTCGAGCTGAGCGAGCGCCGCCTTCGACGCCACCCGGTAACCTTCGATGATCGTCTGTGGGTGGATTTTCTGGTCAACAAGCTTCTCGGCCTCTCTGAGCAGTTCTGCGCCCAAAACAGTCACCGAAGTGGTTCCGTCTCCAACCTCGTCATCTTGAACTTTGGCAATGTTCACCAGGACTTTTGCTGCGGGATTGTCGAACGGAATCGCCTTGAGAATCGTCGCACCGTCGTTGGTCACCATCGACTGTCCGGAAGACGAGCTTTGCAACAGTTTGTCCATACCTTTCGGACCCAGAGTGCTCTTGACAAGGTCTCCGACGGCAATCGCGCCCACAAACGAGGACAATCTCGCATTTTCTGCTCTTTCTTCGGTCACCTGGTCACCGAAAATGTTGACTGACATGTTGGTCTTGCTCGGCTGTGTGTTGCTGATACTATCGGTGGGGTTGTGCTGCGCAGGACAAGTCTTTTGCCAACAGATTTGTGTAGCATCAAACGCGTTTTTTGGCCATCCGCTGGAAAATTTTTCGACAGAAATCGAGCGAGATCGCCGCGTCGATCGGCGGCGCTGCTTTAGGGTGTATTTTTTTTTTTTCAACTTTTTTTTTTTTCTTTCTTTCTCTCCGTCGTTTTTAGAAAAAAAAAAAAAAAAAACCAACTTATCACCCTCTACAACCTCACCAAAGCAACCTAATTGTTACC
Source organism: Ogataea henricii (assembly GCA_003705115.2). NCBI lineage: Eukaryota > Fungi > Ascomycota > Pichiomycetes > Pichiales > Pichiaceae > Ogataea > Ogataea henricii. Next base: position 176,326 of record PPHT02000012.1, read on the forward strand.
AAAAAGACACCTCCAAAAGAACGAATCACGTCTCCGCATCGGCTCCGCCGCCGACCCTTTCCCGCTCAAACACAACACCCCGCCCTGCATAGCACACAGCCCTCAGAAGCTTCTGCCACAGCCCCTTTTTCAAACAACCCCCCTATACAAACTCGTCGCTTTAGTGTTCACCATGTCGTCGCAGGGAGAATCGCTCAGCGAGCGGCTCCAGAGACATCGAAAGCTGTTCGACGAGATTGACGTCAACCAGCACGGAGCGGTCACACTCGAAGACCTCGAAAAAGCACTCAAAAAAAACAGACATCCGCTCAAGGCGTCCGATTTCGCCATCATGCAAATATTCAAGTCGCTCAACGGAGACGACTCGTCGTCCGCTTGCAAAAACAGCGCAATTAGCTTCGAAAACTTCAGCAAATACCTGATCAGTGCCGAAAAACAGCTTTCGGCCGGGTTTGAAAACGTTGATCGTGACCACGATGGCAGGATCACCAAGAAAGACGTGGGAAGTTACCTCGTGAAAATGGGACTCAAGCCAACCAGTTTCGAGCTTGACAACTTCTTCAACACCTTGGACACCAAACACAACGGCTACATCACTTTCGAGGCTTTCAGAGACAGCTTACTGTTTGTGCCAAGACTTGACGGGTCCAGGATCAGAACAGCGTTCAAGTTCTTCAACGACGATCTCGATAACTTGTCCTCGGAAGGTGACGTCACCATCAGCGATGACATTCTGAAAAGCGTAGGCTTTTTCCTTGCCGGCGGGCTCTCGGGCGTGGTGTCGAGAACTTGTACGGCTCCGTTCGATAGAGTCAAGGTTTTCCTGATTGCCAGGGCAGATCTGTCGTCCATCTTGCTCACAAAGAAGGAGATCTTGCAGCACAAGATCGAAGAAACTAGACATCATAAAGTTCCACCGGAAAAGATCCAGTCTCCCATCATCAGGGCTGCGAAAACACTTTACAAACAAGGCGGAATCAGAGCTTTCTACGTTGGAAACGGTTTGAACGTTCTCAAAGTCTTCCCAGAGAGCGCGATAAAGTTTGGTTCGTTTGAGGCCACAAAGAGATTCATGTGTCAGCTCGAAGGAGTCGAAGACGACTCGAAGCTCTCCAAAGTGTCCACATATGTCAGTGGAGGTATTGGAGGAGTCATTGCTCAGATGGCTGTGTATCCGATCGATACGCTGAAATACAGAATCCAATGCGCATCTCTCGATTCGAAAGAAAAGGGGAACCAGCTGCTGATCAAGACGGCAAAAGACATGTACAAAGAAGGCGGGTTGGGTCTCTTTTACAGAGGTTTGGCTGTCGGAATTGGAGGGATGTTCCCATATGCTGCTTTGGATCTTGGAACTTTCTCAACGGTGAAGAAATGGTACCTTAATAGAGAGGCAACAAGACAAAACGTTCCATTGGAAGACGTCAACATACCCAACTACATCGTGCTGACTTTGGGTGCGATGAGCGGTACTTTTGGTGCCACTGTGGTTTATCCGATCAACTTGCTGAGAACAAGACTTCAAGCTCAGGGGACTTTTGCGCACCCATATAGGTATACTGGATTTTGGGATGTGGGCAGACAAACGGTGAAAAGAGAAGGGTTCCCAGGATTATTCAAAGGGCTAGTCCCTAACTTGGCAAAGGTGGCTCCCGCAGTTTCCATCAGTTATTTGATGTATGAGAATTTGAAGGTGTTGTTTAAGTTGGAGTGAGCAAATGACGAGCAGATGACGAGCAGATGACGAGCAGATGACGAGCAGATGACGAGCAGATGACGAGCAGATGACGAGCGAAGCGAGCCATTTGCGAGCCATTTGCGACTCATTCAACTCATTTGCAAGTCATTTGCCAGTCATTTGCCAGTCACTCGAGTCACTCGAGTCATTCGAATCATTTGCCAGTCAATTGCCAGTCAATTGCGACTCATTGCTCTGTGACATTGAGTTGCCGATCCAATGTTGACTCGCTTCGCTCGTCAAATCATTTGCCAACCATTCACGAGTGCTTTGCGAGCACGCGAGCGTGGCGAATTTTCCTTGCACAGTTTGCTGCCAACAGCCTTGCCCAAAGCATTCATCCCCCACTATGCATCAATCAATTGAGTCTCAAGTCTCCAAAAATTTATTTCCGTTTTCCTGCTTCTTTCACGACCACTTGTTAATGTGTATACAGATGTAACTAATGAATATCCCGTTTTACAACAACGTGCGAGCGGAGCGACCCCTCCCTCTACATGTCTTCAAAGCGAGTCATCTGTGAGCACGTTTTATTGACTCTACAAACCACGAAATGATGAGCAAAACGAGTTTCCCTCGGATGCCGCAAGCTTTTGTTCTCTCCCACGAAGCGAGTCGAACCACGATTCACTTCGTTCGTCGCTCGTTCATCACAACTCTCCAGGTTTTTTAAAATTACCATAAAGTTAAACCTGCAACGTTCATGTTTCTAAATTACCAAGAAGTTAAAAGTGCAACGTTCTATCAGTACTATGCTGAATACTTGTCAAGCCCAGTATCACCCGCTAAACACCCGGTCCATCATAGGATATGGGTTAATAGTCTAGTGGTATGATTCCTGCTTTGGGAGCAGGAGGTCCAGGGTTCAATTCCCTGTTGACCCCTAAACCTTTATTTTTTTGCAATTTTTTTGCCAGTGTAATTTGGCATCATAGAAGGTCGGAAAATGGAGCATGACGGGACGAGGGACGGTTGAACGGAGTTGACGGGGGTTGAGTGGGGTTGAACGGGGTTGAGAGTGGCTAAAAAGTTTTGCTTTCTTTAAATGTCTTATATCATATCAAGGAGAGCTAAGGAGAGTTTTCGCTAGCAAATGTCATATGTTAAGGAGCCAAGGAGAGCTTTAGCTGGCAAATGTCTTATACTATATTAGGTAGTCACGACTCACTCACGACTCGCTTCGCTCGTCGTTCGCTCATACAATCTCCAAAAACTTCATCACACACCTATAATTACTCAACTGATAATTTCTCATCGAATAACCCTCCTCGATCACACCAATCTCATCATTAAGCCTCTCGGACCAGTCGCGAATGTTGTTCTTGTTGATGTTGGAAGTGTTGGAGTTGTTGCAGGACTTCACGAGCTCCCAGATTCTGCTGGTGAGTCGTTTCAGAGTAAACTTGATGGCTTCTTTGGTTGCGAAATCGTACTTTTCCTTCTCGAAAACGCCTGTTGTGAGGGCATCTATGACCAGCAGTTCTGCCTGTCTCTTCACGAAAAGAGCGTCCTTCATCGCCGAGAGCCGTGGCTGAATCGAGAGACTGAAGTCTCCAGACCTGTCTGCTTCCATGTTGGATATCAGGAGATTCAGAGGGAGCGGTGGAGGACCTGGGTCTCCGGCGTTGAGGAGGATTCTCGTTGAGACTGCGTTTTCGAGCCTCTTGCGACTCGACTGGGTCTCAAAGTCGGTCACGGCTCTGAGGAGGTCGATCTTCATGCCCTCTTTGATCGAGCTGAGCGGGATGGTGTTGAGGTCGATCTCGAGGGCGATCATGATTGATTTTTCGTAGTTGCTCTCGACGTTGACCAGGTCGAGGATGTCGAACGAGGACGAGGGAGTCTGGGAGCTGCTGAGCCTGCTGAGCCTGCCGCCGGACTCGATCTGCGTGATCCTGACCCCCTTGGCCACGCTGAGCCGGGTCCGCAGCCTGTAGATGAGCACGTCGTGGACGTGGGCAACGAGCTTGCGCATCGTCTCGTTGAGGCCGTCAAAGTCGAGCGCCATGTGCTGGTGGACGTTCTGCGCGGGCGCGGGCGCGGAGCCCACGAGCTCGTGGTAGTGCTCGACCACGTCACGCGGGTGGTAGCGGTACTCGTCAAAGAGACACACGGAGTGGAACGAGGCGTGGAAGTGGTTGCAGAGCGACGCGACGATGCGGCGGACCGGGGTCGCGTTGAGCGAGACGGGCGGGAGCCGCTGCGTTGCGACAAAGACGATCTCGTGGACGCTCCTGCCGAGGCCGACAGCGTCGTCGACGCCGAAGCTGGTGATGGCCAGCAGTCTGACGTACTTGAGGCCGTCGTGCCACAGGCTGTAGGCCGGGTCGCTGACCTCGTCGGAGTCGAGCGGCGTGTAGCAGGCGATGGAGTCGATGATGTCTGGCCAGCCTTCCCAGGAGTTGGTCATGCAGCCGTAGTAGTTGCCGAGGCTGGAGCCGAGTCGCTTGTTGCCGACAAAGACGAGGCCGAGCCTGTCGTCGGGGTGGAGCGAGCGCAGGGTGTTCATGACGAGGCTGCGGATCTGGAGCGTGAACTCGTCGTCCGAGAGCCCGAGCGCGCCGTCGTTGACGAGCGGAATGGCGAGGATGAGCACGGCCGGGATCGAGTCCGGGCGGGAGATCTGTCTCTTGAGGAACCCCATGGGCAGGTCGAGTCCCTTCGAGACGAGCTTGTTGTACTTGAGCACCTCGTCTGGGATGGCGGACTGGTTTCTGGTGAGCAGTCCCCAGGCGTTGGTGGACATTTGGATGAGCGGGATGTCGTGGGCAACTGACGAGCGAAGTGACGAGCGAAGCGAGTCATTGACGGCTCGCTGCGAACCAAATGACTCACTTGCAGCATCGCATGAATCATTTTTGAGACGCAAACTCGCTCCGCTCGTCATTTCGCACGCCAATGATTCATTCATGACTCGCAAATGACTCGCTTCGCTCGTCATGCTCGTCATGCTCGTCATGCTCGTCATTCTCGCCCGCCGCACCCTCCCCACAAACCTCACCAAAGTCTTCAACCACTTATCATGAACAAGCCTGTTTTCGCTGCGGAGCACGAGCTCCGGCGTGGCGAGGCTGGCGAGGTTGAGGATGATGTGCGAGCGGAGCGGGTCCTCGAAGACGGTCGAGAGCTGTTCGTCGACGCGGACGTTGTGCAGCACCCGGTCGCCGACGATGTTGAGCACGAGCAGCCGGTGGTCAAAGAGGTAGACCTGGGCCTTTGTTGCGTCGGTGTCGGCGACGGCGGCGCACTCGAAGATGTCAAAGAGCACGAGGTGGCCGAGGTTGGCCACGTCGAGGAGGGCGTCGTTCGGCAGCTTGAGCTCGAAGTTGTGGATCACCTCTCTGGCGATCTGCTCCTTGCGGGCCCACTCGGCTGTTTTCTGCTGCTCGGGGAGCGTCGCCGGCGACGGCTCGTAGTCGAGCGACTTGAGGTTGACGACGCACGAGAGCTCGCACGAGTCCGGGACCATGTCGTCCTCGAGCAGGATTTTCGAGAACTCGGGCACGATTTCGACCTTGGCCTCGGCGAGAGTGTCGCTGCTGAAGCCGGACGAGTTTGGCGTTCGCTGCGAGGACGAGGGGAACGTGCTGATGACGGGGGACTCGACGAAGAGCGGCTTTGTTCGTGGCGACGGCGGGTCGAAGAGCGGGGTCTCGGCGTTCTTGGGTCTGGAGAAGTCGAACTGGAACGGCGACGTGTGCGGCGTGCGCGCAGGGGTGACCGGCTCGAGGAAGCTCTGGGTGGCAGCGAGCGGGGTGACGAGCTGCTGCGAAAGCGTGGCTGGCGTCGAGGCGGCAGCAAACTCGTTTTCGTCGAGGTTGTAGGAGGCAGACGACAGAAGCCTGCTTCTGACGATGCTGTCGTTGACGTCGTCGTCGCCGCAGACGTTCGAGAGGCCGCACGACGGACACGAGACGGAGGAGTGTGTTGAGGAGTGGCGGAAGCCCTCGTTCTGGAGGCGGGTGTTTTCGAGCGAGAGCATCTCGGAGTAGCAGTCGAAGTGGCAGTGGTGGCCGCACGTCAGGTCGAGCAGGGTTTCTCCTTCAAACACGTTGAGCAGCGCCTCTTCGCAGAAGCAGCAGTTTTCGTCCACGGAGATTTTGGCTTTTCTCGAGGAGCAGGGGGTGGTGAGCAGGCTCGGGGAGGAGAAGGAGGAGTAGGGGGAGGAGGAGGGGGAGCGGCTGACCGCTGCTGGGAGCGCCGAGGGTGCTCCCGGCACCGACGACGCTCCCAGCAGCGGAGGTGCTCCGAGTTTGAAGGGTTTCCCCGTGGTCGAGGAGACCGAGAACGGGCTTCTTTTGTGTGCCACGAAGGGATTTCCAAGCATGAGTTGCGAGCGAAGTGGGTGAGAGACAAGCCGAGTGGGAGCTGTAGAGAGTTGGGTCAGTCCACCGGCAAAACAGTCTTATTTATGTCAACCCACAAAACACTCGGTGACGGTCCGCGACGGTTCACAGACAGAGGTTGAACCTGTTTGGAAACACACCAAAACAGACTAATTGAGTACAGTTTTGTGGGGTTGGTGGCAGCATTTGAAACAGGAATCTATTGTTTGGATGCAGCTGAAACATGGGACAATAGGCAGCGGCGGGAAGCGGCGAGAAGCGAGCGCAGCGTTATCAAAGGGGTTTATCGTGAAGGGTGTCTATACTACTGTACTCAAGTCGCTACTCGCTCACGAGCAAGCCACTCGCTTGCTCGTCGTGAGCTCATCGCTGTCCAACTCCGTAGGTGCGAGGTGTGATGACGAGTGATGACGAGCGAAGCGAGTCATCTCGATGAGGATTGTGTAAACCTCAGCGTACTCAACCTCAGCGTACCCAATCTCAACCACTCACGACTCCCTCATGACTCCCTCACGAGTCCCTCACGAGTCCCTCACGAGTCCCTCACGACTCGCTTCGCTCGTCGTTCGCTGGTGCGAGGTGTGCGGTCGGTCTGAGGTGTGATGAGTTAGACAGGTTACACCGAACGAGCGAGTCATACCGCAGCCCGCCAACAAGGCCATTGAAGGGGCTCGCCATAGTGGTGATATAACATCACGACGAGCGAGTTCCTTGTCACGAAATCCTTTTCACTCGAATGCCTTGTATCTCGCGAGTTCCTGGATACTCCCTTCGCTCGTCATGTTATCTGAGTATTCGCGAGTTCCAAATTACGCTTCGCTTGCTTCGCTTGCTTCGCTCGAAACTGGAAAGTGTACAATCACGCAACTCCCAAATTGCTCATGTAGTTGAACAGGTGATCTCGCTTCGCTCGTCGTGAGTGACTCGTGAGTGTTTGAGATTGAGTATGCTGAGATTAGGTACCAGCGAGGCGAGTTTCAGCGAGCTTGTCATGGAGAGTATACTGAGTGTGCTGAGTGGTACACTCTGCACCATAGAGCTCGCGAACACTCAGTGCGCTCTACTGAGTGGTACGTGTGCTCTGCTGAGTTTGCTCTTTCACTTCGCTCGTCCTGTCGTCAAACACTCACTTCGTTCGTCCGTGAGTGAGCCTGTATTAGTGTGCCGCCAGTAGTGCGCTTCCAGTAGTGAGCCGACAGCAGTGTGCCGACCTCCTCACGACTCACTCACGACTCGCTTCGCTCGTCGTTCGCTCGTCGTTCGCTCGTCGTTCGCTCGTCGTTCGCTCGTCGATCGTCGCTCCTCGAAAAATTTATTTCGCAATCAACCACCTCAATCACTCCCAAATACCTCCCAAAACCCCCCTCTCCCTCTTGGTCGTAACTCCCTAACCCCCCTCCTCGTACCGCCACCATGGACATCCGACAAATCAACGACCTCCCCACCATCGAAAACACCCAATTCGTCAGAGACTACCAGTACACCACTCCGCAATACTACACCGATGGAGACGTTGTTCTCATATACTACGGATCACAAAACTGGTTCATCGAACTAGAATGTCCTCTCTCCAACAACACAGTCAAACTCCCCTTCTCCTCACACACCCTCCCTGTCTCTCAGCTCCCCGTCAACTCCATAGTATCTCACTCTTCTGAAACTGTCACCGTGCGCTTCTCGGTGTGGATTTTTGTACTAAACGAGTCTCTGGTGCTCAATTTCCCACTCTTGGACGCAATCTTCCAAGTCGCATACGAATCCATCATCTTGATCGGCCTGCAGGGGAAAAAACTGTATCTCAACCTCACACTCGGCCTCAGTGACCAAGATGCCCCAATAGAATGCTATCTATACCCAACTGCTGGAGATTGCACCTACTCGCTGTTCCACCCGTTCGCAAGCATGACAGAGACCCAAAGTTTACAAAATGCGCTTCATTTTCTCAACGAATGCATCGCTTTGACCTCGAATTATAAAGATTCCGACGATGAAATCGAGCCAACCCCTGCGAGTCAGCAAGATCCTGTCTTTGCAAACCAGGAAATCAAATTGAGCGAGTTTGGTCAGGCAGACGACGAGTTGAACGACGATTTGCTTCATTTTGACGACGGCAACGATAGCAGCATGTACGTAGAACTCACGGGGAATGTTAACGGAGTGAAGAGAGGAAGAGACACGGATGATGAGTTGAGGAAACAACGGAAGATGACATGAAGTACGAGCAATCGACGAGCGAAGCGAGTCAATTGCGAGGCAGCGAAGAAATACGAGCAAAGCGAGTCATTTCAGCGAGCTCTATGATGAAGAGTGTACCAAATTGATTATACTCACTCGCTTGCTTCGAGCGATGACCCGCTTCGCTCGTCATCGCTCGTCATCGCTCGTAATTGGTAAAAATCATCTATTAAATATGCTAGGCGCGATTTCGAAACCCAGAATAGACATTATAAAGAGTAGTAGAAAAAGGCTAAATAATCTCGACACTGCTGTCAACATAGAGACACGCCGACTCAGAATCAAACCCATTGAAATTGGTCGACGCAGCAGAAGTGTACGCACCAATGTTCTTGAAATAGATCCAGTCTCCAATGTAAACCTCGTCCGAAAGCTTGCATTTCGCAGAAATACAATCCAAACCGTCACAGGTAGGCCCCCAAATGGAGTAACTTTTTGGAGACGTGGCCAACTCGGTCTCTTTCAAAAGGTAGTTGTCGTAAAACTTGAACTCGCCGTTCGAAGTCAACACTTTTGGTTCCACAGTTTGATGGTCAAAAAGAATACAGTTCAGGTTACCATAGACACCATCGTTGACGTAGATTCTCTCCTTCATGTGGTCGGCTCTCTTGGAAGTGATGTTGACTGCCAAAGTGAAGCAACTCGAAGCAAGAAACCGTCCAAGTTCAGAAATGATTCTCAGTTGAGAGTACTCTGATTCAGGGAAAAAGGTATCGATCTCTCTCTTGAGAATCTTGGACGAATGCTCAAACGTGTCTTTGGAGAAACCTCCACCAACGTCAAGCATCTTCAAGTTGAATCCCATCGATGCACTGTAGTCAAATAGGGTTCTCGAGTCTCTGACTGCCAGTTCGATAGTCTTGAAATCGTTACAACCAGAACCAACGTGGAACGCAACACCGGTCAAGTTCAAGTCGAGTTTCTTGCACTCTGCAACCAAAAGCTTGGACTCCTCCAATGAGGCTCCAAACTTGACCGAAAGAGGACACGTCGAAGACGAGTCATCCGTTTGAAGACGAATCAGCACCTCACATTCAGGATGGTACTTGGCCACCTTGTGCAACTCGTCAATGTTGTCAACGGTGGTCATGTTGACCTGGTTTTCATTCGCGTACCTCAAGTATGGAACCGCCTTGCAAGGGTTGGCGTAAATGATTTGAGATGGATCGACACCCATCTCCAACATCAACTTGATCTCGTTCTTGGACGCACAATCAAAACCAAGACCCATCTGGACCATGGTTTGCAAGATTCCTGGATTGTTGTTGCACTTGACGGCATAAAATGGTTCGATTCTAGGCAGTCTTGATTTCCACAACTTGACGAGTTTTTTAACCTCTCCTAGGTCACAAACATAAAACGGATCGAGATCATCTGGCTCACAGGTGTTGAGGTCGATCGCCTTGATTCTCGAGTACAACTTCTGGCCAATCAATCTCATTTGCAAGTCATCCTGGTGACTGTGGTAGACCGACTCTTCAGAAGGTGACTTGTAAAGTGATATCGGACTCATTCTATCACCAAACAGGCTTGTTGAAGTGACTATTGACTGCTGTTTGGTTGTCGAACTAATGTATCTGCAAGGAACAGTTCCAATATTCCAAAAATGCTTGTTGTTCCTGATCAACATGTAGTTCAAAGCTGAGTTGCTGTTTGTGACTTTTCTATCTTCTCTTCACAATGTCCGTAGCTGGTGTTTTCGTCAACAAAATACAGGGCGAAAAAACACTATTGTACAGCGATGCGGGCGATTGTGGTGAATATTATGGGTGGTGATGGTGGATGGACAATACCTTTGTAAGAAAAAGGTATTTCAGAGGGCTAAAGGACGTTATGCGGCAGCTCTCGTAAGTAATTGTTTCCGTGCAACCTGGATAGTTCAAGCTTTTTTTCAAAAGATAAGAAAAAAGCGAGGTGAGATGATCTTAGAAGTGTGGGTGCAAAAGAAGAAGCGTTTTGCTGTTGCAGTTCTCGCTAATCAAAGGATCTGGTACGAGTCTGAAGGGGTGAAACTATTGGATGGCAAAGGAAAAGGGAAACAAAGGGGAAAGAAGAAAAAAAAAAGGGGACCAAAAAAAAAGATGATTAAAAAAAAACTCATCTAAAAAAAATCTATAGAATTTTTCGCTCCTACTCCGAAGCACGTGAAAACGGGATGGAGAAGACCCTGGAAGGGTTCAGCGGAGCATCTTTATGGCCACCATTGAAATCGCAAACCCCCACCACCCACCGTGGCACGGCTGGCTGGGGCTAGGGAAGTGCAATAACCCCCGTTCCCGCCCCTCCCACCGCAGTTACACCCGGCCAATCGCTGGGATCTGAAAACTTCGTGTACCGACAGTTTCCGTTTTTGGAGAAGGCAGTTGTGACTTGCTTTCAAGGTCCAACAGCAACAGAGAGTGGTGGCCGTGGGACAAAGAAAGGTCCGAAGCGCTCTAGCTGAGTGAGAAAGCTGTCAAAGGTTGGTTCAGGGTTTATCTGGAGATCTGATCTGGAGATCTGATCAGATTTGGGGAAAAAGCCGTCCGTGTCCAGATCTGGAATGAGGTGGTAACACCGCGGAAAGGTGGATTAGGTAAGCGAACGACGAGCGAATGACGAGCGAACGACGAGCGAAGCGAGGAGTGAGTGAGGAGTGAGCGATAAGTGATTCTAACGAGCGAAGCGAGTAGTTTCCAGATCCAAATGACGAGCGAATGACTCGCAAAGACTAAATCAAGCAAACAGCGAGCGAACGACGAGCGAAGCGAGTGTGTCTGACTCGCTCCGCTCGTCATTACCAATACCTTGTACATACCATTACTCTGTGGATTTCCCTGTACATTTTCATGATTATCATTCCTCTGTACATTCCTCTGTACATTACTCTGTACATTACCAACACTGTGTAGGTTACTCTGTAGATTACCCTGTGGATTACCAATTCTTTGTAAATTACTCTGTACATTACCAATACTCTGTATATACCAATACTCTGTACATTACCCTGTACAATACCAATTCCCTGTACAAACAAGGAGCGAACAAGGAGCAAACAACGAGCGAAGCGAGTTGTTTGCTCGTTAGTGGCTCGCTCTGGTGGCTCGCTCTGGTGGCTCGCTCTTTGATGAGTCGCAAACAACTCGTTTGCTCATTAGTGAGTCGCTCGTTAGTGAGTCGCAAACAACTCGCAAACAACTCGCTTCGCTCGTTGTTCGCTCGTTGTTCGCTCGTTGTTTGCTTATTCATCAACCTCAACCTCCCCATCACAATGAAGACACCTGTAAGCCTGCCTCTTCTCAGCAACAAAAACCTTCCCCTTCGTCTTCATCAGCGTCCACTCCCCCTTGGCAGGGATTCTCAGACAGTCCGGATTCAAGCACCTGGCTTTGGTTTTCTTGTATCTGAGTCCACACGAGTTGCACAACTGTCCTTCGGAAGACGACCACGAGGGTCTCCAGCAGGGCGACTGTGCCGAGTGGCACGAAATGCACTTTCTGGACGGAACGGTGGACGAGTACGTAGGCGGCGAAGGAGCAGAGTGGACGTGGGCGTGCTGGGAGACGGGGGATTTTGGCGAGAGCGACGTCTTTTGCGTCATGATGGAGCTGTTGATGAACTTGGAGATCGGCGACGATGGTGCGGTTGGAGTTGCTGGCGAGAGAACCGAAAACGTTTGCTCTGGGGTTTTCACGGCGGCGGCGGCGGCGACCGTTGCGGCGGGCGCAGCAGGCACAGCAGGCACAGCAGGCACAGGCGCAGCAGCAGGCACAGCAGGCGCGGCGGCTGCAGAATAAATATTGGGGTGGACCGACGCCTGGTCGATCGACGAGAGCATAACGAGCGGCGGCTTGGTGTTGGTGTTGGTGTTGGCGGCGCCTGCGGCGCCTGCGGCGCCGTGCTGCGGCAGCTTGAAGCGCTGGCGCGCTCCCTCGGAGTAAAGAGAGCCCGACCTCGGACGGTCTTTGTAGAGCACAGAAGACGAGGTCAGCAGCTCAACGTCGCGCAGGTAGCCGGACTGCTGGTAGGTGTAGTTGTTGGAGTAGGGGTAGTTGACGAGGCCGTTGTAGCGGTTGTACTGGGACTCGACAAAGCGGGACAGCTTCGAGGAGGACTTTGCTGTGCGGGAGCTTGGCTTGGGCTTCGAGACTCTGCAGGGCGCGGCCAGCTTGAGGCTGCTGCAGTACTCTCTGTACTTCTTGAACAGCTCGTTGTTCTCGTGCTTCACCTTGGACGTGTAGTAGTCGCGCCACTCCTCGTTCTGCTGCTCGAGCAGACAGCCGCGCTCGTTGCTCTCGCTGATGGTGCTGGCCGAGGGGTTGATGAGGCTGAACGAGTAGCACGTGTCGGGGAAGAAGAAGGCGGACTCGGTGTGCGCGCGGCGCGGTCTGCACGAGGGTCTGAGCAGCTGCGGCGCCTGTCTGGGCGACGACGAGGCCGACGACGGCGGCGTTGCGGGCGACGACGACTGGTCGCGCAGGCTCTCGGCCGCGGCGATCGGCGTCGACAGCGTCGCCTTGTGCAGCTCGGGCGACGTGACCGAGTGGGACGGCGGCGTGAGCGGCAGCTCGGGCAGCACGGCCGAGCCGGGGGTCTTGGGAGCGGCGGCAGCGGGCTTGGCCGCGGCGGGCGACGACGGCGCGGTGCGGGCCTTTTTCGACGGCGGCGACGCGACGGTGGTGTCCGGCGTGGTGCTGGCAAACTCCTCGGCCATCCGGTGGTACGACCGCTTGAGGGTCGACGAGGTGTCGTGGATCAGAGCCACGTCCTCGGACCGAGGCTGCGCCATGTTGTAGAACGACGACGACTTGGAGTTGGTCGAGTCCGACTGGGACCGCGAGTGGTTGAGCAGGATGCTGTTGAGCTCGGACGCGGCGATGGTGGACATGTTGAAACGAGCGGAGACGGAGTGGTGTGGAAAAAAGGGTCCTGTGATCTGGGTAGGTATCTATGGCAACGGAGGTGTTTATCCGCGTGATGATGTAATCGGAGGGGTCGGCGACGCGGCGGAGCTTGAGGGTGAACGAACGGACGAGTGCTGGTACTCTGGAGGTGACTGGGCGGCGGCGGGTGGTGGGTGGTGGCTGTTGTTGTTGTTGTTGTTGTTGTTGTAGACGGGTGTGCAAACAGCAGGAATGCACAGCTTTATACAACGCTGGCTGGGCTGGGCTGGGCTGGGCTGGGCTGGGCTGGTATCTGAGATGGCTTACTGCAGCTGCTTGACGCAAAACATACAATGTTGCTCCGGGTCGAGTGTCTGGTAAACTGGCTGTTTGCGGAGGTAGCCATGCTCTGGTAAATGGCGGGTTTTATGTTTTTTCTGTTTTCAGGGAACTGCTGTTGATCTGATCCGCTTGAATTTCCCACCAGCGTGATCCCGGACGGTCGTGCGTCCTATTGTTGCACAACTTGAAATTGCATTGATCCAATAAGATCATACAATGGCCGCGGATGGTTCCTGGGCCCAATGCGGAAACTCTCCTCCTGGCTTGGCTGGGTAAATGTCCAAAAACAGAAACAGAACTATCACCTCGAGAATCGACATTGGGTGGGGCACGACCACACCCAGTGTCGATTCGTTGATAACGACTCACTCATGACGAGCGGAGCGAGGAGTGAGTGAGTCGTGAGTGAGTCGTGAGTGAGTTACCCAATCCCACGACGAGCGGAGCGAGGAGTGAGAGAGTCGTGAATGAATTACTCAATTACTCAGTGTCGTTCCTCAAGTACTCAGTTACCCAACTACCCGCTCCTCAATTACCTAACCACCTAATCACCCAACCACCTAATCACCCGCTCACAACCACCCAACCACCCGCTCCTCAATCACCCGGTTACCCGTTACTCAGCACCTCAGCGAGGTGTTCCGTACATCCGTGCACAGTCGAAACGCGATGCTGAGCTTCGCGAGCACCGCCGTGACTGGAGAGTCACGTGGTCGCTGGCACGTGAATTCCAGCACATGATGCCCGCAACTCTCTCTTTCGCTAGCATTTTTTTTTTTTTCATAGCGAGTTTGTGCTTCCTATACCACCACCACCACCATCACCTCACCCCACCCCACCCCCCTCCATGAATACAAACCTCTCGTTCGCCCACCAGGGAGGCGCCTTCGGCGGCGCGCCGCAACAGCCCCAAACCCCGCCCGACCCAACAGCAAAGCTCGAAAACTTCCTCAAAACGATCGTGGCTTCGCTCGACCTACCCTTCCTCCCAGCACAACAGACCCTCGACGCCTACAAACACCAAATCCTGCCCCAGATCATCTCCCAGTCCCGCGTCGTCATCAACGGTACCCCCTTTGGCTCCAAACCCCTCTTCCAGGAAATGTGGTCCTCCCTCCCTCTGACTCAGCACCAGTTGCTCAGCTACGACGCCCATCTCCTCCCCACCGGCCAACCACAGGGCCAGTACGTTATCCTGGCCAGACTCAAAGTCAGGTTCGACGAATCAGGCCGCAACAGACTCGGCGAAACCGCAGACCTCCTCCCCGTCACCAGACCCCCAAGACCCCTCTACAGCCCCTGGTTTGGCGTCACCCTCAGCCTCATTGTGGACGAAAAAATCAACCAGTCTTACGACTGCGAATGCATTAGCTCCTTCGACTATAGAATAACAGAAAAACCACCAGGGTCCCTGTTCAACGTTTGAAAATTGAAAAAAAAATTCCATCACCACTACTCTACATAACAATATTTCGAAAAAACAAATTGTTTAAAGTTAAATGTCCGTGCAACATGCAGACTCCAGTCTCGTTCAACAGGTTTCAAAAAACGACATAACAGAAAGGAATCAAGAAAAAACCACCTCTTTTTCGTTTCAAATAATGTTCTTTGTAGCCCATGGCTTCACAAGTATCAAAAGCCCTAGTCCCAGACACACAATACACTGAATCACAATCGAAGCCATCTGGAAATAAAACCCAACACCAAGATCAAGCGCAGCCAACTCATGATCGTTGCTGACCTCATTCAGTTTCGTTGCATAGACATACTCAATGGCCATGTCTGCAAAATTCAACGCCAATGAAAAAATGTTTATACCATTCAGAATCCCAAGCAGCCTGAAAACTCGGCTTTGAATCGACCCAAACCTCACTTTAGACCGTAGCAAACACACAAGCACAACCACATACACTAGTGCAACGAAACCACACCCAAAGCTGCATCCAATAATCACGGGCAACAACTGTCCAATGAATTTGATGATTATGGCCTCCGATGCAGTCTCATTGTCGTCCCCAATATGTTGCAATATCGCATGAAACGCAGTAACGAGCGAATTCCCCACTTCTCGTGGGTCTCCTTGACTCGATGCAAGACTAAGACTGGTTCCAGCATCCTTCACGAGCACACTCGGCAAGTCCATACCATTATTGAAAGAATCGCAAACTTGCTTGCCTGTGATTTGATTGTATTTGCAGTAACCAAGGTAGTTGAGCATAAACACGTTGTCGACCGAAAACGTATCGATTTCTTCCAGATCTTCGTCAGAAAACTTGACATTGACGTTATCGGACCCAAGATCCATGGCAAAGTACGAGATAACTTTGATGGACTCTCTGATTGTTGCCAATGGGGAATCCGAAGAATCATCGATGAATTGGAACTCGAGTTTGGGAATGCAATAGCCCGTGTCCTCTCTGCAAGATGCAGAGACAAGCCCTGTTAGCAGAGGCGGGAAAAACATCATGAGGGCCAGAAACGAAAGCACTATGAACGTGTTGTAGTAACCTTTGGTAGACGCCAACATCGAAGTTCTCGGAAGAGCCGAATACGTCATTGACAACCCGATGCTGCTGAGATCGCCTGACTTGCCTGCTGTGTTGAATTTCTCGCTGCTTCTGAGGTCAACGAGACTGTTTGTCGATGTACCCACCAAAGTCGGACTTTGATTGAACGACCCCATGCCGCGTGGACTGGCCGAAAGTGACTTTGGTAGGGCGTTGATAGGGTTGGATTTTTCCTTGGATAGAAACGGGTTGTCTGCAGAGCCCACATTGAACGTCCTTGTATTGTTGGTTGTTGTAAAATTACCGCTGTAAGGTAGCGTTGTGGAACCGTGATTTCCTCCCATGGGGAACGTGTTGTCTTGCATGAAATTTCCCATCAGCGGGTTTGACGGCTCGTTCAAAGGGTCAGTGTGGTTTTTTTGCTGGTCAAGCTCGTCCTCATCGTCTTCGTTGCCGGGTTCTGTGAAGAACACCGGCTTGAACGTTGACTTGTTTTTGACGAAAGTCTCTGGGAGTTTCGGTGTTTGATTTGAGAACATTGTGCCTCTGTTGAACAGCAAATGGTGTTTGGAGCACAAACAGCTCTAGTAGCAATAACAGGGATGAATTTGGTCGGTTTGGTGGCAGTCAAGCATAAACGAGCGGGTGTGCGGAGAAAAAGGGATATATATTTTAGACGACAAATTAAAAAAAATAAAAAAAATAAAAAATCCCTAAAAAAAGAAAAAAAGGGTCACCTTTTTGTACCAAATTGTGGTGGGAGATTCCCAGTGTTTTGTACTATTGCATTGTGAAAGAGGGGAAGTTGCAAAGTGGACATTGTTTCACAAGTGCACCTGTCTTGTTCTCGGTTGGTACATGTGACATGCAACACAATAGCCGACGCGAGAACATTGTGTGATGCTATATAAAGTTGGCCGGTTTCCCCCAAAGTGCAACGTACTTGCCTCACTTGAAGAATAAAAGGCCATGTGCCTTTTTGATTTCCAAAAGAATCAAAAGACACATACATATATCCCTCCTTTTTCAGCTCCCCCTTTTTTGACAAACTGTCTGTCTCCCAAGGATTTTTTTTTTTTCTTCCTTTGCGCGGCTCGAGAATTTTTGGTGCAAACAGTACGGCTGGATGGAACAAAAACAACAGCTTTTCCACCCCCCTTGATGGCGACAGAGTCCTACAGAATCACATCAATGATCCTCAAAAATGGCCAGCAGTCTTAGAAACTTGAAAGGATGGCAGTTTTTCGTCGGGCCCGAGGCCGCTGACGGCTCCAAAACTAACGTTGCTTCTGCAGATACACCGAGAAGGTCTTCACGAAGAGCAGCAGCAGGGGCCACGAGAACACAGGCAGAGTCATCCATCGTGCTCAGACGCGATCTTGATAATCTGGAGATCAAGCAGGGTGATTGCATTCTGCTTGAGAACGAGCGTGACGCGTCGGGCGTCCCCGACCTTGCGTTGATCAGGGAGATCTCGTTTGGAACAGACAACTTTCTCGACGTGAAGGTGTTTTCGTTCTTCAGAATAGAGGACGTGGACTTCACTAAGCTTCCGGACGTTGACCAAAGTGAGCTCAAAGAAGACGAAAGACCTTCCAACTACTACAGCAACGAGGTTTTCCTCACTCCTGTGACAGAAAAAGTTCTTCTCAAGAACGTCATCAGCTCGTGCAAAGTGATTTCTGAAAACACATTGAAGAACATCGTGGTTGACGAGTCGATCGCAGACAGCACCTTTGTTTGCCGTCGTCTTTGTGATGACAGGGCTGGCTTTTTCACTGCGCCAGTGGACTGGGATGAGCTTTTGGGCCTCTTATCGGAAGATCCAACAGCATTCTACCACTCAATCAAATCGATGACAGTGAGGCCAACTGTGGGAAAGTCATCGGGCAAAACAGCGACATCAGTTGTCAGTCCGCGGAAACGAGGCGCTGTAAGAAAGATCAATTATGCCGAGAGTGATGATGACAATGACGACGAAATTTTTGAAGATGAGGATGAGTCTGAGCAGTCAGAGGACGATTTCGAGCCTGCTAAACAAGGATCTCCTGAGCCCAAACGTCGCAAGACTTCAAGAGCTGCTACTCCGAACAAGTCGAGGCGCATGCCAACCTCTTCGAAGAAATCAAAGTCAACGAGCAAGACCGTGTCTCCAAAGAAGAAAGCTCTCAGTTCGAAAACCACCGCATGGCCCTCTGTTGCGCGTCGATTAAATTTCTTTGAACAAGAGGATGAAGAGTTGGTTTTAGATTACAGCGAGGTGGAGGAAGAAGTAGCTGAAGGAGAAGTGAGAGTCACAAAAGTTTTCCGTAAAGCGAAAAGACGGCTTCATCCTTCTGCCAAGCTAAACTCATTGCCTTGCAGAGATGTTGAGTTTCACCAAATTTACTCCAGTTTGGAGAATGCAGTTCAGACACAAACTGGCCGATGCATTTATGTGAGCGGTACTCCAGGTGTTGGAAAGACCGCCACAATTAGAGAGGTTATCAAGCAGCTATCAGCGAACCTCGCAAGTATAGACGAAAAAGCGGTGTTCAATTACATTGAGATCAACGGTTTGAAGCTGATGACCCCTCAATCAGCGTACGAGATGTTGTGGCACAAAATATCGGGCAGAAAGATCAACAGTGCGAGTTCTTTGAGTCTGTTGGAAGAACATTTTGAACAGGAAGACCCTGATCGTCAGCCATTGGTTGTTCTTTTGGACGAGTTGGACCAAGTGGTGACGAAAAATCAAACGGTGATGTACAATTTTTTCAATTGGCCGTCATATCCAAACTCCAAACTGATTGTCATTGCAGTGGCCAATACGATGGATTTGCCTGAAAGGTTGCTAACTAACAAGATTTCTTCGAGATTAGGATTGACGAGAATCCAGTTTCCTGGTTACACATTTACACAACTGAGCGAAATCATCAAACACAGACTGGAAAAGTTGAGCAGGGCCAACGAAAACAAGCTGGTTATATCGAAAGATGCAATTGAGTTTGCATCTAGGAAAGTTGCATCTGTGAGTGGAGATGCTAGAAGATCTTTGATAATATGTGTTCGGGCCATTGAGATAGCAGAGATGGAGTTTTCGAGCAAATCACAAGAGGAGAGAGAACAACTTGGTGACAAGTACACGGTGACCATCACTCACATCATGAAGGCCGTCAACGAAACAACGTCATCTCCGATCACCAACTACTTGAATTCGTTATCATTCACAGCGAAGATGTTTCTTGCGGCGATTCTTCTAAGACGTAAGAGGACAGGGGTGGCTGAGGTGAGTCTGGGAGAAGTTATAGACGACCTGAACAATCAATTTCATTTGATTATGTTTACTGAGTTGAGGACGTTACTGAAGAAAGAGGAGATGGAATTGTTGGACGTGATTTATCGCGACAATGCGGCACGGCTTCGGGTCAACGGGTTCAGTTATATTCTGCAAGACTTGGAGGAGAATGGGATTGTTGTTGAGCAATCATTGAAGGCTGAGCGGGCGCGGTTGATCAGGTTGAACGTTAGTGACGACGAGATACTGAGTTGTTTCAAGAAGGATTCTCTTTTGAAAGATTTGGTGATTGCGACATAATCAATGTTGAATTGGATCTATGGAGAGATAGAGATAATAACAAGAAGAACGAAAAAGATGGGCGGATCGATCGATTTCTAAGGTTCTTGATAGAGCAGGATAGGTTCACCAGTATTTTCGATTTCTGGTATTTTGAGTCGAAGATCAAAGGCTTTGCTTATCACGATTTTGAAGATTTTTTGGATGTTGATGGAGGCACTTGTTGAGCAGAAGATGAGGGGAGCGTTCATGGCTCTGGCAAAGCGTTTTGCCTGTTTTGTGATTTCCTCTTGTTCGGTATCGGGGAGGTCGACAAACAAGTCGTATTTGGTTCCTACTAGGAAAGGGATTGCGGTTCTGTTGAAACCTCGGGTCTGACGGTACCAGTCTTTGACCGAGTTGAGTGTGGATTTTCTTGAGAGATCAAACATGAAGAGGATTGCGACTGCGTCGCTAGCGACCAATGGCAGCATGTTTGTGAATTCTGCTTCACCTCCGAGGTCCCATATGGAGAAGGTGATTTCTGTTGACTTGATGTTTATTGATCTTTCCATGTAATTGACTCCCAAGGTTTGTGTGTATATTTCATCGAAGCAGTTTTCGACGTATTTGACCATGAGCGATGTTTTGCCCACCTGTGCGTCTCCTATGAGTCCGACTTTGAGTGTGACGGTGTTTTTTTCATCTTGGTTCATGACGGGCGAAACGACGAGCGAAGCGAGTCGTGAGCTGTATGCTGTTGATTGTTTGATGAGTACTTGAGTAGGCCATTCGCCTCGTGACTTATACTTTTTGCAGGGCGGGTTGTTTACGTTTCAGTTTTAGGGGGGTTGAGCACAGCCCGGGGGATGGATGGATCACGTGATGGGACAGAGGGCTGGCAGGGTTAGGAGGGAGGTGTGGTGTGCGGTGTGGTGTCACAACGGGGGAGCTGAAATTTTTTTTCCCACGAGCGAGGGCGGGCGCGACCGAGCGCGAGCGGGAGCGAGCGGGAGCGCGAGGGCGGCGAGGAGAGATGGCGCGCTCGCTCGCGCTCGCTCGCGTGGGGTCCCCCTCGCGCCTGCCCAGGTCTCCTGCGTGGGGGGCCCCCTCGCGCGGCCCCCCCACTAGCGTGGGGGTCCTCATGAAAATTTGCACTTGCTCACATTGACTTTTCAAATTTCAATATTTTCTACAAAGGACTTTTTCATCTTTCTTCACAGTAGCTCGATAGTATCAGTACCACAGCAAGTCGGCATAACACAAGATGGCTATCGGTAAGAACAAGAGATTGTCCAAGGGTAAGAAGGGTCTGAAGAAGAGAGTCGTTGACCCATTCACCAGAAAGGAGTGGTACGACATCAAGGCACCAACCACGTTTGAGAACAGAAACGTTGGTAAGACTCTGATCAACAAGTCGACCGGTTTGAAGAACGCTGCTGATGGCCTGAAGGGCAGAGTTGTCGAGGTGTGCCTCGCTGACTTGCAAGGTTCGGAGGACCACTCTTACAAGAAGATCAAGCTGAGAGTTGACGAGGTCCAAGGTAAGAACCTGCTCACCAACTTCCACGGATTGGACTTCACCTCTGACAAGTTGAAGTCTCTTGTGAGAAAGTGGCAATCGCTGGTTGAGGCGAACGTGACTGTCAAGACCGCTGACGACTATGTTCTGAGAGTGTTCTGCATTGCGTTCACCAAGAGACAGGCCAACCAGATCAAGAAGACCACCTACGCCCAGTCGTCCAAGCTGAGAGAGGTGAGAAAGAAGATGATTGAGGTGATGAGCAGAGAGGTTTCGAACTCGACCTTGGCGCAGCTGACCGGCAAGTTGATCCCAGAGGCCATTGGCAGAGAGATTGAGAAGTCCACTCAGTCCATCTACCCACTGCAAAACGTCCACATCAGAAAGGTTAAGCTCCTCAAGCAGCCTAAGTTCGACTTGGGTAACCTGCTTGCCTTGCACGGCGAGGGCTCCTCTGAAGAGAAGGGCAAGAAGGTTGCTGGTGGTTTCAAGGATGTTGTTCTCGAGACTGTCTAAGGTTGTTTCTAGTGATTCGATTAGAGGTAGGTAGCAAACTAATGTACCAAACAACGAGCGAAGCGAGTTGTTTGTTTGTTGTGAACAACGAGCGACGAGCGAATGACGAGCGAAGCGAGTCGTGAGTGAGTCGTGAGTGAGTGAGATTGAGTACGAGCGAAGCGAGTCCTGAGGAGAGCCAAAGCAACTGAGAGCATTGGCTTTCAGCCAATGCTCTAAGTTGGCTGCGCTCGTCGCTTGAAGTGTAGCATTTGCAAAGGTGTAGCATTTGCAAAGTTTTTCAAATCTTTGTTTCCGGAAAAGGGTCCGGAAATGACGAGCGAACGACGAGCGAACGGCGAGCGAAGCGAGTCGTGAGGAGTCGTAAGTGAGTCAGGCTGAGTCAGACTGAGGATGCTAGAGTTACATAACGTTCATGGTGATGACTCGCTTTGTGTCCGGAAATGGGTCCGTTTCCGGCCAGTGAGAATGAGTACTACGTTTACATGAACTCATGGTGATGACCCGCTTCGCTCGTCATCACTTCACTCACGACTCGCTTCGCTCGTCGTTCGCTCATTTTATCAAACACAGTATTTTAAATCGCCAACATACAAACCAATTAATGTTTCTGATTGCAACGCATTTGCGAGAGCTGACGAGCAACCATCCCCAAACGTCTTCCTCGACTCACTCACGACTCGCTTCGCTCGTCGCTCGTTCAATTGTGCAACCTCTTCTCATACGAATACAACCCATGAACACCACCCTCAAACTGCGCAGATGGAGTTCTCAACTCAAATCTCACATTCCCCTTGATGGCCTCCTCCTTCAAGGCAGCCAGCGAGCGAACACCAACGTCCTGACAAGAGTGTTGCAAACCGTTGTACAGGTACGGAATGAACTTGATCACACTACCTTTGTCGAGAACAGAACCGGAAACTCCCTGTGCAACAAGAACTTTGTCGCCCTCAGAGAAATAACGCGACGTTGACGCATTCGCGTTGGTGTCGGTTTTTTGCATCGCGTCGATCGACCCCATACCTCTGTAAGTCTTCAACCGCTTCCCGTCTCTGTAAAAGTATTCACCAGGAGACTCGGTGGTACCGGCCAACATGGATCCCATCATCACACACGAGGCACCCAAAGCAATCGCCTTGGCAATGTGTCCAATGTTTCCGACACCTCCGTCCGCAATACACGGAACACCAAATTGGTTCGCAAACTGAGTCACGTTGAACACAGCGGTACCTTGTGGTCTTCCACAGGCCATAACCTCCTGCGTGATACAGATAGAACCGGATCCCATACCGATTCTAAGACCATCGGCACCAGCCACAATCAGCTGGGCAGCCTGTTCTCTGGTCACAACGTTACCGGCAATAACCTCGAGGTCTGGGAAAGTCTTCTTGATCCATTTGATCAACTCAATCTGGAAGATCGAGTTACCTTGCGACGAGTCCAACACAACAACGTCCAAACCGGCATCAACCAACTTGGCAAGTCTCTCCTTGTCGGCCTCAATGGTACCGATCGCAGCACCACAGAGCAACTGCTTCGATTGGAAAGACTTGGACGCGTGTGGGTACTCCAGGTTCTTTTGCAAGTCGGTTCTCGAGATCATGCAAACAAGGTTACCCTCGTTGTCGATGATTGGAAGCTTACCTTTCTTGGAGTTTCTCAAGATCTCGTTACCGTCAAGCAACGTGATTCCAGCCTTGGCCGTCACAAGGTCGGTCGACATCACCTCCGAAACTGGCGACGCGTCGTTCTCGTGGAACTGAACGTCTCTCGAAGTGACAATTCCAACGAGCTTTCCACCAACTTTTCCATTTTCTAAAGGTTTTTCCATGTTAGTAAGAAGAAAATTTCTCTTTGCACACCCCCTCCCCTCATATGTGTGTGTTTTTTGCACCTGTCATAAACGGAACCTCAGAAATATTAGTGTTTCCACAAGATCGTTTGATCGCAGTCGGTAGAACGAAAGTTATTAATTGTTGTCAATCATCAAGGGAAAATACAGCGCAACACACACATGTCGGAGTTAGTAGTTGTGGATCGAGTTTGACATACCAGTAACTGGGAAAGAAGTGAAACCGTAGTTCTTGCCCATCTTCTTCACCTCGCCAACACTGACTTCTGGCGAAATCACAACAGGGTCGTTGATGAAACCGTTCTCGTACTTCTTCACCTTTCTCACCATCTCAGCTTGCTCGTCCGCAGTACAGTTGTGGTGGATGATACCAATACCTCCCAAGAGAGCCATGTGGATGGCCATGTTGGACTCGGTCACAGTGTCCATAGGAGACGACACAAATGGCGTCTTGAGTGTGATTTTCTTGGTCAGCTTGGTCTCCAAGTCCACAACAGACGATGGGAAGTCGATCTTTCCTGGCAAAATCAGGAAATCGTTGTAAGTGAGACCACCGTGCACTCTAGAGTCGAGCAACTCTTGAATGGAGAGCCCATCCTTTTGCGAGTACGACGACAGGTGTTCGACAGCTTTGGAGCAGTCAAGGAACGATGATGAAGACGACATTTTGCTGGCTCGATGAGAGTATGCGAGGTTTTGTAGGGCAGCAATTTGCCAAAAAAACAAAACCCATCCAAACCAGGTTGGAAGTAGAGAACACCGCTGCGAAAGTTGACTTCTATATATTTATAGGCAAAAAAATTTTTTTTTTTTTATTTTCTGAATTTTTTTTTTTTTTTTTTTCACTTGAAAAATTTGTCCTGAAAAATTTCACCTGTTACTTCGGGAAATTAGGGCAAACGACGAGCGAAGCGAGTCGTGAGTTAGTATACTGAGCCTGAGACACTTTTCATGATGGATTTCGCTGGATAGATCTCGTTTCGCTGGAAGGTGTCTGAGACTCAGTATACTCGCAGCTCGAGCAGCTGTAGTTTGGTTTTTTTCTGGCTCTGGATCGACGTTTGCTGTACGTCGATCGGCGCTGGCCAGCCCAGCCCAGCCACCAGAGTTGCCCCGTCTCGCCCCCGCCAGGCGTACGTGACCGCGAGTAATCCACCATTGTGATGAGCCAGCCGTCAGACTCTCCCTGTACTGTAGGTACGGCCCAGGTAGGTCTTGTTTTCGCTGCGCCACAGTCCCCCCAGCGCGTGTGGCGGTGCACAGAGGTTTCAGATCGGGTTTTGTTATAGCAAATGTTTTTTTTTTTTTTTTTTACAAATAAAAACAAAAAGAATACACCATCTGAAGAGGGAAACAACAAAACAATCCCCCCATTCTTTGGCGCCAGCGGACCGATTTCGACGTTTGAACAAGCAATTAGCTCGCAAAAGCCTCTAGTATCGCGTGGTGGGACTTTTCAGCAGCGCATCTCACACCCCTAGAGCACCCAGTTGACCCTGCCGTCTTTCCCACTTTCATGGCCGAACACAGGCAGGATCCCGTGTACTCTCCGCGCGGGCTGGCACGGAGCCATCTTGACTCGGAACCCGGCAGCTTTCAGTCCTCGTACATGGAACGCATTTCCCGTTTGGAGTCGCAGTATGCCAGCCAAAGTTCTCCTTCTAGAAGCTCAATTGGATCATTTCCAAGCCCAACGACCCCGCATAGAGCTCTTCCGGCGCTCCCGGTTGCCTCCGACACGGACGAGGACGCACAAGTGCCGAGCTCGCCCGTTCTTGCTCGAAAACTGGACACGAGGGCCAGTTTTGGCGAATCTTCCATACTCAGCTCGCCCAAAACGCCTACCGACAGCGTCTTGAGGAGGTCGCCAACAAGTGTGACGAGCACTCGCGGGTCGTTGAACACGCGCAAACCGCCGCCGTTCAACCCACAACTGTCTCTGCGGTCGCACAAGTCAACGAGAAAGACAGACCAAGACGAGTTCCGCCACAGCACAGGCAGCACAGCAGCGTCGATAGACCTCAACCGGTTATCCGTCTCATCTGCGTCGTCGCTCATTAGCGACAACACGGTGCTGAGAGACGAATTGCCGGACGCCGTGAAGGTGGTTGTGGATTCGCGTCCGAGCGACTCTGTTCACGCTCTGGACCGGTTTGACAACCTCCAATACGCCGATTTCTGGCACTTAACACGAGAGGAGTCGCAGACGCTGATGGACTGGAATTCCCAAGAATACGCAAGACAGAGCAAGATTTTTGAGCTTTTCCTTGTTTTGCGCAAGTATCGGATCAACTTGAAGCGGATGGTGTACCACTACGGACCGGCGTTTAAAGCTGCACGGCGACTGACGCCAAACAACGCTGCAGACTACAAGAAAACGTTCGTCCCGATTGCTGCGTTGTACGAGTTTTTGGAGAAACTGGTTCGCAAGCGGTTGAAGCCTGCGTTTGACAACACTTTTTTCGTGAACGAGCGATACGTTCTGGAGTCGTTCCGCAACTGGCTGGCCAAGCTCGAGCGTGATTACGAGTACATCTCGCGGAGCATTGTGTATCTGGCCAAGATTTCTGTGTCGAAGGCTTTCCGCGAGTGGATAGTGGGTGTTGAACAAAGCGACGAGATTGCCTGTGGGAATCCGCATCTGATCTCTGCAACGGGGCTTTTCCATTCGTACCTGTTACAAGCGTTTGCGCCGATTGGTCTTGTGGCACAGGCGTTGCGCGAGTCGTACGAAAAGGCCGGAAACGACAAGATGGTTTCGATCACACAGGATATCTGTGATCTTTTGGTCAGCATCAACCGGATTTCTGACTACACGTCGGATTTGAATGCCAAGATCAAGTTCAACGAGAAGCTCGTTTGCACAGACTATCTATATCTGGAGATGGTTGATTTGTTCAACAAGGAAAGAAAGATACGAGCGCCGTTGGAGACCCAATTGCGCGGCCAGCTCACGTGGGAGCGTTCTGTGTTGTACATGTTGGACAACTACGTGCTTCCGCTGGTGAAGAAGGGGTCGCGGTCCGGCGAAGGAGACGGTGCGGGCGCCGTTTCTGGTGGTTCTGGAGCCGCGGACGATACCGGGGTGACGTACATCTTGAACCATGCGCCTATTCCGTTGCAATATTTGGCGTACGAGGTTCAAGGAGACGACGCGGACTTGCTCCTGATATTGCACGACACGGGGAACGGTGTTTCCTACACGGTTCGAGCAGACAGTCCGAAACATGTACCACAACTGAGGCTTTTCATCAGGGACATTGGGAGGTACAAGAATGCTTTATTTGAGAAGTTGAGTCACAACTACGAGCTCAAACTTGTGAACGGGAGCTCTTTCCAAACGATGGTTTTCCCGTACCAGCATCGAGTTCCTGCGATTGAGCAAGGAGAGTTCGATATGGTGAAGATGGCTATACAGATGTCGAAGAACCAGCCATATTCGGAGCAGCCGTTTTCGATGACTAAAGTGTTGAGCGCGGACTGTTTCCGGTATCAAGGAAAGCTATATTTCCTGATTGGAACGACGGATGGACTATACATGGGGCTTCCAGATGCTCCGACGACGTGGACGCGGGTTTGCAACGTTGCGGGTGTTCGGAAAGTTGTTGTTGTTAGTGACGAGATGACGTTCTTGTTGGCGAACGAACGGTTGTATCGTGCGAGCGTGACACACTGGATGGAGGCGTATTGGAATGGGACGCAGACAAGTTCAGGGCTTGTTGTTGTGAACAAGCAGACTAGCGGGTTTGCTATTGGGCCTCAGCGTGTTCGGCGAGGGCCTGTTCTTGTTGAGAGTCAAACGTTGTTTTGTTGGACGGAGAAGAAGATCATGTTTGCGCCTATTTCAGGAGAGGCAGGGTGGAAAGTGAGTTTCGAGGTGATGAAGCCGACGTTACGAGTGGTGAATCTGAGTTTGTTGCATCCGAGCGATTTTGTGATCAGCCATGTCAACGAGCACAATCCGATTTTTTATCTGTCGAATCTCAACAATATGGGGAACACCCAGTTGAACCGGTCCGGGACCGAGGCAGATCGGGAGTTGAAGGCTCGATTACGTGGGAACCGTCCGATTGCTGCGTTCAAGTTGCCATTGGATGGAGGATCCAGGGACTATGATTTGTTGCTGGTTTATTCGCGGTACTGTATGTTTGTTACGTATACGCATGATTACCGCACGGTGACGGCTTCGAGGGAGGAGATCATTCGGTTTGGGTTTGAGTGTGTGGATGCTGTTTTCGACAGTCACGAGCAGTCGTTGGTGTTGGCTGGCGAGCAGAGCGTGGAGATTTGGCGTATTTCCCGTAACCGGCAGGTCAAGTCTGAGCTTGTTTCGTGTTTTGTTGGTGACGAGATGCGGTTGTTGAATAGGAAGCCGGGGAAGCTGATGATTGGGGTTGTTGAGAAGGGAGAGGGGGGTAAGGGGAGAAGGGAGGTGGTGTTTCATTTGAGGAGGAGGCGAACGAGCGAGCGAACGAGCGAACGAACGAGCGGAGTGAGTGAGTGAGTGAGAAAGACATTGAAAGAAATCAAGACATCGAGAGAATGAGAGAATGAGAGAATAAGACATTGAGACATTGAAAGACAGAGCACCACAGAGCACCGCAGAGCACCGCAGAGCACCGCACAGCACCGCACAGCACCGCACAGCACCACCCTCTTTTCTCGCAATGAATTCAAA
Source organism: Ogataea henricii (assembly GCA_003705115.2). Classification (NCBI taxonomy): domain Eukaryota; kingdom Fungi; phylum Ascomycota; class Pichiomycetes; order Pichiales; family Pichiaceae; genus Ogataea; species Ogataea henricii. Next base: position 204,459 of record PPHT02000012.1, read on the forward strand.
CACAACCACGGACAAGCGCAACTACATCGACGTACGTTTGACCTTGGGATATTCCTTGTTCCAAGAGTCACTCCTGCGAATTATATAGACAATAATGAACGAGGCAAACGACGATTCAGCAGTGACGTTGAGTGCTCACGGAGACATTTGCTTGTTTGATAGAGGACCCATTCGCCTTGCGTACGACTCACATCTTTGTAGATGACCTGCAACAAAAATGGCAAAAAATAATAGCACCGGTTGGTTTCGATCCAACGACATCAGGGTTATGAGCCCTGCGCGCTTCCACTGCGCCACGGTGCTTTTATGGTGCTAATTGCGAGGGTGGTGGAATATATCACGACGAGCGACGAGCGAACGACGAGCGAAGCGAGTCGTGAGTGAGTGTGCGGAGTCAGAGACACTAGCGAGCTCTACCAGCCAGATCCATCCAGCGAATTCCATCCAGCGAATTCCATCATGTAATGTTTTTCAAGCTCAGTACACTCACTCACGACTCGCTTCGCTCGTCGTTCGCTCGTCGATCGTCGATCGACGCCACCGACGCGAACATCACCACAACATTTTTCGCACCGTCGAAACAAATCTTTTAATTCTTTTGTTTGTCCCTCTTGTTCCTTCCCCTCTGCTCAAGTCCCCACCACCAGCCTTCATTCACCCTTTCTGTGGTTCCATCTAGGAAACTGTGTGCGGAGAGTCAGGTTCACGGAAAATCCAGCTCGAAAACACGTGTTTTCCCCAAATTTTGGCCACCTCTTTTTTCACAACATGAACCAACAACCAAATCAGGGCGGACAACAGCAACAATCGCCGCGTATGTCGTCGCCGGTGAACTTTTCGACTCCGTCGATGAGTCAATCGTCACCCCAGCCGTCAACTACGCCACAGGCACAGCCACAGGCCCAGCAGCAGCCTCAGCACGCCAGGCAACAGCCTCAACAGCGGTCCGACTTTCTTCAAATTGGCCCTCAGCAGGCTCAACAGCTGCTGAGACAGTACGAGATTGAGCGCAAGGCTGCCGAGCGCGTGGGGTTCCATGCTCCGGAGGCCCGTGAGCATGTGGAGAAGATGCAGAAGATCAAGGGTATACTTTTGCAGTACAACAACCGTCAGCAGATGAGGCGTCAGCAGCAGCAGCAGCAGCAGCAACAGCAACAGCAGCAACAGGCCGCGTCGCAGCAGGGCTCACCGCAGGCGCCGGCGGCGCAGTTGAACCAGCTCGGGGGCGGCCGTACGCCGAGTAACATGTCTGCAGCGTCTCCAACGGCACAGAACACGCCGGGAGCAAGGCCAGGAATGGGCCAGCAGACACAGTCGCAGTCGCCCGGGGCTGCGCCGATGACGCAGCAGCAGTTGCAGTTGCAAAAACAGGAGCAGATCACGAAGTACCAGGGCGTTGTGAAGCTTGCGGAGCAGTTCAAAGCACAATTGAACCTGGTGAAAAGCAAGATCAGCGATCCAGCCACTCCGGCAAGCGAGATGCCGCAACTGGTTCAGAAGGAGCGGGAGCTGAACCTGAATTTGGAGCGGTGTCGTGGATTTGCGCAGCAGATTGCCAACAAGTTGAAGTATCCACAGCAGCAGCAGCAGCAGCCTCAGTCTTCTTCGGCGTCGGGGACACCGCAGGCACAGCAGCAGCGGTCGCAGAGCCAGCAGAGCCAGCAGAGTCCGCAGTCGCAGGCCGGCCAGCCGGGCCAGCAGTCGCCTGTTTTCCAGCAGCAGCAGATGCAGCAGCTGACTCCTCAGCACCAGCAGGCGTTGCAACAGGCGCAGCAGCAGCGGTTGTTGCAGCAGCAGCAGATTCAGAGGCAGCAGGCACAGCAGGCACAGCAGGCGCAGCAGGCACAGCAGGCACAGCAGGCCGGGTTGACGCCGCAACAGCAGCTGGCTCAACAGCAGGCGGCCGCACGGTTGCAAATGCAGCAACAGGCGCGGTCGCAGTCGCCTGGACAGCAGATCATGTCGCCGCAAATGCCGATGCAGCAGCAGCAGATGCCGCTGCAACAGCAGCAGATGCAGATGCAACGGCAGGCCGGGATTCCGGCGCCAGGGATGGCGAACATGGTGGGTGGACAGCAGTCGGCGACAGGGAAGATGGGAGCGAAGGGGAAGTCTCCTGGACAGCCTGTTGCGAAGAAGCAAAAGATTGGGACTCCCAGTGCAGGTGGGACTCCCGTGACGAATGTGAACGCTGCGGCGTCGAAACCTGTTGTTGGAGCCGGATTAGCAGGTGCTGGAGCGAACGCGAGTGCGAGCGTGGCGATTCCTGCTGCGCATCCGGCGGACAGTGGAGTGCGGTCGCGGTTCCAGAACATGCCGATTCCGGAGGAGCTGAAGATTGCTGGTGCGCAGCCGATTGCGCTGAAGCAGAACAACCGGCCGTCGATGACGAACGGTAACGCGCTCAGCGCGTCGGCGCTGACGACGCCGGCATTGGTGAGGCCGCAAGCGTTTGAGCTGGAGGGAGAGCGTGTTTTGAACAAGCGGAAGTTGAAGGAGCTCGTTCGGTCTGTTGGGGCGGACGAAGGGGACTCTGAGCTGACGATTGACGGGGATGTCGAGGAGTTGCTGCTGGATCTGGCCGACGAGTTCATCACGTCGGTGACGTCGTTTGCGTGTCGGTTGGCGAAGCACCGGAAGTCGGACACTTTGGACGTTCGGGACGTCCAGCTGCACTTGGAGCGCAATTGGAACATTCGGATTCCTGGGTATGCGGCAGACGAGATTCGTTCTGTTCGGAAGTTCATTCCGACGGCTTCGCACAATTCGAAGTTGAATGGAATAAGCATTAACAAGAGTGTGAACAAGGGGGGGTGACCAAGCCACGAAACCACGAGCGAAGCGAGTGCGAGGAAAGATCGTTTTGGTGGTCTGCGAACCGTCCGGAGTCTTTCTACATGGGATTTTGCTTATTGATGGTAGTCAGTTTGGGGGTTTTTTGAGAATGGATGGATGTGTTCCATGTACTTTGTGTAGTGTATAAGTGTAAAATGAACAGATGGTGGAACACCGCGAGCGAAGCGAGTGGTTGTGAACGACGAGCAAAGCGAGTCGTGAGTGAGTTGTGAGCGAGTCACTGAGTCACTCACTCACAACTCACTCGACTCACTCACTTAGCATTCACTAAGTGTCTCACGAGAGTTGTACTGGGTAGAACTCGTTGAACTGGTTGTCTTTGGCCACATGGTGGCATTTCTCGCTTCGCTTCTCGTGAGTGAGTACACCGAGTCATACACACAGTCACTGGCGAAGTGCATTGCTCGCGGATCAACAGTACAGTTTATGAGTGAATGACGGGGGGTTCATAAGTGAATGACGAGAAATTTATGAATGAATGACGAGTGAATGATTATTGGGTGATGGATGAGTGAACGACGAGCGAAGCGAGTCGTTGGATTGTGCCGTCGAAAATAACTTGATGTCTCGCTTTACTACTGGTCTACTTCACCACTGATCACTGAGTTGCGAGTGAATGAGTCGCTTATAATCAACTAAGATTCTCGCTCGTCATCTTGAAACTCTGACTCGCTTCGCTTGTGTTTGGCAGTATAGACACTTGCTTTGATCACAAACTAAGCGAGTAGATGAGTGAGTAAATTGAAGGCAAGCAGGCAAGCAGGCAAGCAGGCAATTATGAAAAGAAGCAATGAGGCATATCACTTAGTCATTGACTCGCTTCGCTCACCCATGACTGCTCACTTGAATCAATCACTATTCGACGTTGTCATCGATGCTACGGAGTTTATTGGTTCTTGCTACCAATTACAAAGGACGCAATACTATGCACAGGGCAATTCGCAGGCTTACGCTGAAAGAAGCAAATAAGTTTACTTGCTCATTGGCACGAAAAGCACTGTAGAATCCTTCAGGACTATTAGGACCGCCACCAAATTGCGAATCGTGAGTGAGTTTGAGCTTGTGCTCTTTTTTATGCTCTCAGAAACTCACTCACGACTCGCTGCTACCGCAGTAACACTGAACACAGGACGACTTGCTGAGTTATGCCAGCGAGTTGTCAAGATGTTTCCTGTAAGCACACCTACTTGCTGCTCGGGAAACTATGACCGAACCGCACGGCTCGCTGCGCTCATCGTTGGCTCGTCGTTGCTACCAATTTTTTTCTGCTACTATTTTCCTGCTACCATTTATTTAACGCAGTGAAATCGAACATCTGAGAACAACTCGTCATTGAAAGCTGTGCGTAAGCTGTGCGTCAACACAGCTCTCAACAGCTCACTCACGACGAGCAAACAACTCGCAAACAACTCGCTTCGCTCGTTTTCGCTCGTCTTTTCGCTCGTCTTTTCGCTCGTCTTTTCGCTCGTCTTTTTGTTCGTCTCGCTCGTCCTTTTTCATCGACTCGCGAACGACTCGCTTGGCTCGTCTCTTCGCTCGTCTCTTTTCAGCCACTATTTCTACTCCCCCGACCAGCTCGTTGCTTCGCCCGTGGAGTCACCTGTAGCGAAATGAGTCGCGTGGCTCGTCACTTCTTGCCGTCGCCTCTCCTCGTCCAAACCTCGCACCTCTCCATCGACCTCATCATCCAGATCCTCCTCTACACCCTCCTCAACCCTCTCGCCACATGGATCGCCAGCTCCAGCGCGTATGCCCTCACTGGCAACCCCAAACATCTCCGATTCAGCGCCCTTGTCACTCTCTGCTGGGTGCTGCGCTACTACAACAAACGAGCGCGTGTCGAGAGAGCTGCTGCCGCGGCGCTCGGCCCCCGTAACATCGTCATCACCGGCGGCTCCCACGGACTCGGTCTCGAAATCGCAGTACAGCTGCTATCCGCTCCACCGGTGCAAATATTTATCCTCGACAAAGAGCCTCCAATTTCTCTCTACAACAACCAGGTGAGATTTGTCAACTGCGACATGGAAAACCCAGCGTCGATCGACGCAGCTTACTCAGCAGTCGTTGCCGAACTGAACGGAGACACCATCGATGCGCTCGTTTGCAACGCTGGGGTGCGGCAATCACGGGCCACTACTGCACTGTCTATGGAAGGAATCCGCTCTATTTTCCAAGTGAACTATTTTTCGCACGTGAGACTCATCAAACTGGTGGTGGATAATCAAGGCTCCAGTCCGCTACATCTGGTGGCCATTGGTTCTGTTCTTGGGTTCGTTTCTCCAAGAGCATTGGCTGTCTATTCGGCAACCAAATCGGCTCTGTTGAACCTTCTCACGTCGCTTCGCTACGAGTTGCCGTCGTCGGTGTTGATTTCCACGTTCATCCCTGGCCAACTCACCTCGAGGATGTTCCAAGACGTGAAGGTGGACCACAGTTTTCTGGCTCCGTTGGTGGACCATCGCAAGCTCGCAGGGCGTGTCGTTGAGGTGTTGGCCGAGGGCGAAGAGGGCTTCTTTGCGTATCCGTTGTATGGTCGCTTTCTTCCGTTGTTGCAGGTGTTGCCGTATAGTTGGGGGAGGTGGTTGAGGGGGTATAGTGGCATGGACGATGAGTCACTGACGAGCGAAGCGAGTCATGGACTTGCTGATTGACTCAACGAGCGAAGCGAGTCATAGACATGCTAATCGACGCGTCGATCGACGCGACAACTACGAGCAAATGACGAGCATGTAAGTGATTCGCTTAGCTCGTCATATACTCCTGCGTTCCTCGCTCAGACCAAATGACTCGCTTCGCTCGTCACCAACTTCGCTCGCCATTCGTTTGCTCGCCATCGGCAATTGCATACTTATAAACTTTATAGATGTCCAAAATCGCATCACCCAGGCTCCAAAATGCTAGAAAACTAAATCTTTAGAATTTTCGAGGACTCACACACCAAACGGTGGATATACATACGTGGATATACATACGTGGATATACAATCAGGGAATCCCTTCAACGTGTTTGCACGTACTTTTCACGTACTTTGCACGCTGGAAAATAACCATTGTGAAGAGTGATCATTTCGGATAAGAGTATCGACGATATGCAAAGAATCCACCCCTCCAACAGTCTGAAAAGTTTAGTTAATTACACTCAGTTAGCAATGACCCACAATGACATGCGATTCGTGAGTGAGATTGTGACACACGCTTCGCTCGTCTTGAGTGAGTCTATAACAATTCAATTCGGATACAATCAGTGAGCAATGACTCGCTTCGCTCGTCGCTTATTATATGATGCCTCGCAAAAACTTCGCAAATGACTCGCTTCGCTCGTCATTTGCTCATCATTTGCTTTTTTCCAACCCCCTCACCAACCCCTCAATCTCCCTCGTCAACTCCGCCAACTGCAAATACCCATTCGAATCAAACACCCTTCTCAAATCAACACTTCCCTCCACCTTCTGCTTGTTTATGCTCACCTCCACCGTATAAACCGGCTCCGTTTTGCTCTTTGTTCTTGTTGAAATCGTCACTTTTTTGCTCCCCTTGTAACCAACATACTTGACGTCTTTCTCCACAAACTTGGAGAAACCCCACCACACAAAATCCAACGAGAAGAACAAAACAACAAGAATTTTTGTGTAGTTCACATACTCCTCGTTGTGGAAATCGTTCTTGTACTTTTTCTCCAACCAGTACAGTCCTCCAGCCACAATCACTGCCAGGTATCCAATGACGAGTTTGAAATCTGCCAACTTGAACGACTGAGCATAGTCGAACTTGCCCATCACAGCGGGCAAGTGGTCATCGCATTCGGCCTTGAGAGCCGCAACAGAGTTGAGATTCACTTTTTTTCCCATGACGAGTAGAGCGAGTTGGTGGTTTGCGTTGCAAGAGAAGGGGAAGGTCAAACTGAATGGACGTGGTTATTTAGTTTTCGTTTGGTTTTTGAGAAAAGTTGCACAGCCACAGGCGAGTGTGTGTGTGTGGCGGGGTGTGGCGGTGCGAGCAACGCAGACAATAAAACTATCATGACCGGATCGGATGTTACAACAACAACTTCATGTTCTATCAAAACGCAGTTGGCGGTGCTGAGGCGGTGGATTCGTCCTCTGCAGACGCTCCAGAAAAAGGGGCTGTTTTGCAGGCAGATAACTCGGCATTCAGCAATGTGGGTCGCACAACGCCAGCCGAGCAATACGAGAGCGAGGCAAAACCTCGGCCAGCGTACGATGTGCCAGCTAACAGATACCTCTATCTGATTTATACCAGTTTGCCACGTATGGGCCGATCACTAGAGAGGTGCTTGTGAAGAACCTACCTGCGAACAACGTGATTGGTATTTAAAAACAGGAATATTCAATGGAGCATTTAATCTACTCAGTGTTCGCGTTGGAGTCAGTCCAATGAGCCAAAACATTGAACTAAAAGAGGTACCCACCTCGGCAGAGGCCAACTCAAGTAGCGCTGATTCGAGTAGTACTTTGATTCATTTGCACTCACTTCGCTGATACTTTGCGGGACATCACTGGTGCTTAATTCACCCACACTCGCTTCGCTCGTGCTCTCGACGGGGTCTCACCGCCCCTATTCACACGGCAAGAAGAAGCAAACATCCAGTGGTTTCGGAGTTGTTGAATAAATAATTCTTGTCTTAGCGGCTGTGCGGCTGAGCCCCACAAAATATTTACCGGAAACAAAGATTCTCGAGCCGATGCGAACGGGTATCACTTTAGCCTTGCTTGCTCACTCGCTTCGCCGTTCCCGTTCGCTTCGCTCACTCGCTTCGCAGAATCAGATGCGGCTTCCTCTCCGCCAAGTCCAAAATGGTCCTCCCAAACTCACTGTTGCACCAACTAAACCACGGACGCGTGTAATGGTTGATCGGCGAGTTCACGTTGATACTCTCATGCATCAGTCCGAGCCCGGCCGTCGTGGTCTTGAGCAACTCCAGCAGCTCGAGAATCTCGTCGTCATCATCTGAAGTGCGGATTTGCAACAACAGCGACATCGGCCATGCGTTGCTCAGCCCAATGTGTGGACCACCGATACCTTTGAAAAACTGTCCAGTCAGATAGTACGGGTTACCCTGCTTTGACAAGATCATTTTCCGCGTGTTTTGATAAACCGGGTCGGAAACGTCAAGATAGCCCATATCCGGCAGTGCCAAAAGCGACGGAATGTTTGCATCGTCCATCATGTTCCTGCCTCCAAACCCGTCCACCTCGTACGCGTACACGCGACCGAAAACACCGTGCTCCACCACCCCGTACTCCTCGATTCCCTGTCGGATGCTGGCCGCAAACTCTCTGGCCGTCTGGGCCATATCTGCTCGCCCCACAGCCGCAAGGACGGGCGCCAGCCTCGCCAGCTCAACCTGCATCTGCGCGTTCGCAGGAATGAACAGCTGGTAGATACAAGCGTCGTCCGAAGGTCTGAAAGCAGACCGAATCAAACCGGTGTCGCCGCGAACAGGGTTTCCGGACCCAGAGAGCGGCAGAGTTTCCGTTCCAATTCGCGTCTCGCGCTGAAAAGTGTAGTAGAACGGTAGCAAGTTTCCGGCCTCGTTATACGTTGGCGAAGACTCTCTGCGGAGCACCACAAACAGCAGGTCCAAGGCATTCAGCCAGTTCGGGTCCCGGAACACCGACGCGTCGCCCGAGTGTTCGTAGTACTCGTTTGTGAGCGTCAGGAACGACGCCAGCGAGTCCAGCTCCCATTTGCACTCGAAAACGTGCTTCCACGGCGGTCTTGGAATCACGTCGTCGATGCTCGAAGGTTTCCTGTCCACGCCCGAGCCCGCCGGCGGCTGGAACGCGTTGCAGTACGGCGCCTTGGCGATGTACAGCGCCTGCTGGATGATGGCGCCCTTGATCAGCTGCCGCAGCGCGGGGTCCCGCTTGCAGAACGGCTGGTACACGCTCAGCTGGCGCGCCGAGTCGCGCAGCCACTCGGCGTGGATGTCGCCCGTGGAGATGAACGTCCGCGGCGTGCCGGTCTCGCTGTCGCTCGCGGTGTGCCACAGAATCGTCGTGTCCAGCGTGTTTGGGAACGCATTCTCAAAGATCCGGAACAGGTCCGGGTCCTTCATTCGCGCAGACATGTCTGCGATCGCCTGTTCCACCGCCTCGCTGCGGAACGTGCGACACTGCTCGCTCGGCCGCATGTACGGCAGCCTGAGGGGGCCCTCTGAGAGCGGCCCGTGGCGGAACTGCGAGTAGTCCACGTAGTCGGGACACTCCACAGACTTCTTGAGCCCCTTGAACCACTTCCCTGACAGCTCCCGTTCTCCCAGTCCCTCTGGTGCAGAGCTGCTGCTCTCTTCGTTCTCGACTCCGTCAACGTTCTGCCACTCGCCCTCGTCGCTGCCCTGGCGGCGCATCCACACAACCAGCAGCACCAGCAGCAAGAACCACGTCAGCTTGGCCGATTTCGCCATCCGTAGCACGCGGCCGCCCGATACAACCATTCTGATTGGCCGTTTCCAGCTTTTTTCTGGGGAAATTTTTGCGGCAAGTGCACTTTTTCTATGTACTTTTTTCACTGTTTTTCAACTTCACCACCTCGCGAAAAGTAATTTTACTTGTTCATTGAACAACTTTCCACCGCTTTTGACCGCAAACTCGACCCATTGTACGCCAAAAACAACCACACAGACCCCCCCAAAGATGTCGGAACTCGGCCAGTAAGTGCACTGTCCGCAGCGGCAGCGAAACCGCGCCCCGCGCCCCGCCAAAACCCCCATACTAACTATTATCGCCCCTGCTTCTGCCAGATTCGTCGTCTCCATCCCACCCGTCACAAGAACAATCACGCTCACGTCCCTGGTCATGGCGGGCCTCAACGCGCTCGGCGTGATCACGTACTCGGCGTTCGTGTGCTCGTGGCCGCTCATCCTGCAGAACTGGGAGCTCTACCGCGTCCTCACCGGGTTTCTCATCTCCCATCCACAGCCCATGCAGGGTCTCACAGAGATATACATGGTCTACAGCTTCTCGAAGGGCCTCGAGGAGGGAAAGTTCAAGAAGAACCTGCCCGATTACATCTACTACCACCTGATCATCGTGCCGATCGTTGTTTTGACGTCGCTGCTGGCGCTGCCTCCGCTTCTCTCGCTCTCGCCAGCCCTGCTCTCGGCCCTCACCTTCACGTGGTCCGTCGCAAACTACAACCAAACCGTCAACTTCTACTTCATGCCCATCAAGGCTTCGCTGCTGCCGGCGGTTTCGCTCGGATTTCGCCTGCTTGTCGACGGAAGAGACATCTTCCTGCTCGCGCTCGCGGGCATGTTTGCGGCATACCTCTACAACTGCATAGAAACCTCGTCTTTCGGTCCGCTTGTGTCCATCATCTCGCAGAACCCTCCCCCGGAAGCCAACCACCGCGTCGGAACCATCAACGGGAACACGCACTCGTGGTACTACTCGAACGGCCACCTGCCGGCTCCAGCGTGGCTCAGACTGCTTGTTTCGCGACTCACAGGTATCGACTACAACTCTGCTGCGTTCAACAGGTCTTTTGGTGCCGTGTATCCTCCTAGACAACAGTCGAAGGCCGCCACGGGCTCGTCGGGGTCGTTTATGAGGGGCGCCGGCTCGAGCGCGGCTTTCCGGGGTAAGGGACAGCGGTTGGGCTCGACGAAGGCGTAGGAAATGACGAGCGAGGAAATGACGAGCGAAGCGAGCCATTTCCGGTTCGTGAGAACCACGGAACCACGGAACCACGACAAGCCGTGCACAAGCCGTGCAAAAGCTCAGCCCAATTTCTGCATTGCAGAGATTGCGTCGTTCCAAGTGGCCCCAAGTGAAATGCACCTCCCATCCAGCCGAGTTGAGTTGTTTGCAGCTTGTTGAAAATATTTATCTAGAAACCGGAAATCGGAAACGGAAACGTCCTCATGACTTACCGGTATCGTGACGAGAAGTGGTGTAGAGCAAGGCACGAGCGTAGCGCGAGCGCAGTGAGTAGTGCGAGCGCAGCGAGTGGCAGCGACCAACCGGATTCACCCGACGTTCCAGACCCCAAACTTGTAGCTGTTCAATCACCACACACACTCGTTCATTACTTGTAGTGAGGAGCAATTCGCCGACGACTCCTGAGTGAGTATACTGAGTCTCAGACACGCTCCAGCGAGATCTGTCGAGATCTATCATGAGATATATGGAGATCTATCATGAAGAGTGTCTGAGACTCAGTATGCTCACTCACGACTCGCTTCGCTCGTCGTCCGCTCGTCGTCCGCTCGTCGTCCGCTCGTCGTTCGCTCGTCGTTCGCGGATAGATATTTTCCAATCCTAAATAAAAAGTTTCTGTCTTCAACTCACCAATAACACCGTCAACACCGTCAACACTGTCAACGCCAGCATCCACTCTCTCGCCATGACACAGGACACCCCGCAAACCCCCGAGAAACCGCTCTGGCTCGTCGGATACGGCTCCCTGCTGTTCAAACCCCCGCTGCACGAACACAGCTTCTCCAGCTCGTTCATCAAGTTCCCCGGCTACATCAGCGGATACGCCCGTCGTTTCTGGCAGAGCAGTTACGACAACAGAGGTACGCCCGAGCAAAAAGGCCGTGTGGTGACGATCATCCCGCACACGGAGATTGCCGCCACCGACGCGTTCAAACCAGATATCCTCAAGTACGAACTCAAAGATGTGCCAAACCGCGATCACGTGATCAGCGACCCAGAAAAACTAGCCGGATATCTCAAGGTTTGGGGCTGCATTTACTACATCCCATCAGAGTACGCCAGCCAGGCCACGGAATACCTGGACCTGCGCGAAAAAGACGGCTACACCACTCACCAGATCGAGTTCAACATTGTTTTGCCCGAGTCTGCGAGAGCGGATCCTGCGATTGACAAGGTTTTGTCGCAGTTGCCTACCAACGCCATTGGCGAGCCCGTCGTCACCTCGGTCGTTTACATTGGAACCACCGAGAACGAGTCGTTTGTTGGCCCGGAGTCTGTTTCGAAGACGGCCGATGTCATCCGGGTTGCTGCTGGCGAGAGCGGACCCAACGACCAGTATCTTTTGGAGTTGCACAAGTCATTGAGAGACCTCGATCCGACTGGTTTGGGAAGGAGTCGTGATGGTTATTTGGATGAGTTGGTGGGGGAGTTGGTTAGAACGACAAGCGAAGCGAGTCGTGAGTGAGTCGTGAGTGAGTCGTGAGTGCTTGCGATTGAGTGCCCTGAAAATCACATTTCGTTAGCAAACGAGCGTAGCGAGTGAGCGGCGGCGGCGAGGTGGTTACCAGTGATTACCGGTGGCTGACCGGTAACGGCTGACCGGTAACTGCTGACCGGTAATGACCGACCGGTACCAACTCACTAATCCTAGATTTACTCATATGATTAATCTGAAATCATTTCTTCCTTCACTACTCACTCACTCTCATTGTCTTGCTAACACACGTGATCATGAGGTACGTGAGTATGAGGTACGTGAGAATGAGGTGACAACTCGCTTCGCTTCGTAATCGACGCGTCGATCGACGCGTCGACGAGATAACAACTTGCTTTGCTCGTTGATAATAACTCGCTTCGCTTGTTATTGACTCGCTCCGCTCGTCAATACACTCCGCGCAAACTTCACAGATTTGCGCGGGACCTGCACGACGAAAAAACCCTGCTGGAGTAAAATTTTTTGTCAGGAAATAATCTCTAATCTGGGTAAAAGGAGGTGGAATAGTTGTGGATCCACCCGCCCACGTCCCTTCTTCTATGTTGAACGCTTCACCGTTGCAAACTTAGTAGCTCAGGGTATCGGGCAACGACGATGGTGCAGACAAACACTGCTGCTAACGTTCTCACCACGATTGGAACAGTTCTATGGTAAGTATGGCACTTCTCCACATCCTAAAGACTGCCACTAACATCACCCCAGGTGCATCCAACTATCGCCCCAAGTGTACTGGTTATGGAAGAAGAAAGACGCCACAGGGTTTCCGCCAATATTCATGTTTCTCTGGTGCGCATCAGGGATTCCGTTCGCCATCTACTTCATCATCAGTGATTCATACATCCCAATGCAGATCCAGCCACAGCTATTTTCCGTCTTGTGCTCGATAGCGTGGCTGCAAAGCATGTACTATCCACCGTACAGTTATCCAAAGAGAACTGTTTTCCTGTGCGGAGCCACCTATTTTGGCACGAGTTTGGCCTGTCAACTGGGATTCTCGCTACCGTTGAAACCGGTCTACAAAAACGGAACCCATTGGCCGGCACTAGTCTTTGGAATCATTGCTGCCGTCTTGCTTGCCGTCGGTCTGCTCCCGCCGTACTGGGAGCTTTCCAAGCGGAAAGGCCGTGTTGTCGGAATCAACTTCTTCTTCCTTATCATGGATACAGCAGGCGCCTGCTTTTCTATGGCTGGAACCATTGTCGGCGAGAAAATGGACATAATGGGCATGATTCTGTATGCCGTGGTGATCGCTCTCGAGTGCGGGCTCTATTGTAGCCAGATCATTTGGTATATCCGGTTCAGGGTGATTAGAAAGGAGACGGATGAGGTGGAGGGAGAGGAGGGGGACGCCGACGCCGACGCCGACGCGGAGGCGAAGGTGGAGGCTGGCGAGAAGAGAGATGTGGAGCAGGAGGTGGAGTGAGCAGTGTCAAGCGAGTCCTTTCGGGTCATCTTTTGCCTCTCCTCCTCTCATCGTTTGCGTCTCCCTTTGCTCTTCATTAGCATGTAGTCTGATCACCACCAACCAATATACAGTACGCTAACTAACGTTGTTACTTTCAGCATGTAAAAGGATCACAATACTATGAAGTTTCATAGATTTCATCAGTAATATGCTCTTTGGATGATTACTGAGGTGGTTGTAATGAGCAACAACGACTCTCTCACGATGTAGCTTGCAAGTCGTTACTCGCAAGCTACACAGACATATCCCAAAGTTTGAACATTCACTCGCCATTTGCGAATAACGAATCATGACTTACGAATAATGACCAATGACTCACGACTCACGACTCGCGAATCAAGACTTGCTTCACTCGTCTCTTCGCTCTTCATTCAGTTGTCCTTGTCTATCACTGTATGTACAGATTTATAAATAATCATAAATAATTGGTAATAAATATCCCCGCTTCTTCTCTGGCTTGCAATGAACATGCCTGACTAGCTTCGCTCGTCATTTTGCACTCCCCGGCCACTCCCACGTCTGCACAACGTCCCACGTCACCTGTAAATTCGACAAAAACCTCGAAAACCGACCACCACTCTCTTTCTCACTCGTCAATCCCGACCTGATCTGTGCCAGCTCATACTCGGTACTCGCCTGCCGTAACCTCTCTATTCGTTCCTGGTAACCATTAAGTCCAGAAAGCAACTCGACTATGTCCTCCGCACTCAAACATGACAAGTACTCCTCAAAAAGATCCATCGTCACCGGGAACTTCAAGTCCACAAGCCGTCCCAGCAAACTCACAAGCTCCTCATACTCCCCAAACTCTTTCAAAGTCTTGATGTACACCACCACAAGACTCTTGGTCGGATATATTCGGTCTGGATCGTCGCCATACGACCGAGCAGTGTTTGCGTGGAATTGATTGATGGCTTGTTCGATCGGCAACTCGCCTTCCCAAAACGTCTCACGGTACTTGTTGAGCTCCTTCAGCCTCAAACAAGACACAAACAGTGTACTGATCGCAAGAGCACTGTTGCTCGTTGCAGAAACATGCTCTTTGTATCGATCGTATGCCCCTTCCGGCGCAATCATCGACTCTCCAAGAAGGAAACTAGAAACCAGCTTGCCAGATTTCTCTGGTGCCATCGAGAAAATGTGTCTTGCAAACGCAACAGGCGACTCAAATCGACCCAGCTCAGGACGCCATCTCCCGACCCGTTGGGCCATCGTTGATTGCCGCGTCACCGCATAGTCGTCAATGAAATTGTCCAATTGCACAGGACCTTTCATCGATGGCTCCAAAAACATCTTGTTGGACTTGTAAAGCCGCGAAACAAGGTGAGCCAATGAAATTTCGTCAAGTTTCAAGCCTTTGGATTTCCTTAGCATCCCCAGCAGCATTGCAACACGCTCAGTGGCTGTGATCACATGGTCCGTCACCATCGGATTATCTTGACCGCCACTCTTGTTCAAGTACAAGTCCCACAGCCGCAACGCGTTGTACTCAATGAGCCGACCGTGCAACTTGAGCTTGGCCACGACAAAACGCCACACTTCAGGGTAATTCGCAAGCACAGCATTATCGAGATATCGAACTGTAGTGTAGAGATAGTTGAAGAAATAGAACCGATCTTCCGAACTCGTCTCTTCACGGAGAAGCAGGATCGAAGTGCAAATGTTTTTGATGCTATAATCTGTCCGCAGCCGTCTCAGATCGTTCACGTTGAGCGAACTGGTGGCCCGCGCCGACGTGAGAACCCTTTCAAATCCATCAATGTCAAAACTGTCTAGCTGCCACTTGTCAAACTTTTGCTGCGCAGAAACGTACAAAGAGAGCGCTTTATGCTGATCGCTGAAGAACGTGAGGTTGGCCACGCCAAGCACCGTTGAAACTCCAAGCGACACGTCCTTGTTGTTGGCAACGATCGCATTCACCGCACGGATCAGCCTCGACTGAGCACTGTAGTAGTGTTTGCTCGGTTGTGTCGCGTTCTCGCCCGAAAGATCGAGAGAAAGATGCCAGATCAGCTCCTCAATTTGATTGATCAGCAGTTTAGCGTCTCTGTTTTTGAGGAACAGTCCTGCGAGCCTGGGAAGAGCCACAGGACTGTGGCGAAGGGCATAAAAGAAAAGATTTGCAAATACAGGAGGCAACAGTAGGTCTCTGTCGAGCAAACGCGCATCGTTCAGTTGCAATTGTTTCATATGATACAACTTCTCCTGATCCAAAAGGTTCACTTCTGCCGAGTTTGTATTGTAGATCTCAACAAGCGACGCAAACTCGCGCTCGTTGCGCGGTGTACGTAGCAAAAGCTCATAAACGATCGGTCCAGGGATTTTTTCCGACTCTCTCAAACTGTACACTGCGTCGTACAACGTTGGAGCAAACACAGATTCGAGCCAAGACACCGTTTTTGCGTCTGTCGCTGTCGTATCAAGTGTCCAACCGTAAACCTCGTTCACCTTATACTGCAACAATCGGACCGCATCCACCACAGCAGTGTCTGTACAGATTGCGTGCCAGTCTGAGCCGAAAACCTCGCTGCTTGGAGCCACTGCGAGCCGTGTCAGCGGCCGCAACGCCGCTTCAAAAGGTTCCATAGCCTGGGAAACATCTGGATTGCGCTGGGACGGGTCCACGACGCCGGCCATTGCGCGGATAGCAAGACTCACCGCCGACTCCACGTCTTGCAGCTGTGTGAAGTCTTTTGCAGAGACGGGCTGCCGCTCTGCATGCTCGCCGTGGCCCAGGGCAAGGCTCAGAAGTGTGTCTTGGACGTGGCCGGATCTGTGGACAAAACGGGGCCCAACAATGCGTGATTTGGCGAGATAGCGAGAGTAAAAAGAGGTGTCTTGGAGTCTGTGCTGAAGCCGAGAGGCGAGGTTGGCTTCATTGGGCGGTTCAGTGGCCTCAGAAACGCCACCAATGGGTTCGTCTGGCTCTTCTAGTTCGGCGATCACGTCCTCTGAGCTCCTGATGCTGTGGAGACGTCTGGATCCGCGCAATTGATGTGTTGAGAGGGCTCTTTTTGTATGCGAACAGCACTGAACGAGAGTGTTTTGTGCTACAGACGGCACTCGCACCACAGAGGAACTCGGACTGCACAGCGTGCGCGGCGTGCGCAGCGGTTTCGCACAGACTCGAGCCACCAGCCTGTGTGGACGGTACATTTTGGTGGGATGAGGAGGTGAGTGGCGAACAAGAGGGAAATAAACAGCACTCTCCGCATTTTTTTTTTTGACAAGGGGGAAAAAAAGAAGGCGGATCACGTGACCGCTCACAGAATCACGAGCGAAGCGAAGCGAGTGATGAGCGGAGCAGATGATGGTAAACTGACTAACGAGTCTTTTGTACTTCCGCGAAGTATGCCACGGTTGTGACTTGAGCGATTGTGACTTGAACGTGGCTCACTCACCCTCACTCTTTCCCCCGTGGTTTGCGTCCAGCTTGCGCTTCTGTTGAAGGACTTATTTAGGTTTCTCAAGCGTACAAAGCTAGAGCACAATCATGGCTGACTCATTCTCGATCGTGGCTGGACCAAACACAATCTTAGCCGGCTGACCAACCCACCTCTCTCTTCGCTTGAGATGTCTCGCTTCGTTCGACATCGCTTCGCTCAACATCGCTTCGCTCGACCTCGCTTACGTCAGCAAGCTCTTCCCCCAATTACTCATCAAAAAATTAGCAATCCCATAACTCACACAAAACAACCCTCAATTTCTCAATTGCCCACCAGATGAATCGGAGATTGCCCAAAGAATACACCGAACTTCTGGCCGAGGCGCTGAGGAGCGACTCGGACCGTGGCAGCGATACCGGGAGCAGGCCGCTCAAACGGCGTAAGAAACGCGGGGATCGAACTCGGAGTACAACTCCCAACAGCACTGGTGCAAGCGCCAACGAAGGCTCTCAACAACAGCCTATTACGTTGTCTTCCGAAGAAGAGAAGCCATTGAGTTCAAACAACGAGATAGTCACGCTCCCCGACTACGAGGGCGACCAAAAACAGCAAATCGAGCAGACTGAGCACAAATCACAAGAACGTGAACTTGATTCAGACTCTTCGGAGTCTCTTGATTCGGCAGAATTCGAGGACGTCGATCTCGATCTGGACGTTTCTGAGTCGGCAGTGGCGCCTGCGAGTTTTGAGTACAAAGACGATGGACAGGAAATCACAGTGACGTTCAATCAGACACAGCCAGCGAAGAGAGGAGCTCGCAAGGCCAAGAGAAACAATATCGTCTCCAATGAGGAGAGGGTTTTCCGCAGAAACATCCACATGATGTATCTCTTCGTGATGGTTGGCCACGGAGTTGTACGCAACTCGTGGTGCAATTCGCCGTCGCTGTTGGCGGCTCTTCGCAAGGATTTCCCACAGAAACTGTGGCAGGAGTACCGGATGTACCTTTCTGAGCAACATAATCCAAAGCTTTCCGTTCAGGGGAAAAGCCGCAAACTGTTGGATTTTCTGCGTCACACCATGGAATACTGGAACCGGAGCTGGTCGCTGCGCAAGGGCGCAGCCGTGGTGTACAAAAAACGGTGGAACAAGCTCGAAACGAAGGGTAAGGTGGAAAAAATCACAAGAGAGCGCTTTGAAAACCTTGTTCGAAGCAAAAGAGGATCGCGGGATCTTGCTGCGCAAGGGTTTGTGGCTCTGTTGCGCTCGCTTGGGATTGGTGCAAGGCTGGTATTCTCGTTGCAACCACCTGATTTCACGAACTTGTCGAGGATACAAGACGATGACGACGACGACGACAAATCGGGCTCTAACTCTCCCACCCCGTTTGATCCACCACCAAAGCCGGCTCCCCGGAAAAACACCCGCAGACCGCAGTCTCAGCACGAGCGGCTGCTGAGTGCTTTGCGGGTCAATAGACCGACGTACACCAACTCTCGTGCAGATTCTGCAGACTCTGGCTCGAGCTTCAAGTACCCCGCTTTTTGGTGCGAGGTTTGGGACAAAGACAGCAAGAGGTTTATCACAATCGACCCGATTGTCCAGCGGTATCTGGAGGTCGTGAACGTGAAGTCGAAGCTGGAACCGCCGCTCAATGACGTTTACTTCAACTCGTTCTATGTGGTTGGGTATGACCGGTTAGGCGGAGTGAGAGACATCACAAGAAGATATGCCGAGAACTTCAACTCCAAAGTACGCAAGAAGCGCATCACAAGAGAACCAAAGGGGAAGTCATGGTTTGAGCAATTGCTGAATGGAGCCAATGCTCGAGACCGGCTCAAGATGAACAAAATCGACCGGTTTGAGGAGGTTGAGTTTGAAGAGAAGTCGATCAAAGAAGGGATGCCCAAATCGATCCAGGATTTTGTCAACCACCCCATCTATGCAATCGAGGAGCAACTCAAGTTCAACGAGGTGTTGAAGCCCAAGATCAGTTGCGGAACCGTCACGAGAAAGAGCAAGAATGGCAAATCTGCTGAGATCATTCCGGTTTACAAGCGGTCGAATGTGCTCATTGTGAGGTCTGCGAAAGCGTGGTACATGCGTGGGAGAGTTTTGAAAGTTGGGGAACAGCCCTTGAAGATCAAAGAGAGTTCGAAGAAGAGGAAGGAAGATGCTGCTGACTTTGAGCCTTCCTCGGACGAAGAGGAAGACGATATCAGATTGTATGCGGAGTACCAGACCGAGTTGTACCGGCCTTCGCCAATTGTTGATGGCCAGCTATCCAAGAATGTCTATGGCAATATTGACGTTTATCAGCCTTGGATGATCCCAAAAGGTGCCGCTCACGTTGCCCATCGTCTTGCCGAAAAGGCGGCACGGTTGGTCAACGTTGAACACGCTCCTGCGGCCGTTGGTTTTGATTTTGGGTCGGGAGGCAAAGGGGCCCGTGGGCCGAGTGCCACAGTGAAGATATATGGGTCTGTTGTCTTGGAGGAGTGCAAAGAGGCAGTTGAGCTGGTGTGCGAGTATTTGCAGGAGGAAGAAGAGGACCAGGCGAGAAAGCGCGTGGAGTACAATGCACTGAGAGCGTGGACGTTGTTGTTGGCCAAGCTCAAGATCAGAAACAGGCTCAACAGGCAGCATGGAGTTGTCGAAGGGGAAGAAGAGGCGGAGGAAGCGAAAGAACGGGAGCCGATTGCAGAGGATGACGTTGGAAGGATCTCTTCTGAGGGAGTTGATTATGGTGAAGGTGAGGGTGAGGGTGAGGGCGGAGGGTTCTTTCTTGGACCGGAGTCCAACGTGGTTTATGATGAGGATGTTGGCGGAGGATTTCTGGCAGAAGAGGATGTTGTGGGGAGTGGATTTGAAGAGGATGGAGGAGGGTTTTTGCCTGAAGAAGGTGCAGGAGGGTTCTTACCTGAGAAAGAAGGTGAATTTTTACCAGAAGAGGAGGGCGGTGGTTTCCTTCCAGACGAGGGCGGTGGTTTTCTTCCAGAGCAAGGTGTATTTTTGACAGAAGAAACACCGAACTCCAAGGAGGTTGCAAATAAAGATGATGAGATGGATGATGAAGAAGCGGACTCTCCCCAGAATGAGGAAGTGATTGTTTCTGCGCTGCCGCGAGCTGAATATGATACCCAGACAAGATATCCTCTTTTTGATGTCCAAATCGTTGATGATAGAGAAAAGAGTTCGGATAAGCAAATGAAAGAAGCCAGTGAAAAACCCAAAGAAGACCTCCCTGAAGAGCGGTCACCCCCGTCGCCTAATGAAACCAGTGAATCTGAACACGAACCGACCGATCAACACGACAGTGACTACGAAGACGAGGACGAAGATGGTTACGAGTTCGAGTACAGCGAGTCCGAATGAGCGAGCGAGTCTATGACGCCAACAACATTAATGACTGTATAGTATGTAAATTAATTTCAGAGCACGCGAGTAGAAACGTATCTATGATTTATGCAACCGTTTCAACTTTTCTCTCTTCTTTTGTTCCAGCAATCTGGCTTCTCTTTCGTCGTCGAGACGGGCCTGTCTCAACGTCAGCTCCTCTTCGTCCAGGATCTCTCCTCCCGTGGCCTCCATATCATCGTCATCATCCTCCTCGTAGTGTTGTCTCTTCTTGCCTCTGTTGAAAATGGACCAGATTTCGTCTCTATCGTAGCCCTGTTGTTCTAGCTTTCTGTGTCTTCTGCGCCTGTCCTGTTCTGCCAACAGCTCTGCCTCTTCTTCGTCTTCGTCCACGATGAAATCGTCCACGTCATCGTAATCGTCGTACAGACCGTAGTCGGAATACTCGTCGCCGTCTTCGTCCTCGTCGGAATCCACCTCGATTCCGTGTGCGTCTTTCTTTTTCTGAGGCACAGAACGGAATGAATCCGGTTTCCGGGCTCTGCGGCCTGCGGGTCCAGCCGCAGAGACAGAATTGGGCTGTTTCCGTGAAAGTTTTTTCAGAAGAGCATCAGACGGTTTGGCAAAAGAAGGTGGTTTTGCTTGTCTTTGAGGTGGAACAGGTCGCTGTGGAGGCTGTGCAGGTCTTGCTGGCTGTGCAGAAGATAGTTTTGCAGGACCAACACGGGACTTTTTAGGGCCTTCCAAGGGCTGTGTCCGTTTTTTAATGGCAGAAGACGTTTTGCTTGTCTTAGGTTTGGGTTCTGGAGACATTCTGATCGGCTGATAGGCAAGCTGTTTAGTGTCGACGTTTTCAGCCTGTTTCATCAGCTCTTTGAAGCTGAGTTTCCGTGGAGGCGGCGCCGCCGATGGTTTTGGGGTCGATGAGGCCGGTCTTGGTGCTTGTTTTGTGGGTTGCCTTGCAGTCTGCGACGTTGGTTTCGGTCTAGATGATGCTGCTGTTGCTGTTGCCACTGGTGTTTTTCTAGGCTTCTTTTTCGAATCTCGCAATTCTTGGAGTCTCTCTTTTTCCGCCCTGCGCGCTTCCTTGAGTCTCTGAACGGCAGGATCAACCGAGGTGGACGACTTCCAATGGTCCTGTGGGGCGCGAGTGGCTCTTTTTGTGCTTGAACTGGTGCTGGACCCAGTCCTCGTGGGCGGTGCAGTACGGGAAACCGCACTGCCACCTATCTTTTGGGGATCATCTGGGCCTTTTTTCTTGGTAATCTGAGTCAAAAGAGACGAAAAGCTCATATTGCAGCCTCAAATTGGTGGCTTAAAGGCATCTGTTGAGGCTGATTCGGATTAAAAAGGCTACATCAAGTTGTAGATATTTTTTTTTTTTTTTTTTTGAAGCTCACTACTAGTTTTTTCGAGACGAGCACCAATCTTCTGTCAAACAGAACCGCGTCGATATGTCGCGTCGACGCGACGATGCCATGCTACATTCTACGATAACCTCAACCACTTTTTCAACTCACCAAATCACTGTTAGAATTAGATACGAACGACCGCACAGTAGCACCGACTGCCACAGTCTCTATAAGTATAGATACAGTTCAATGCGACGCAACAGCCTCTCGGGCCGTCGCGACCTAGTGGTCGCGTCTTGAAGACAGCTCAACTGCTTCTTGATCAAACAATCAAGTATCTGATAGGAATGTGTATAAGCTTGATGGCGTATCCAACAACACCCATCATCAGGAAACCCATACCCACAGCTCTGATCAATCTGATGTATTCCTTCTGGCTTGGCTTGGTGCACTTGGAAATGAACTGGGTGCCCTCCTTGATGAACTCCACTGGAGCCTCGGTCAACTTGTCGAATTCAGCCATTTTCGAATGTAGATTTGCTAGTTCCCCTCTTCCAAACAGCTAACGTTCCTGGAATTGTTCCGTGTTCTTTATCTTGAAATCACCAAACAATCGCTTTGAGCGTCGAGAAAAAAAAAGCCTGAGGCGAAATCGTGTTGTTCGCTCTTCGAGAGGGTAACAAAATATCGCGACAGAAAACTTTGTGGCGGGAGATTTTTTTTTTCAATGCGTGGGGTACTTAGTCTATACTTTTTTCATATATCTCTTCTTCGCTCAGCAACACTACATATCAATTACCAAACCCTGTCCACTCATCAGACTCGGCACCTTCGTCAGAATCCTCATCCTCATCGGCCTCGTCGTCCTCCGCGTCTGCGTCCTCACTCTCTTCTTTCTTGGCTGCTTTCTTCTTGAGCTTCTTCTCTCCGCTGTCCACTCCCCAATCCTGTAATCTCTGATCCAGAAGCAGATCGTCCCGCACCTTGAGACGTAAAGTTTTCAGCAGGGCCTCGGTCCTCAGCTTCTTGAAAGGCGCAAGCAAGGCATCAATGGGAATAGCCTCCACAACCTTTTGTTTTTCCTCGTTCGATTTTGAACCTTCTTCCTCATCATCCTCGTCATCCTCGTCCTCTCCAAACAACACACGCTCGAGCTCATCAAGCCAAACGTCAATCACGTGATACGTGACACCGTTGGGCACTTTCTTGTCTCCGCTCAACACCTGACCTGCAAGAACATCCATGTACTGGCCCACAACCTCAGAGTCCCAGTCTTCTTTCTCCAATCTCACAAAGCATTCACGCACCACGTAACGCATGAGCATGTAGAACTTGTCGATTCTCCATTGGTCTAGCGATGGCCATTCTCTGCACACGACTGACCAGAATGCATCCACAAACTTCGAGAGTTCGCCGCGTGGAATCGTTTGAGAGAACAACTCCGCAAGACTCGTTGCCAGACGCTGCTGTGGCCGTGGACGGTCGCTGAACCACATCGTGTAGTAGAGACCTTTCCAGAGTTTCTGGTACTCTAGTAGAGTGAGAGGTCTAGTTTCTGAACGAGCTCCCAGATACTTTTTGAGCGTATCCAAGGCATGATCTCTGGTTTTTCTATCATTAGAAGCCAATTTCTTCACAAATGCCGATGTCTGTATGCTCTTTCCCATGTTTGTGGATCGGTCTAGAAGTGGGTGGTAGGGGTAATAGGTGTGGAGATAGGTATATGGAGATCTTGATTAAGGGAAAAAAAAATCCAAAAAAAAAAAAAAAAATTTCAATAAGTGGTGAAAAAAAAAAAAAATTTAGACTTTTTTCATGGCAGTGCAGGCTGCAATGCTTAGGTAAGCCAAATGGACCGAGGCTAATGTTTTTTTAACATTTATTTTTTGGACTTTTGATATATTAATGAATAAATGATAACCTCTGAGCTTGGTGAAAGGTAAAAGCATCTCCTCATCAATGTCGACCAACAAAGACTCGCATGGAGGCGGCTCAAATGACGCTCCCAAACGTCCGCTCTATGACGCCAACGGCAACCGAATCAACGATTTTATTCCAAACTTTATCGCTAATAAGCCATGGTACTACGAGCAGGACGCACTTTCTGTAGACTCCAACACGAGGAAACGCAAGACGGAGGATGAAATCGCACAGGAACTTGCACAAACCAAAGATCGGTTGCGACACCAGCGTATACAACCGGATAGCGAGGTTGTGCCAAACAACGAGCCCAGAAAAGGTAGGGGAATCCACGACGAGTTTGAGGTTGTGGAGGAGGATAAAGTGAGAAGGCAACGCAGACTTCAACAGAGCAAGAAAAACGCACGTCGAGGTGGGAAGTTTTGTGAAAATTGTGGCAGCAGTTTGCATATCAAACGGGACTGCCTAGAGAAACCCAAAAAAATTAGTTACAGATACAGAGAGGAGCGCAACTCTGGTGTTCGAGAAGAAGATTCACAAGATCAGATTTTGGTTCGTAAAGAGGCCGACAACTGGGATACGAAGAGAGACCGATGGCACGGATATGATGCTGTGAAAGATTACGATGAGCAGTTAGAAAAAATGCAGGAGATTCAGCGAGAGCGAGAAGAGCGCTTACGTCAGCAGCAGGAGGCAGCTGGAGTTGATTTGGACGGATTGGATGAAGACGAGCGGTTGGAAATGGAAGAGTTGGGGCTGTTGGCAGGTGATGGAAAAGTGGCATCGACGGCGGCGTCGTCGTCCATTGGGAATTCGTTGGCGGCGGATGCGGGAGCCAAGATATCTGTGCGGTCCCTTGATGAAAAGGCTCGGTACTTGGAGGTGATCAAGACGGGGGAGGAGTTGCAGTTCAACCCAAAGTCGCGGGTTTACAAGGATACCAAGGAGGGCTATTTGAACGAGCAAGGGCAGTTTGTGCGACACAACACGGGAGAAGCAGAAGAGTTTGAGAAGCTGAAGCGGTTTGCGTCTTCGAGACATGAAGAGAACCGCAAGAACTATATGGAGAATGGGGACAAGTCTGAAGCGTTGACGGATCTGAAGTATGCGGTGGAGGTTTCGCCGACGGCGGTGATGTTGGAGATGAGGAAGAAGCAGAAGGAGGAGGATGAGTTGCGAGCAGAGCGGAGGAGGAAGTTGTTGGAGAGGTATGGAGCGAGTGGCGAGTGACGAGCGAATGACGAGCGTAGCGAGTCATGAGTGAGTCATGAGTTATTTACAAGTCACCTCGAGCGAATAGCGACAGCAGGTAATGACGAACAAAACGAGTCAGCTGTGAAACGTGGAATCACGAGCGAAGCGAATCACTCGCTCTGCTCGTGATTCACCTTGCTCGTGATATACTGTACACTATAAATAAATCACAACACATCCTTACACCGATATTTTGTGGAGGAGAATTTCAAAAAAATCCATAAAAGCGAAACAGTTGCAAAGAAATACAACAACGAGATTGGGAGTAGTTGAGCAACCGTATCCATTGAACGGTGCTTTGAATTTGAAAACGCCAGTGCAACTTCCTACAAGATGAGCACGATGTCGAGGCTGGGGAGCAGCCACCATGCGCTTGTTATTGGGAAAGATGCGGAACAGATTCGGAAGGAACAACAGATTGCATTGAAGGCGATTCGGACGTTTTTGCAGAGCAAGACGTCTTTTGACGTGCTTCCTGTTTCGTACCGGTTGATTGTTTTTGAAACCTCGCTGCTGGTGAAGCGGGCGCTGAACATTTTATTGCAGAACAGCATTGTTTCTGCTCCATTGTGGAATAGCAAAACGTCGCGATTTGCCGGACTGTTAACGTCGAGTGATTTCATCAATGTGATTCAATACTACTCTCAGAATCCAGACCAGTTTCAGTTTGTGGACAACCTGACGCTGGATGGGTTGAGGGATGTTGAGAAAGTGATAGGTGCTCCGCAATTGGAGACGATTTCGATCCATCCGTTCAAGTCGTTATACGAGGCTTGTGTGAAGATGATTGAGAGTTCGGCAAGACGGATTCCGCTGATTGATCAGGACGAGAAGACTAACCGGGAGATTGTGGTTTCTGTGTTGACACAGTACCGGATCTTGAAGTTTGTGAGTATGAATTGCAAAGAGGCACGGATTTTGGTGCAACCACTGAGCGAGTTGAACATTGGAACGACGCAGAACTTGAGCGCAGTCAAGATGGAGACGCCGGTGATGGATGTGATTCATCTGTTGATCTCCAAGTCTGTGAGTTCTGTGCCGATTGTGGACGATCAGGACAAGTTGATCAATGTGTACGAGGCTGTTGATGTTTTGTCGTTGATCAAGGGTGGGATGTACACGGATCTGTCGCTGAGCGTGGGTGAGGCGTTGATGAAACGTTCTGATGATTTCGAAGGGGTTTACACGTGCACGTTGAATGACAATTTGTGTGTGATTTTGGAGACGATTCGCAAGTCAAGGTTGCATCGGTTGTTTATTGTGGAGGAGTCGGGGAAGTTGATTGGGGTGATCACGTTGAGCGATATTTTGAAGTATATGTTGTTTTCATGAGCGAAGCAAATTGACAAACGACGAGCGAAGCGAGTGGCACCCGGTTCGTCCTCATTCTGTTGTGTTTATTAAGAAATGATTGACTGTACATCACGAGCTTACAAACGAGCGTAGCGAGTGAAACACTGAGAATCTAGCTCGCAGAGTAGGGGGTACAAGGCTCGAGTAGGATTGGGTAGCTCATTGAATGAAAGCAAATGGCTAGCTACCAAGACGAACGACGAGCGAAGCGAGCTCGCTTCGACTTTCTGACAAGCGTTGGAGGGTGTAGATCGAAAGTTCACGGTCTAAGTAGTTTTCACGTTCCCAGTTTCCACATTCTCAACTTGCACATTCTCAGTTTCACATTCTCAGCTTGTTCAGTTACTCAGCAACTTATACTCAATCAAATTTACTCATTCAACTACTTGTTCACATAATCACCCAGTGACTCAAAAACGACGAGCGAAGCAAGTTGGAATACTTGCAGTTTCCACTTTCTCAGCTTCTACTTTCTCAGCCTACTCAATTACTAGATTACCCTATTATTCGAGAACTCAATTGAGCACTGAATCAACTACTCAGTGACAAACGACGAGCGAAGCGAAACGACTCGCTTCGCTCGTCGTTTTGCATCAGTCATTCATTCACTCTGTCACAAACGACGAGCCAAACGAGTCGTTCGCTCGTTGTTTCGCTCGTTGTTTGTTGCACTCCGCAAATTGACTCGCTTCGCTCGTCAATGCGCTCGTCAATTCGCTTCGCTCGCTCCCTGATTAGCAATTCCCCATTTGGAAATTTTTCACTTATCAAAAACCTCGACATTACTAATAAACACATTTTCTCTTCCTCTTCTCTTCCTCCTCTTCTTTTCCTCTCCCTCCTCCAATCCCCCCTCTGTCCCCTCCGTTCCCCCCGTCCCCCACCACTCCGCCCGTGTCCGCTTGATGCCGGTCCCCTAACTACAAAAACAACACACATCTACACGGCACAATGCCTGTTACCACTACAATGCCAAACGACCTCACGTGGGAAGAGAAGGCCGCGCTGCCGCAGGTGACGCTGCGATCGACGCTGGCGGGCCTGCTGATCGGCTCGGTCATTCTCGCGTCGAACTTCCAGTTCGGCCTCCAGACCGGCTGGGTCTCGATGATGTCGCTGCCGTCTGCCTTGCTGGGCTTCTCGGTGTTCAAGACCCTGCAAGACCGTCTCGAATACCGCTTCACCGACGTGGAAAACGTTTTTGTCCAGAGCGTCGCCGTCGCCGTCGCCACCGGCCCGCTCGCGTACGGATTCGTTGGCATCATCCCCGCCATCGAGAAACTCATGACCGACGACGAGAGCGGCACCGTGGGAGGCATTGTGCTCCCGCTGTGGAAGCTCGTGGTGTGGTCGCTCGGACTCGCATTCTTTGGCGTGTTTTTCGCCGTCCCGCTCCGCAAACAGTTCATCATCAAGGAGAAACTCGCGTTTCCGAGCGGAAACGCAACCGCGACGCTCATCTCTGTCTTCCACGGAACGACGTTGAACGTTGACGGGGAGTACCGTCGTGTCGAAGCCCAGGCCGACGCCCAGGCCGACGCCGATGGCGTCGCCATCGGCGACGCTGCACGCTCTGCGCGCTCTGCGTCACCGCCGGCTTCGCCGCCGGCGTCGCCGCACACCGCACTCCCCAACAACCTCACCATCGTCGAGTCCCAGGACATCTGCCGTCTCACACAGGTCGAAGCGTACCAGAACAACATCCGGCTGCTCGCAGCCACGGCGAGCGTGTCCTCCGTGTACACGGTGTGCTCGTACTTTGTGCCGCAGGTGCGCAACCTGCCGCTGTTTGGCCGCACTCTCGCAGAAAAGTACCTCTTCCGCTTTCAGCCTTCGCCGTCCTACATCGGCCAGGGAATGATCATGGGCATCTACACCACGTCGTACATGCTCTTCGGCATGCTTCTCGGCTGGGGCGTGCTGGGCCCGCTGGCGCAGGCGCGCGGCTGGGCCTCGGGCGCCGTCGACGACTGGAAAGACGGCTCCGAGGGCTGGATCATGTGGATCAGTCTGAGCATCATGATCAGCGACTCGGTGGTTTCTTTTCTGGTGATTGTGGCGCGGTCGCTGCGCCACGTGGCGCAGCAGGTTGCTCCGCCAAACCAGTCTCCAACAGAAATCCAGCGACTCATCGACGCCGACAACGATGTGCCCTCCGACGAAGACGCCTCCAGCAGCACCTACCACGGCGACACGTCGCCCGCCAAGTCCAAGCGGGACCCGCAGAGCCCGCAGAGCCCGCAGGCGTACGATTCCGACTCCGACTCCGTCGCCGACGTTGACTCGAGGTTCCAGGTCTCTGGTACAGTCACGGGCGTCGGGCTCGTGGTGTCGTGCGTCGCGTGCGTCGTGTGCACCAAGGCTGTCTTTGGCGCCATTGTGCCCGTCTACGCGATCGTCACGGCCGTGATCCTGTCGCTGTTCCTGTCGGTGCTGGGAATCCGCGCTCTGGGCGAGACCGATCTCAACCCGGTGAGCGGCATCGGCAAGCTCTCGCAGCTCATCTTCGCCGTGATCATCCCGCGCGACCACCCGGGCGCCATATTGACCAACCTCATCTCCGGAGCCATCTCCGAGGCCGCCACACAGCAGGCCGGAGACCTTCTGCAAGACCTGAAAACAGGCTATATGCTCGGAGCGTCTCCGAAAGCACAGTTTGTCGCACAGATGTACGGCTCGGTGTTCTCCATCGTGCTGAGCTCGCTCATGTACAAGTTGTACAACAGCATCTACGAGATTCCTGGCCAGATGTTCAAGATCCCAACGGCCATCATCTGGATCGACTGCGCACGTCTGGTGAACGGATCCGGCCTCCCGCCTCGCGTGTTTGAGTTTTCTGTGATTTTCGGTGTGATTTTCGGCCTCATCTCGCTCGTGAAAAACACTCTCGGCCCAACGTGTCGCTGGCACAGATACCTGGTGTATCTTCCCAGCGGAATCCCCGTTGGAATCGGCATCTACAACGTTCCGTCCTTCACCATCGCTCGTTTCATCGGCGGTGTGGTGTCGTACCTGTGGCTGCGCAAGGTGGCCCATACTAAGTCTGCTCTGGGCTCGGACGAGCGTGTTCGAATGATTATCTTCAGCAGTGGGTTGGTTTTGGGTGAGGGGTTGTTCAGTGTGGCGAATTTGGTGATGACGAGTGTGGGCGTGCCTCATCTGTGACGAGCGAACGACGAGCGAAGCGAGTCGTGAGTGAGTGAGTGGGTGTATGAAGGACGAGCAAAGCGAGTCCTTCATGCCCAGTCAGCCTCAGCCTCAGTCAATCACTTAGGCAGTCCGTCTGTCCGTCAGTGAGTTGGTAGCAGCAAGCTGCGACAGAATGACGAGCAAAGCGAGTCATCACCATGATGATGATGTAAATCTCAGCGTACTCAATCTCACGTACTCAATCTCACGCACTCACTCCTCACTCACGACTCGCTTCGCTCGTCGCTCGTCGCTCGTCGCTCGCCGTTTGTTTTACAGACACTCTTATGCAATTCTATAGATACATTCAATTCGTACACACTATTCTCAACAAAGACCAGCTTTGAAAGGAGTAAAAAGATTAAGCAAGGTGAAGAGGTGAAAGATGAAATAAAATAGACAGAGAAGATATATAGACTATGAGGAGCGCCCTGCGAGCGAAGCGAGCCAGTGCACTGCTAGCCAGTGTCGCTTCCTCAAGCCTTGCTTGGGCAGACAGATAGACTCGGATAGGCTGACTCGGATAGACTGACTCTGACAGGCTATTCCTGACAGGCTGACTCAGACTCGCTCACTCATGACTCGCTTCGCTCGCCATTCGCTTCGCTCGTGCTCACTCCATACTCCTATCCCCATCCTTCTCCCTCTGCTCTCGCTCCCGCTTCTGCCGCTGCTTCTCATTCTCAATCTTATTATTGATCAACATGATCGCCTGCTGTATCCCAAACGGGGTCCCTCCCATCAGAGTCAGCTGCCTCTCTGTCGAACCCGGAACCTCGTCGTTCACCTTCACATAACAACCCGTCGCCGCACGGATGTCCTTGAGGTTCTTGCCACCTTTGCCGATCACAAGACCAATGTGTGCCTGCGGAACGTAGATATCCTGGTTGATCTTCTCTTGTGGACCATTCGCCACAAACTGCGGAAACGTGCCTCCAAGATACGGGGTTTCCAGTTGCACGTGTCCGCCCATCGGCGGCGCTTGCGGAGGCTGTTTCCCTCCCATCTGGCCGTACATCCCCATCATCTGTGGCGGAATGCCCATCATCTGCGGCGCATAACCACCATACTGGTGTCTGCCTGCTGGATGCGACGCGTTTGGATGGTTGTGGTGGTGGTGGTGGGCCACAAGCGGCAGCGGCAGCGACGGGTTGTGGACGCCTGGAACGCCTGGAACACCGGGGATCCCGACGGCGACGCCCGAAACAGGGGTGCTTGGCTGGTTGCAATTCGCTGGGTTGTAGTAGATGGCCTTGGACAGATACTGCTTGTGGTCGATCACGGTCTGTGCAACGTAGTAGGTGGCAATGTGGATGGCGTCGGCGACGCCGTTGACGTTGAGGATGCGGTCGGTCGACGCCGGGAGGATCTGGTCGCTAGCCTTGAGCGCTGCTGCCGAGTTGTCCTCAATCTCGCGGAACCGGGCTCCTTTCTTGCCAATGATGTAGCCCATCACAGTGTGCGGGAACAGCAGCCGCAAGTTCAGCTGTTTCGATTCGAGCGACGACGGCTGATCGAGTGACTCGTCCAAGATGATGCGCGCAATGAGTCCAAACGCCTTGGCCACGTATTCAGAAGGTCCGCGAACCGTGATGATACGCTCAGGAACGCCCTTGAGGTTCTCGCTCACGTTCACGCGTGCGTTCGACAGCTCTTTGACCCTGTTGATCGTCTCGCCGCCTTTGCCGACGATCGTCGCCGTCTCGTTGATGGTGCACAGCATTCGGAAGTGAACATACGTTGGGTCGTCGTGCACTTTATGGGAGCTGATAGGTCCCGACACGGGCGCTGCCGTGGCGTTTCCGGCTGGCTGTGGTGTGTCTGGAGTCGCCTCTGTGGCTGTTGAGGCCGACTCGGCCGGCTCCGCCGGCTCGGCCGACTCTGTTGGCTCCGCAGGGTCTGGCGTGTAGGAAACCGACGTTCGCCCTTTGTCTTGTTCGAGATCCTTCTGCTCCACGAGTTCGCTGTCGAGGGCGACTCTTTTGGCCGTGTTGCTCTCGCTGTCTTCGTTCTTTCTCTTGAGCATCGTTGTACGTGCCGCCACAAGCCGTTCTGTGCGCTCTGTGTCCCGCAATGCGCTGCTGATTCGCTGAATCACCTGGTCTTTGGAGTGTTTCCCCTTGTTTGTTGCCTTTTTTTTATTTTTTTCTCTAGAAAAAACACTCCAATTTTCGCTGAGGAGGAGGTTTTTTTTTTGTTATTTTTTGGGTTTTTCGCGAACAAGAGACAGGGGAAAAAAAAAAAAAAAAGTATTTTTTTAACTCAGTCGAGTTCAGAGATGAGATTCTTTTCTGGGGAAACGATGCCAGACACAACCGAGGGCAGACCACCAAAGAAGGCTGCTGCCGCAGCGGCATCAGCGGCAGCAGAGCCGGCCAGCGACGACGCGTACAATGAGTCCGACGACGAAGACTACAACCCACTCAGCAACACCCACAACAACAACGAGTCTGAGGAGTCCGACGCCGACGGAGGCGAAGACGACGCGTCGGCTCAGTTCGCCCACATCGAGTCTGGCGAAGGCGGCCTCGTGCGCACGCGGCGCCAGCGCCAGGCCGAGCAGCAGCAGGAGAAACAGCACAAGCTGGCCAGCTCCCGTTCGTCAGTGGACATTGACTCGATCTGGAAAGAGATGAACAAGCCGCAGCAGCAACAGCCACAACAGCAAGATGCACAGCAACTCGCACAGCAACCCGCACAGCAACCCGCACAGCAACCCGCACAGTCGTCGCGCTCGACGACTCCGCAGTCGGCCAGCCCCATAACAGAGAAACCGATCCTCATCAAGCGCACTTATGAGTTTGCTGGCGAGACCATCACCGAGGAAAAGTGGGTTGACGCGAATTCCGAAGAGGCAAAAGCTCACTTCAACTCCATGAAACTCGAACACGACAAGTCGAAAGGCACGCAGACGCCTCAAGGCGCTCCGCAAACGTCACGCAAACGTGCTCCAAAACGCAAGAGGTCCAGTCTGCTCGACGAGGTGATCAACAACGCGTCGAACGCAAAGCTGTCGACGCTCGAAAAGTCGCGGCTCGACTGGGCTTCGTACGTCGACAAGTCAAAGATCAATGACGAGTTGAAGTTCAAGAATAAGGGTGGGTATCTTGATCAGCAGGATTTCTTGTCGCGTGTGAGTGAGAGGCAGGATACGAGGTATAAGGAGGGTAAGAAGTGAGCGAGCGAACGACGAGCGAACGACGAGCGAAGCGAGTCGTGAGTGAGTGAGTGAGTGAATGAGTAACCTAGTGAGTGATAAGTTACTCTCACTCACAGCTCACCCACTCACGACTCACTTCGCTCGTCGTTTGCCTGCGCTCGCCGGTTCCCCTCGTTGACTATTTAATGTACATAGCAGATGAAATCGACAATTCAATCTTTTGAAGAAAAAACAAACTTGACTTAACTCATGCCATTATTTCTACAACAGCCAGATGATGGTGCAATTGGATAGCAAAAAGGCGGGACACTTGTTTTTCTTCGCCAGCTCCGCCGATACGTCTCTAGGTCTATTAAATTCTATCAAACATCTGATTCACGATGGAGCAACTACGTCAGCTTTGCAGACTCCGCCAGCTCACTTCCTCCTCGACCCCACCCAGTTAACCAAATCAATAAACAACCCCGGAGTCGCCTTGTCCGAGGAGTTCAGCGACCAGCTCCTGAAACTCGTGTTGTAAACCTCCATCACCTCGTCCAATGCCTCGTCGCCAAAACTGGCCACAACGCTCCGCACAATAAACAGCGCAACCTGGTTGCACGCAGCAGAGTACGCAGCGAACTTCGCCTTGTTTGAAGCCCGCTGGTGTACATCTTTCAATTGCTCTAAAAGCTCCTCCTTCTCCACCGTTTCATTCTCCACTTTGACCAAAGTTTTGGTCACCTTCTTGATCAGCTTGTGCGCCTTCTCACCGATATGCTTCTCCAGCGTCAGTTCCATCAGATCCACCAG
Organism: Ogataea henricii; assembly: GCA_003705115.2. Lineage (NCBI taxonomy): Eukaryota > Fungi > Ascomycota > Pichiomycetes > Pichiales > Pichiaceae > Ogataea > Ogataea henricii. Next base: position 237,719 of record PPHT02000012.1, read on the forward strand.
TTTCACAGCAATGTACAAGTTCAACTTGTCGTCGGGTCTCGCCTTCTCGAAAATCTCCAACAGGTCTAGCACTCTGTTTTTGAAAAAACTCATCAACTCCCGTGCGTCTTGAACCTCCTGCTTCCTCTGGTTGCCTGATTTTCCCTCCAGGCTCGCAATAGCGTCCCGGCGCTGTCTGAAGATCTGTGAAAGCGTCGAATCGATCGCCATCATCTGCTCGTCCGACATCGACTCCGCGTCCGACTCGTCTCCTTCATCGTCCTCATCGTCGCTGCTGATACCTTCCTCTTCGTTCGCAGACGCAGGAATGCCCAACACTTTGGCTAGCTCGAGATTGGTTTTCTTGTCAACGTCTTCAAGTTTGTCATCCACAGACGAAGCGTCAACATCTTCCTCCTCGTCTTCCTCCTCGTCTTCTTCTTCTTCCTCTTCTTCCTCTTCTTCCTCCTCTTCCTCCTCATCGTCCTCTTCATCATCTCCATGATCATGACCTTCATGATCCTCATCTCCCTCCCCTTCTTCCACATTGCTGAACAGCTTCTCCTGACCCTCTTTATTCTCCTTCGTCAACAACACCTCAAATAACCGCTCCAACTGTCTCTTCCCAACCTTCCCCACCAGATTCTCCCAGACTGCAACCGAAATCTTCTTCATCAGACTCGTCTTCTCGGTAATCAGCGACAACACAAGATCCAGAATCGTATCAACCAGCACGTCAGGCTCCCCGTCAGGAACTGAGGACGCTTCGCCGTCCTCGGCAACCGCTCCAAAAGCAGCTGACAAGTCTTCCAAGTAAGACGCAGAATCAGAGTCTCCAGCATAAAGTTGAACCAAACTGATCGAAAACAACAGCTCAAAACAGTTGAGTAATTGTCTGTCCACTTTGCTAGAGTTCTTCAATTCGATAATCACATTCAAAATCTCCACCGAACTCACTTTCAGGTCCTTCAGCTCCCCTTCAAACGAGCTTCTCAAAATGAAGTCGGTGTCGATCTCTTCGTTAATGTCCGGATCATACTTGATCAGCTCGGTGAGAGTATAGTAGGGCCACGACACAGTTTCGGAGCCCGAACTAATCAGCTCAGAAAGAATCGAAAACAATCTCTCCAAACAAAGTGCAGCCATTCTGTCACTGTATATATCATCATCTTCCTTGGTCTTCATGAAACTATGAATCGTCAAGAAACGCAAAAGTTGCTCGAACACCAAGTTGTCTTTAACAATCGCTCTCTTGGCTCTCACCAGATGCAAAAGGGAGTCCAACGCGAAAATCTGGTACTTGATTATGTCTTGATCCACATTTCTTTCCAATTCAATAAGATATTTGGTCACTGCCAGAATCGACTCGTCAGTGTTGGCTGCCAAAAGAACTTGCTGCGTCGTCTTGGTTTTGGTCAGTCTATCGAAATTCAGCGAACAGTTCACCAGACTCTTCAAAACAGGGACTATCCGGTCTTGATTCTCGGTGCAAGTGTTAACCAAATGTGTCAGCGTGCTCTTAGCTAACTTATTGAGTAACCTATCAGAGTCGGAACTCTGGTTGATCAGGGTTCTCATCAGATTTGGCGACAGCAAAAGGGCCACCTGCTCGCTCGTCAACGAAGGCATGTCAAGAACCATATTGAATATTCCAAAAGCCTTGTGTTTTCTCTCTGGAGACGCAGACTGTGCAAAGAATTGTTCGTCAATACACGTTTTCCAAAACTCACCCAAAGTGATCACTTGCACTTCAGAAGCCACCTTCTGTTTTTTCTTCTTTCTCTCCGAGGATTGTGCTGCTGCACTTGTGCTGTTACTGTTGGAAATCAACTCGTTTAAAAGTGGACCCCAGACAAAATGTAGTGCCGGGTTCCAATTGCCCTTCTTTTTGGTCTCCTGATTCTCGTCTGGACTTGCAGAAACAACATCAACGTCTTTCAAAATCTTGGACAAAAGACCGAGGTTTCCTTTTGTCAAACAGTTGCCATTTTGCCAGTGGTGGATGTCAGCTTTCTCCATGACACGGCTTCTTTTCTCTGCAGGAATGCTCAAACAAATCAAAAGTCCCTCTGTAGTGAGCGAAAGGCCCACTTTCTCGATGGTTTGCAACAGAACAACCAGAATTGGTTCATAGACTGTTTGCGTGTTGATCTGGAATGTGAGAAGCGAGCGGAATATCGTCGCAAAACACGTTTCTCTGATCCATGACTTTGACAACGAAAGTTCCACCAGTCTGTCCAGAACCTGCGTGTATGTATCAAGATTGCCCGATTTCAAGTCTTGAGCCACTGCTTCTGAGTTGAGCAAAGATTGAAGACCAAACAGCTCACCAAACAACACCGATCTGGTGTTCTTACCGTTGTTCTTGTTTGGAACAGACTCCTTCAACTTGGCCGTCAAGTCTTGTAGAAATTGGCTCACAGTGTAGGTTTTTTTCTCCACAATCAGCAGGGACAGCACTTCTCCCAGACACATGGAGAATCCAACTCGTGCAGACGCTCTGGACGACGACAGACCTTTGATCAAACGTCCCATGGCATAATCCCACTCTTTCTCTTGATCGGCCTCTGTAAGCTCTCTGATGAGACTTGAAGCAGCGGAGATCCGCTCATCCTCCAAGTCTGACGCTAGTCTGTAGTAATGGTCTCTAGAAACGGACATGGTAGCTACCTATTGAGCTGTTGTTCGAAAAGAGGGATACAGTGTAGCCAGAGAGAAAATATTAACACAACCAAAAAAAAAAAAAAAAAAAAAATTCATTTGAATATTTTTTTTTTCTATCCTCAGTCGATCGACGTCTCGACGCTGTCTTTTTGGGTAACGGCTCAGGTTAGCAGCCCTCGCACGGTAAATTCTTCTTTTTCCTCATTGGAAGCTGAGGAAACTGGACATCACAAGAAAAACAGATAGTTACAAAGACACATATTGAAACCTTCTGGAGCTCAGATTTGAACACAGTTGTTGGTTATAATACTTCACATAGTACACACATAATGGCTTCGTGGCAAAAGGCTGGATTCTCGTAAGTGCATTGTGCGAGATTGGATCGGCAGAATGGCCATATCGGACTTGACATACTAACTATCGTTCATGCTTTAGCATCAACAAATACTTTGCAATTGCTGCAAGAACCGTCCAGAAGTCTCTCAAGGAGGACCTTAGAGTGAAGGCCGAGAAGAGAGCTTTCACCGAGGTTAAGGCTCAGAAGATTGAGAGCGGTAACACCATCTCGACTACCGAGCTCAAGTTGGACACCAAATCCGCTTAAAGACGGATAGCTCAAACGATACAGCGTGCTCCACCATGAAGTGACAGACAAGCAGAACAGCAGACGACGCAGACCAGCGGGCCGAGCAGGCCGGGCACACCAGCCAGTGCTGTGCTGCGGTCTATGTATGCTTACGTATCCAAAAATATACATTTAGAATGAAATGATGAGCATCACATGAGAGCGGGAAACGTTGGATGATCTTTTGAGAACGTGTGATGGGACCCATGTTGAGTGTTGTAGAGTAGTACTGGGTCGTTTGTATTTTTTTTCGACCAATGAAAGAGGTCTAAGCCACGCGCCACAAGGACGGGCCCGTGTTTTGTGGCTGAGGCAGGCGTGGCGTGTGCCATTTTTTTTTTTTTTTTCTTCTGTTCCCTCTTCACCAAACTTGGCCGAGCTCACCATTTTTTTTTTTTGAAGGATATGACGATCGAAAGAAGGGAACTTTGCTACAATCGGTTCAAGCATCGGTGATCTTTGATACAATTCCGCACAGAGAACAACCCCATAGACACGTCTAACTGCTACTGGATTGTTTGCGCGCGACTGTGCTGTGTTACTGTGACTTTTCCGAGGTTTTTCCAGACGGTTTTGTTTTATTGTCTTGTCCGACATTTCAGTGGGCTGGTGCGTTTGAACAAATTGGATGTGCTCCACGTGATTAATTTTTGCAACAGTTAGCGCCTAAAGATGGTTTTATACGCGTGCCGCACGCTTGGGCTTCTACGGGGTGGTACGCTGCGGCTGCCCCGCACGCCGTCGGTGCCGTCGGTGGTGTTTTCGGTGACGAGGACCCCGACGATGCCGCCTTTGCGGACGCTTTCTTTGCGCATGCAACGTCCTACGGGCGTCAGAGGGTGTTTTACCTGTCTCCGAAGCTTCAGCACACACCGTGCGGTGTTGACGAAGGCGGACAAAGACGCGTCAAAAGAATCAGAGACGAAATCGACGCCGCCACCACCACCGAAGAAGACTTGGAAAGAGCGCTGGTTTGGCCTGTCTGGCGAGGAGCAGAAACAGGCAGGCTTTGGCGAGGTGATTCGGCTGTTGAAGCTGGCGAGGAAGGACGTGAAGCTGTTTTCTGTTGCGGTGGCGCTGCTGTTCACGAGCGCGTCGATCGTGATGGCTCTGCCAAAGATCACAGGTGCGATTCTCGACGCGACACGCAAGTACGACGACCTCGAGAGCATCCAGCTGTACGGGCTGTCGCTGAACGAATTTCTGCTTGTGATGGCAGGGCTCTTGGGTGTTTCCACGATCGCTACTTTTGGCCGTATCATCATTCTGCGTGTTCTAGGCGAGAAGCTGGTTTCGCGTTTGCGTTCGAGCATCATGAAGAAGACGCTTCGCCAGGACATGGAGTTCTTCGACACCAATAAGGTGGGCGACTTGATTTCCCGATTGTCGAGTGATGCGTACGTTGTTTCTCGGTCGGTGACCCAGAACATCTCGGACGGTATCAAGCACACGATTGTGGGTGGAGCCTCGATCACGATGATGTTTGTGCTGTCGACGAAGCTGTCGTTGATTCTGCTTGTCTTTGGACCTCCGCTCGTGTTTGCGTCGTACATCTACGGAATGAAGATCCGGGCGATCTCGCGGGAGTTGCAACAGGCGACGGGGTCGCTCACAAAAGTGGCTGAGGAGCAGCTGAACTCGATCAAGACGATCCAGTCGTTCACGGCAGAGTCCAAGGAGCTGCACCGGTACGACAACCAGATCCGGAACGTGTTCAAGATCAGCTACCGGGACGCTTTGACCAACGCGACGTTTTTTGCGTCGACCGGGGTGTTGGGCAACGTGACGTTTCTTCTGACGCTCGGTTTCGGAACGCATCTTGTGATGAACGGACTCATGACGGTAGGCGATCTCACTGCGTACTTAATCTACACCGAGTATTGCGGGAGTGCCACTTTTGGTGTGGCCAACTTTTACACGGAACTGTTCAAGGGAGCCGGTGCTGCGTCGCGTTTGTTTGAGCTGATAGACAGAGACCCAAAGATCAATCAGGTTGAAGGCCCAAAGGTGCAGTCTTCTCGGGGCCACATTCGGTTTGAGAACGTTTCGTTCCACTATCCAACGCGGCCTCACAACAAGATTTTCGACAAGATCTCGTTTGAGATCAAGCCTGGTTCGAACGTGTGCATAGTTGGGCCTTCGGGGCGTGGCAAATCGACGATTGCAGCGTTGCTACTGCGGTTCTACAATCCTACATCGGGGACGATATACATTGATGGAGAGGATATCTCCAAGTACTCTGTGCATTCGCTGCGGCGACTCGTTGGGTTTGTGCAACAGGAGCCTGTGCTGATGCCCGGAACGCTTGCTGAGAACATCAAGTACGGACTGCCGTCGAACGTGAAGGTGACGTCCGACATGATTGAGTGGGCTGCTGCGAAGGCCAACTGTGATTTTGTGCACCAGTTCCCCGAGAAGTTCGATACCCACATTGGTCCGCGGGGCTCTTTGCTTTCGGGAGGCCAGAAACAGAAGATTGCGATTGCACGGTGTTTGATAAAGAATCCTCCTGTTTTGATTTTGGACGAGGCGACGTCTGCACTGGACTCCAAGTCTGAGAATGCCATCAATCTGACCTTGTCGAACCTGATGCGCGACCAATCGATCACCACGATCTCGATCGCACACCGTTTGTCGACCATCGAGAAGTGCGACGATATCCTTGTTCTGGGCTACGACGGCTCTCTTGCGGAGCAGGGCAAGTTCAAAGAGCTGTATGCAAACAAGGAGTCGATCTTGTACAAGCTGTTGAACGAGACGAGCAAGAAGGAGGAGAAGGCTGAGGGGGAGGAGGAGGAAGAGGAACGCACGGTTGACGATTCTGGGCTGTCGGAGTCGCAGGAGCGGCAGCTGGCTCTTGAGCGTGAGCGACTTGCCGAGGAGCTTACGGAGGAGTCCAAGTTGCTCGACGATAACTTTCTGAAGCGCAAGATGGTGATACCGGACCATTTCAAGCTGCAGGAGAGGGCAACGTCGGGCGAGGGTGTGGGGGAGACAGAGAGGGAGGAAGAGAAGGGGAAGGAGAAGTCCGAGCCGGTTCTTTCGCATAAGTAGTGCGAGAGTGTATATATTAATGGAGATACTATATTCGAACGAGCGAACGAACGAGCGTAGCGAGTGAGTGAGAGAGTGAGTGAGTGAGAGCAAGAGAATAAGATCATATAACAATGTTCAAAAAGAATGTGCACAAACTCAAGTATGAGCGAGTAACTCGCACTACACTCGCTTCGCTCGTGTAGTCGTCGATCGACGCGACTGCCCTTCCTTTTTCGGGCGCGAATAAATTCTTTTCTTTCTTGCCTTGCAAAAAACAAGAAACAATACTATGTTTAACATTTTCCTCCTTGCCATCACAGACAAGCAACTCTGGTACAGCGGGTGTTCTCTAAACAGACACAGACGACTCTCAAATAATCGATACGACCCCAGCTCGTGAACGGCCGTTAAGAACGCTGCATTACGGAACTGTACGGAGCTTGTTGTTTTGGGCTCTGGAACAAGTGAATGAGATCATTAGCTAATTAGATACCCACACCATCATGAGCGCTGCTGCGATACTACAGAAAGAACTCAAAGAACTGACCAAGTCCCAGCCCTCGTTCCGCATAGAACTCGAGGCAGACAACATTTTTCTGTGGGATATTGGCATGTACATTCCAAACAAGGACTCCAAATACAACGGAGCATATCTCAAATGTCAGATGCGTTTTCCAACAACCTACCCATTTTCGCCGCCAACTTTCAGGTTCACTCCTGCGATCTTCCATCCAAACGTGTACAAAGACGGCCGTGTGTGCATTTCGATCCTGCACGAGGCGGGTGATGCGCTGAGCGGCGAGCCTTCGAGCGAGAACTGGAGCCCGGCACAGTGTGTGGAGTCGGTGCTGGTGTCTATCATTTCGCTTTTGGACGACCCCAACATCAACTCGCCTGCGAACGTGGACGCATCGAAGCTGTTTCGCGATTCGAAAGACGTTTACTACGAGCACGTGGCCAAGGACGTGGAGAAGTCGAAGCAAAACATTCCTGAGGATTTCGAGATCCCTGATGCCACGAGCAGCGTTGTGCCGGAGGAGTACGAGGACGAGTGGTTCTACGAGGACGACGAGGACGAGGACGAGGACGACGATGAGTTTGACGACGACGACCAGAGTTTTATCGACGATGACGAGGTGGAGATGAGCGAGGATTATGGGGAGGATTCGTCGAAGTGAGCGAACGACGAGCGAACGACGAGCGAACGACGAGCGAACGACAAGCGAACGACAAGCGAAGCGAGTCGTGAGCGAGGAAGTTCTCACTTCTTTGAGGAAGTTCTCACTGAGTAGGACTACTCCAACCCACAGAAACTTGTCTCGCCCGTCTACGTTCATCCCCCACTAATAGCTATGTATTTTTGTCGGTTCCTCAGGTTCTTCAGGTTATGATAAGGTTGGACCAGGTTTTTCGGGTCATGATTGTTTTCCGCTTCTACTAGCATTTTCGTATATATCAGGAGAAAAAAAAAAATAAAAAAAAAAAAAAAACTGTAGATGAAAAAAACCAAGATTGTCTTGAGTAGCAACGTCACGAGTGACAACTTGCCTCGCACGTTAAGATGGCCAAGAAAGACAAGAAGTCCAAGGAGGCCAAGAAGGCTCGGTCTGCACAGAAGGCGGAGAAAAATGCGAAGAAATCCGACGTGAAGCTCAAAAAGCTGTCAAAGAAGGCTGGCGACGATCTCGAGGACGATGTCGATTTGGACGAACTGTTGAAGCAACTGGCGCTAGAGCAGGAACAGTACGAGAAGGTGCACGTGGAGGTGATTGAGCGTCCGACGAAACGGCTGAACGCGACTCTGGTGGCCAGCAACAACAACGGCAAGCGTGAGCTGGTTCTGTTTGGTGGAGAGGTGAACACTGGCAAGACGATTCACTTCTACAACGATCTGAACGTGTACTCGGTGGACTCGAACGTTTGGAGGCGGTACGTCTCGAAGAACTCGCCGCTGGTGCGCTCGTCGCACGCGATGTGCTACCATCCGTCTGGTATATTTCTTCTCCACGGAGGTGAGTTCTCGTCTCCAAAGCAGTCGACTTTCCACCATTTTTCAGACACCTGGATCCTGGACTCGCAGACCAAAGAGTGGTCGAAAGTGGACGCGAAAGGTCCGTCGAGTCGGTCGGGCCACCGCATGGCGTACTGGAAGAACTACATCATGTTGTTTGGTGGGTTTAGAGACCTGGGCAGTCACACAACGTACCTGAATGATCTGTGGTTGTTTGACATCACCACCTACAAGTGGAAGGAGGTTGCGTTCCCGCCGATGCACACGATTCCGGACGCGCGTTCTGGCCACTCTTTCATCCCAACCGAGGACGGAGCGGTTCTTTACGGAGGGTACTGTAAAGTGAAGGCTGGGAAGGGACTACAGAAGGGCAAAGTGCTGACGGACTGCTGGTCTCTAAACATGAAGAGCGATCCGAAGCAGATCCGGTTTGAAAGAAGACGCAAACAAGGGTTCCAGCCGTCGCCGCGTGCGGGCTGTTCGATGCAGCCTCACAAGGGCCGTGGATTGCTGTTTGGTGGTGTGTTTGACTACGAGGAAACCGAGGAGACGCTGGACTCGGAGTTCTACAACTCGCTGCTGTCGTACAACGTGGAGACGAACCGGTGGTACAACCTGAGCCTGCGGCCGGTGAAGAAGAAGAACAACATGAAGAAGGAGAAGGTGAACCGTGACAAGGAGCTGGAGGAGATGTTGAACTCGATTCTGGCGAAAGCGGACCTTGCGGACGATGAGGAGGCAGCGCCTGTGGCGGTGGTGGCTGAGGAGGCTGAGGAGGACGCAGAGGAGGAGCCGCAGTACGAGGTTCGCAACCAGATGCCGCACCCGCGGTTCAACGCGCTGACGTGTGTCATGGACGACCATCTGTACATCTACGGAGGAATGTGGGAGTCTGGCGAGCAGGAGGTGAATCTGGACTCGTTCTATGCGGTGGACCTGTCGAAGCTGGAAGGTTTGAAAGTGTACTGGGAGGATCTCTCAGAGCTGGAGAGCCTGAAGGAGGAGCTTGAGGATGAGTACAGCGATGACGACGAGGACGACGAGGATGACGAGGACGACGAGGAGACCGACAGAAAGCTCGTTGTTGAGGAGGAGGAAGAGGAGGAGGAGGTGGAGGAGTTTGACAAGCCGGAGATTCCAGACGAACACCCGTATCTGCCGCATCCGAAGGTGTTTGAGACGCTCAGAGCGTTCTACCTGAGGACGGGTGCTGACTTCCTGCAATGGGCGATCAGCCAGAACCCGCACTCGCGGGGTAAGTACCTCAAGACGAAGTCTTTCGAGCTGTGTGAGGAGAGATGGTGGGAGAGAAGAGAGGCGGTGCGGATTGAGGAGGATGAGTTGGAGGAGAGCGGAGTTACTGAGCAGATAGAGAGGGACTTTTCAGCTCCGAAGGGGGGTTCCAAGAGGCGGTGAAACAACGAGCGAAGCGACATCCGCTTGACTGAAGAGTCGTTCGACTGAAGAGCGGCAAACAAGTTGCTTTGCTCGCTGTTTGATCGCTCGTTTTTCATGTATGTAAGAGCTCCTCTGAGCCAGCTGAATAATCTTTTAATAACGGACAAACAAACTCTCAAAACGAGCGCTATTTGCTGTACAAGGACCACTTTTGAATGTACTGCAAGATCTGTAGTGGTGTTTCCACAGTTAGGATGTTCAAGAGTTTCAATACCTACTGAATGAGACAGCAAATGACTACAATGTTGTAACTTCATACCGAAAAATGTCTCCCAATGAGCGAGCATACAAAAAGAGAGAGTACACAGGAATACTTGAGAGTTTTGGGGTCATTTTTTAAGACTAGTCACCACACGAAGCATTGAGCGCCCATTCTACACCTGAGGCTGAGAGCTGCCTCAGATGGCTCGAAACACCCATCTCTGAGGAAGTCTTTACATTAATTCAGCTGGGTACTGGAAACGAAGGGCTTGATATATTTCGCTCTATACCTGTATTATACATGATGACGAGAAAATGGCGAGCAACTACGAGCGAAGCGAGCTGTTGCCACTCTTCAGTCAAGCGAAGTGTTTGGCTCTCGGTGCAAAAACGAACGGAGCAAGATCTTTGCACCCGTTTGAGTGTCAAACTCGCTTCGCTCGTTGTTCGCTCAAGTGATGGATGACTAGAACGGACTCGCTGCGCTCGTCCTTGCGCTAGGCAAAGTGGATCCCCACCTGATGGAAAGCATACAACAACTTCAAAAAGTCCGTCTGGTCCATCTTCGACGGTCTCTTATCGCCAAACCCAGTCTCCAACATCACACGGTCCACATTCTCCTTGACTAGCGTCTTGTAGTCGGCCTTGGCGTCGACGAGCATCTCACCGCGCTGCTCGCTCAACACAGCCAGGTACGTCTTGTAGTTTGTCTCCAAAATGTCGAGAATCTTGCTGTTGCGGAAAGTCGCGTTCAGAGTCTTATTTTTTCTGTTGAAGCAGAAACGCAGCAAACCGTCCCACTCGTTGTAATCGAGGTTTGGCCGCGGAATCTTGGGCTCCAGCTTCACAACCGAAGACTCCACTTTTGGCGGAGGCCTGAAGTTGTTCTTGCCCACCTTCATCACGTGCTTGACATTGGCCCACATCTGAGCGTTCGCACTCAAACGGTTGTACAACGTGTCGCCGGGACGGGCAGTGAGGTTCATGGCAAACTCACGCTGAAACATGAGCACGGCGATCCGCGGCGGTCTAGGAAGACTCAGCAACCGGAAAACAATTCCCGACGAGATCTGGTACGGCGTGTTGGAGATACAAACGTCAAAGTACGGCAGGTTCTCCATCTTCATGAAATCCCCCATCACAATCTCGAGTTTCTTCTCCTGTGGTGTGCCTTGCACTCTCTTGGTGAGCTCTGCCGCCATCTTTGGATCCACCTCCGAAGCAATCACCTTGCGCGCCTTCTCGAGAATCCGCACCGTCAGGTTACCCGTTCCGGGACCGATTTCGAGCACCACATCGGACGGTCTGATCTCGGCCTTGTCCACGATACCCTGAGCGATCAGCGGGTTCTTGAGAATATGCTGGCCGAGATCTGTGTTGAACTTGAAAACCTTGTTGATTTTGTCTGCGCCCGAAGGATCGGGTTTTTTCGTGAACTGTTTCTTGACTGCTTTTGGCATGGCAGGCGTGGTCTCAAGGCGATGCGGAACGGACAGGACTGGACTTGGAGAGGGAGTAGAGTTGTAGAGTTGGAAAATATCAAGAAGGAATGAAAAAAAAGAAAAAATTTTGGAAAAAAAAAAAAAAAATTAAAAAAAAAAATTACTTTTCATGGCTGTGCTGTGCCACCTCAATTTTGAGGCTGTGCCGCTCCAACTTTTTCACAACCCCAGAAAAGTCACCTCGAAAAAATAGCTTGTCGCTCCAATACCCTCCTCAGCACAGCACTTCCCAATCGCCCGCTCCCCCTCATGTTCATTCCAACTTCCCAACGCCCTCCTCCCAGCACCAAGCCCATGGCCAAGCCCAAGCCTAACCCTCGGGCGAAGCACAAAGGCACGCTGCCGCTCCCGCCAAACGACCTCAAGAAACTCAACGCGTACAAACGAATCGTCGCAGGCATTGTGTTCCTGCTGCTCCCGTCCGCAGAACTGTATCGCCGGCTCTATCTCAACGGCGAGCGGCGCATCCAGCAGGGCATCTACAACCCGAAAGACGGCACGATCCGCGAGTTCACCGAGGAGGAGAAGATGGAAAACTTCAAAAACAGCTGGGTTACTAGGATTTTTGGCGAAAAGTAGTGTCGGACCCACAAACAACCAAATTATTTATCATACAGTCTCTTATTTAACACAAACTATTTATTTATTGCTAGAACAATGACTCGTATGGCCCGGAAACCTTGCGCACGGCCCGGTCCAGAAGCAACGACCCGGGCGCCTCGGGACGCGATATTCCAAGCGACGACGACGCCCGCACGTGCACCTTTTCCTTCAGCACTCGCAAAGGAGTCGGCTGCACCATCAGTGACGGGGATCGCGGCCCAGACTCTTCTGACGACCACGCTCCAGGGATTCCCGGCTTGGGTGTGGCCCGCGGTGTGGCCCACGGCGATTGCAGCCTGATCTGCTCCAACCGCGACGGTGGCCGCGACGTGGACGTGGAAAAGTAGCCTGTGGAACAGCTCGAGAGCGCCGTCGTGGCCCGTGGAGTGGTCGCCTCCACGTCGGCAGCGTACCATGTGTTGCGTGCGGCCGCCAGCAGCGCTCTGCGGGACTGCGGTCTCTCGGGCAGCGGGATGCGGCTCGCAAATGTCGGTGTAGAACAGAGTGCCAGCGCACTGGGGAGCGGCGCGCGCGCACGGGTGTTTTTCGCGGTGTAGAGGTGTTTCTGCACGGGCAGCGGAACGTACTTCAACGGTTTCACCTGCTCGGTGGACTCGTTTGCAGCGGGCTCGGCGGTCGTGGTGGTCTGCGCCGTCTTGTAGAACTTGGAGTTGGGCGTCGTGAACGGGTCGGGTGTCGGAGACCCGCGCACGTTGGCAACGGGGGACACTCGAGCACGCAGCGGGGACGATGCAGACGAGGACGACGAGGAGAGCCGCAACTGGCCAAACTCGCACGACAGGTCCGACTTGTCGCTGGCGTGTTCGTTCTCCTTGTCGGCGAGCTCGTCCATGAGGCGCTGGATGACGTGCCCGCTGGCGAGCGAGTCGCTCGCGAGCGAGCTGCTGGCGATGCTGCTGCGCTGCGACGGACTGCTGCTGACGTCATCCTCGAGAATCGCGAACTCGGAGGACGCCGAGACCGGATTCGATTTTTTTTTAGCGGAAACCGGATTGTACTCGATGAGCACCGGTTTCAAGTTGAGAGCGTCCATGAGCGTGGTGCGTTTTCTCAGGCACATGGTGGTTGCGGCGGGGGCCGCGGCAGCATCGGCAGCAGCGTCGGCAGCAGCGTCGCCGGCCGCGGCGTTGCCGGCACCGCCCAACTGCTGCTCCCCGCGCCTCTTGACAAACTGCTGCTCCTTCAACCTCAGATACTTGGCAGTGCACTCCCTGTATCTCCGGTCGATGCGCTCGTTCTGGACGAGGTTCTCGCCGAGAGCGCGCCGCAGCAGGTCCAGACACTCGCCCACGGCGTCGAGCTGGCGCGTCGCGTCGTCGTGTTCGAGGATCCGGCCCACCTCTTTCGACATCGAGTCGAATATCTGCTCCCATCGCACGTCGACGAGCTCGTGCTGCAGCTGTTTGAGTCTCGCGTCCAGCTCGTGCAGAGCGCCCGCGATGTGCTCGTACTTGCCGATCAGCCGCAGAACGGTGTCCGGGTAGTCTTGCATGGCGAACTCGCTGTACTGCTCGAGGGTCTGGGGCACGATCAGCAGCGACGCGTTGATGGGCTCGACGCGAGCACGCAGCGCGTCGAACAGGGCCATCACCTTCTCCTCGATGCTGCTGAACGTGGGCATGCGCAGCTGGATTCCCGAGCCGGCGTTCATCTTGGCCGAGATCTCTGCGAGCTCCAGCTGCGGGAACTTGCGCGTGGGGCTCGCTGTTTTCAGTTCCTGGATCGTGCACAGCTCTTTCAGACACGCGTCGATCTCCGCTGCGATCGAGTCCATCACCACGCGGTTCAGCTCGTCGTAGCGCACCGCCACATCGACCCGCCGCTTGTACCTGAGCACCGCTCTCTTCACCTCCAAAGAAAGCTCGCAGATCGGCTCGAGGCGGTTCAGAATCTCGCCGAGCCGCGCCTTGTACACTCTGTTGAGTGCCGACGAGCTCAGCAGTGCGTCTGTTTTCTGCACAAGCTCCGGTATCGTTTGGTCGAGCGACTCGTAAACTCTGTGGATTGCGCTGATTTCGTTTCTGTGGTGGAAGATGTGTTCGAGGCTGGCGTTTGCGAGCTCCAGCTCGCCGAGGTACGCTTTGGTTTCCTCGAGAAACGCCCAAACGTCCTGTGTCTTTTCTGCAAGCCCGTCGATGCCGCCGTTCACGACTCCCGACTCGAGTCTCTCCATGCGTTCTTTCTGGGGTCGTCCCATGGCGGTGGGCTGGTTTCGGTGGTGTTGTTGATCTGGAGCGTTGTTGATGTTTTCGGTTCTGTTTGGCAGGTGGTTGAATTGAGTTAGATTGAATGTGTGTTTGCGACTGGTTTTTTTAAATGTAGGTTGTTTACTTTTTGCTGTTTTGGGAAGTCGCGAGCGAGCGAAGCGAGCGCAGCGCAGCGAGCGTAGTGAGCGTAGTGAAGCAAGGCAAAGCAAGCAAAGCAAAGCAAGCAAGGCAATGCGAGCGTGGCAAGGCAATGCCATCAGTGAGGCCAGTAACGGGCAATGCCATCGACACACTTGCAAGTTTCACCGCGCAGAGTACGTCACGGTCAGCACACTCACTGACGACTTGCTTGGACGTGGCTGGTTTTGACCACCCTCTGGCCGCCCACCACCGTCGCCAGCTCCTCCTACACCCCTGCCCAGCCTTGTTTTGCCATTGATATCTTTGCCGGTGCTTTCAAGGTGGCCGTCTCGAGTTTGGTTGGTTTTGTTCGGAAGATTTTTTTGGAGCGAACGCGAACGACAAGCGAAGCGAACGACGAGCGAAGCGAGTCGTGACTGACTGACTGACTGACTGACTGAGTGTATGAATGGGCGACTGAAGGGTGGCTGAATGAGTGACTGACTGACGGAAGGACTGACGGACGGAAGGACTGAGACTGACTGACTGAGACTTACTGACTGAGACTGACTGGGCATGATGGACTCGCAAATGCCTCGCAAATGCCTCGCAAATGACTTGCAAATGACTCGCTTCGCTCGTCATTTGCGAGGCATTTGCTCGTCATTTGCTCGTCATTTGCTCGCCAGTGCACAGCTAAACCAAACCCCCGCCTCGACGCTCAAAACCTCGCCGAACTCGCCACCACCGCCCTCCCCCCGAACCCTCCTTGGATGCTCAACTCCAACAACATCCACTCCATGTCCCAAACATCCGCGCCCCAACTGGTCCTCGCCCCAACTGTAAAGCCGCCCGCCGCAGTCAACACTCAAAAAATGGTCCGGCCCGCGCGCCATCCCCAAAACGGGCCCCGGAACCTCGAGCGACCGATGGCTCAGCACATTGTAGTACCTCTGACACCCTGTGGCTACCGTGGTCTCCACGGCCGTCGTGATGTTGCACGACGTGTACAGGTCCGAGTACCGTGCGCCCCAGTGGCCGATCCGCCGCCGGCGCTCGCTCCTCAGCGACGCCTGCCACAGCGACCCGTCGCTGTCCCGCACGTAGATCACCGTCGACCCTGAAACTCCCAGCTCGCAAACGTCCTCGTGCACGTCTGGCAGCACCGCCACAGCGAGACTCCGCGACGGGTAGAAATTTTGCACACACCCGGCCAAAAGTCGCGTGGTTCCGTCCACTTCGCGGTAGCAAACCACCAGAGTCTCGCGCGAAAGAAGACACTGGTCCACCCGACTCAGCAGACCCACGTCAAGTAGGACCCCCTCAACTCGACGGTTGCTCACTCGTCGCAGGTCAAACGCCCATACGCGCGACCGATCGTCTATCCCCAACACAAACGGCGAATACGCAGCCCCAACCAGCCGTTGTAGTCGCTCGCGAGCGTCCGGTCGCTCGCGAGCTTCCAGTCGCACGAAAAATAAATCGTCGCAAAAGACTCCATCGCAGTGGCTGAAGCTAGTTGCTTTGCTCTCCAACTTGGCAAAACTAGCAAACGCCTCGCCGTCCTCCGTCAGAACAGCAACGCTGTCGCCGCCCTCGCCAACAACACACAGGTCGCAGATCACCACCTCCGGACCAATCCGCTCCACCAACAGCGGCCTCCCGCCAGCAGCGAGCCCCGTGTCCGAGTACGCCGTCACGTAGCAGCTCGGACCTTCGAGCTCGCTGAAAGAGTACCCAAGAGAACCTGTGCCCCACGTGTACAGGCGGCTGTGTGTGCGCTGGCGGAACAGCGTGTACCAGTCGTACGTGTGCCAGAACGGTATGGACCTCGAGATGCGGTCTCTGAAAGTCCTCTTGTACTGCCTGAACCATACCGAGTTGTTCCATCGCAGCCGGTGGTAGAGAACAGAGCACGACTGCGCCAGCGAAACACAGTCGCTTGTCCGCAGCAGCGGCATCACGTGGCCGCCCAGAACCTCTTCTGGCAACCGGCAGATGATCGCCCCGCACCAACCGTGTTCAACCGTCATAGTCTGTGTAGCATGGGTGTGTTTGATTTCCCCAGATTTTGAGGTGTGAAAAATACGCAAAAAAAAAAGCCAAGGATTTTAAGAAAAAATATCGCGAGCAAATCTGACGAGCGACGAGCGACGAGCGACGAGCGAAGCGAGTCATTTTATCAGTGAGCGTGGACTAAGCATCAGCAAAATGACGAGCGAAGCGAGCCATTCGCTTAGTGAGCGTGGAGTGGACTAACTGTCCGCCCGTCATCAAACGCGCCTCCCTCGTCATGGATTGCCTCGTGCTTCGCTCACTTCAATTGATCTCCGAGAATCTCGGAGTTTAAAGTTTTTCACTGATAAGCTACGATAAATAGAAATCTCATAGTTCCTGTAAAATTTGGTAGCGAATGACGAGCGAAGCAAGTCATTCTGCTGATTCTTAGTCCACGCTCAAAATGCTTAGTCCAAGCTCACTGGTAATGCCCAATCCACGCTCACTGTTAAAGTGACTCGCTTTGCTCGTCGTTAGTTCATGTATGGTTCAGCAGCGAATGACTCGCTTCGCTCGTCATTTTTGGTTCGCTCGTCATTCCTTAGTTCACTACGTTCGCCTGACTCCGATACATCTCCACCACCTGCTCGCTCGACGTCGCGTCCTCCACCCCCTTGTCATCTCTCAGCCGAATAAACCGCGGGAATCGCAGCGAAATCCCCTTCGACCCATCGCCAAAAAGCCCGCGACCGCTCTTGTACACCGGACTCTCGGTCAGATCGGCCACCTTCACCTCGAAAACAACGCTCGGATCAAACCAAACGTCGGGTTTGGCGTTCGAGTTGTCGTGGTCGTACACAATCGACGCCCGCGGACTATCGGTCTCGGTCGGCTTCAACGTGCTGGTCAACGTCGCCAACAACTCCTCGCTGAACCCTGTTCCGATCTTACAGATCGACTCGTACTCCCCCGTGTCCTGGTTGTAAGACGCCAGCAAAAAGCCCCCGTACCACCCAGTCCGCTTTCCCTTGCCAATGTATCCGCCAATCACAACCAGATCCAGCGAGTCCCCTGTTCCGTTGAGATAGTCCTTCTTCAGCTTCAGCCAGTTCCGCGACCGTTTCGACGGCTCGTAGAACGAGTCGCGGCCGTTCAGCGTCTTGATCATCAGCCCTTCGCACGAGTCCTTGACCGACTGGTCCAGGAACTTGGAAATATCGTCAAGATTGCTCGAGTCGATCTTCTCCGCAAACTGGAACTTGCCCCGGATCGTCTTGAGATTTTGCTCCATTTGTTGTCTTCTCTCCTTCAGCGACTTGTGGATCAGCGACTCGCCGTTCAGAAGCAACATGTCGAACCCAAACAGACACACACGAACCTTGATGTCCTTCTCCTGCACGTCTTTGCGCTTTCTCGTGGCCAGAACCTGGAACGGCAAGATCTTCCCAGAGTCTGTGTCCCAAGCAACACACTCGCAGTCCATAATCAGCGAGTCCAGTTCCGGATTCAGCTTCCGCAGCTCGTCCATCACCCCGATCAGGTCCGGATACCGCTCGGTCATGTTCTCGGAGTTTCGCGAGTAGACCCTCAAGCTGCCGTCCGACATGAGGTGCAACTGCGCCCTCTCTCCGTCGTACTTGTACTCGCACGTGAACTCCTGGTCCTGGAACTGGTCGAGGATCTCGGTGATCGACTTGGTCGGTTTCGCCAGCATCGGTTTCAGCGGGATCCCCGGCTTCAGCGTACAGTGCTCCATCAGACTCGAGATGCCGTGCCGGATGGCATTCTCGATGATCAACTCGTAGTTCGGTGTCTGCGAAAACGCCTCTTTGATCTGCTCCTCGGCTTTCACCACAAGGTCGGCAGAAACACCCTTCGCTCCTTGTGCTCCCTTGCGTCTCGTCTCGTACTCGGCAAACGCCATCGAAAGCGCCACAAGAACAGACTTCTCGCCAAAATTTATCCTGAGCTTTCCTTCCAAAGACCTCATCAGGAACTTCGCCTCCTCTCCTTCGCAAGACGTCAGCATCTTGTTGATAATCCCAATCTTGCGTGCCTGCGACGAGTTTCCCGTCAGCTTCGCAATTTCCGTCAGGTTCGCAAAAACCTGGCTCACGTCCAGCGGCTTGGGCTTGAACATCAACGTCTGTTTCGATCTCGACTTCTGAGCCACCACCCCAATGTCTCCAGCCTCGTGGTAATCCTGCTTGATCTGCTGCGTCGATCGGCCCGTTCCCGTCGCAATCGCCTTGATCAGCAGCGTCTCGCCCAACCCAAGCTCTAACCCGGGCTCGTAGTCGGGCCCAAGACGGTTGATCATCAAGTACGTCACCTCCACCAGGTTTTTCCTCATGGTCTGCTCGTCCTCTGCAGACTCCAAAACCTCGAGAAAGAACTCTGACGCAATCGCCAAGTTCTTGAGCCGCCCAGGCTCATTCTCAAGCTTGCCAAACACTTCGCACAGCTTCGAGTACGGAATCGGCTTGTCCTTGAGGTTGGACTCCAAAACCGGTTTGGTGTCCATCTTGAGCACCTTTGCGGCATCCTCTAGGTCGTTTGTCTTCTTGTGCTCCTCAATGCTCTCGTCCTCTTCCTTGACGGTGCGGGCCTCTTTCCTTCCCGATTCGGCCTTCGGCGATGGACTCCGCGACCGCTTCTTCGGCGTCTGTGTCCTTTTGCTCGCCTCTGCGGTCGAAGACCCGCCAAAAAATCTTGCTAGCGTCTGCTGTTTCTGCGTAGGCATGTGGATGGCTGCGATTTGCGCGTGAAAAAATAGTCGTGGAGCTGGCCGGTGATAGAGGAAGAGTGCACTTTTCTTGCTGACCCTAGCTAACATAGCCTTTCGCAAACAGTAAGCCGATCTCTGGGACTATTGCTTCAACTTTCCAATCTATTTGAACTTTTTTTTTTTTTTTACGCGTAAATCACGACGCGATTTTTTAGATTGAACTTTCTTTTCTTCTCCTACAACTTTATTCTTTTTCACATATTATTAGTGTATATAATTTGAATACAGGAAATCTAAAGTCAGATGGTTGCACAAAAAAAGGGAAAAGCCCAGCTTTGAAAAGATACCCCAAGGTATTACCACGTACCATGGAGCGTCTCCATGAAAAGAAAAACAACCCCCCAATCACCATAATGCAAACATCAGAAGTTTCCAAATGAGCATCGATGAACAAAGACAGAACTAAGTAAAAAAACAATTGGCCAAAAGACAAATAAAGTCAAAGACTGGAAGCAAAAAGTAAATCAGAATATCGTGATGATCGACCGTGTTGTCCAAATGCCATTAAATAAGTGTCGACAAGATCTTCAGGCGTTCTCGTAGTGTTCCCAGTTGTCCAGGATAGCCTTGATCTTCTCAGACTTAGTCAAGTTGTACACGTCCTCAAAGTACTCCTTGGTCAACTCGAATGGCTTGGCAGTCAAGTTAGGAATGTACTTGCCAATCAGGCTTGCTGGCTTGACGGCGGACTTTGGAATCTTCTTCACCAGGAATCTTTGGAACGGCTTGACACCAGATCTAAGGTATGATGAGTGGAATGGAACAGAAATACCCTTCAATGGAATACAAGCAAAACCTCTCTCCAAATCAATTGGCTGTGGCTTGGCAAGAGACTTCTTGGAAACCTCATCCACAATCTCAGACAGGTGCTCCGCAACCTTCTCCAGAGACATCATTTCTTGCAACTTCACTATGTCGATCTTTTGCACCTTGAACACGTTCAAGGTGTTGTTCAACGTGTCCAAACCTCTCAGGTCACCGGCAGCAACGTACTGCTGGTTCTCAACGTTGTAGTTCACAATCTCCAACAACCATCCGGTTTGCTTGGCAATGTGCTCCACCACAAATCTCAAAGCAGCGTCACTGAACGTTGGAGAGATTCTCGATGGGTTGATCGCACACATACCGTAGTTCGATCTTCCAAGAGCATCTCTTGGAACAGCAACTTGCATGGTCATACCTCTGTAGAAGACGACATCAACCAACGACTCGATCGGCATAACGTCTGCCAAAGAAGACAGAGCAGAGTACTCACCAAGAGAGTGACCAGCGAACATAGACTCGCTAGGAACCAATCCCTTGGACTTCATGTCCTCGAAAGCAGCCTTCTCCATCAAAGTCAAGGCTGGCTGAGTGAATTGGGTCGAAGAAAGCAAACCAGTTGGAGACTTGAAAGTGTATGTCAGAGTGTTTTCGTCAATGTCCTTGAAGATCTTCTCCGACTTCAGCTTTCCGTCAGCGTCAACGGTCTCAAACATCATGGTGATGTAGTTCTCTCTGATTTGTCTACCTCTTGGACCACCAAAGTGGACAGTCAACTCGTTAGGGTTGTTCTTGACAATCTCAAGAATCGAGAAGCCGTAGTTGTCAATAAAGTGAACATCGGCTCTGTCCCAAACCTTCTTAGCAACCTCAGAAGAGTTGTACAGATCCATACCCATACCCTGTTCCTGAGAACCTTGACCAGTAAAGACAAATGTCGAAACAGGTTGGTCGATTTCAGCCTCACCGGCAAGAACAACATCGTCAGTCTCCACCTTTCTGGTTTCGATCTTGATGATCTTTCTACCGTTGATCATACCAACGTGCTCAAGCTTAGTGGCAAGCTCGTCATTTGGAAGAACCATACCGACAAAGTTAGCCTTGTAAGCTCTCACTCTAGGAGCAACACCGTTGGCAGCGTACATTTCAACAAGCGATCTCACAGATGCAGAAGAGAACATACCGTGGGTGATAGTACCAGGCAAGTTCGCGTAAGAAGAGAACACTCTAGAAACGTGGATAGGGTTGAAATCACCGGAAACGGCAGCATAGGTCTCGTTAGAACCTGGAGCCTTGGTACGCAGAGTTCCGGAGATTGGAATAGCATTTTCAAACAACAATGGTTGCTCGATAGGAGAACCGTTTCTGGTCAAGTAGTCAATGACAGGGTTTCCGTGAGCGTCAGCAGACTGGTAGTTGATCTCGGCAACCTTCTTGATTTCCTTGGAAGGAAGCTCGTAGAAGACGCCACCAGTAGTGATCACAGAAGAGTAGATGTTGGCACACTTGAACTTGTAAACAGAATTGCATCTGAAGGTCAGGACCTTGTTTTGCAAGTCAACGTTGTCACTAGTCAGGTGGAACCATTCCTTGGACTTCAGGACAGCAACATCCTTGGTGCTCTCCAACTTAACTTCAACTGGAGTCTCGGTGGTCTTTTGGAAAGTGTTTTCGAAATCGCTGTACTTGCCACGGTAGAAGAAGGCAGAAGTGACCTCCATGATGGCCACGCCTTCTCTGTAGATGGTACCAACAACCTCAACAGTCTTTCCGGTCTCACCGTTGACAACAGAGGTGATCACAGCATCAGAAGAAACCTTGTCACCAACCTTCAATGGCTCAGCACCTGGGATCATTCTGTAAGCGTTAGACAAGTGGACCAATCTGAGAATATCACCGTCAACCGTCTTTGGGAAAATGGCCTTCATGATGGCTCTCCATCCGATAACGATAGCAAAGTCCATTGGAGCCAATTGATCTCTGCCGGCTCTTGGAACAAAGTATTCACAAGAGTTTCCAACAGCGTGAGTCAGCTCAGCAATAGAACGAGGAGTGATGTCAGTGGCACCACCGTCAATGGTAGATCTAACATCAAAGTCCAAGTCGACAGGAACCTTAGAACCAAACCAAACCTTCCAGTAGAACTCCTTGATTCTATCGTTTCTGCCCTCCATAACTTCGAGAATTGGAGCAAAACCGTCGGTAGAGTTGTAAGTGTACAACAGCTCCAATGGAACAGCAGAGTCGTCAGCAGTTCTGTGCTCAATCAAGTTCATCTTGATCAAAGAGCCAGACGACTGAATCTTGATGATCTCCTTGTGCTTGCCCTTGATTGGCTCAAACACAGTGATCACAGTCTTGGTCTCGTCTTCTGGGTTGGCAATCTTGACAATCAGATCCTTGGCTGGAGCCAAGACCTTTCTGGCAGGGTTAGCCACGTGGTTGTAACCTTGAACGCATCTGTCAGAAGAGATGAAAGCGTGTCTCCAGTTCAAAGAGGTACCAGCAAGAAGCTTAAACCAAGCCTTGGAGTCTGGAACCGAGGAACCAATGGTGTAGGTGACCTCGTTTCCGGACTTGGTAGCAGTAACACCTGGGATGGAGTCAAGCTGCTCAACAACCTTGTCAGTGAAGTACTCAACGACTGGAATCTTGGAGGCATCGCCGCCATAGACTTCCTTAGTGAGCTTCTCAATGTGACCTTGGTGAATGTTGTCAAAGATCTCCTTGATTGGCTCGTCTACCTTGTTGGTGTATTGAGCAGCAACAGGACCGTGCAAAATACAGGTTCTTTGGACATCCTCGTCAACAACAGCCTCCAAGTCCTCAGTCTGCCACAGAGAGTCCTTCTTGAAGAAAACTTCAAACTTCTCATCCAAAACAGGAACGAATGGAACAGGCTTTTGAGAGGGAGCAAGACATTGGGCAATGAAGTAGTCACAGTCCTCACCATTGATCAGCTGGGTCTTGGCCTCTGGGAAAGCGTCGAAAACAGCCTCAATAGCAGAGTCTGGGTTGTCCAATTGGTCGAATCTCTGGATGACAGATTCCACAGGCTTGGTGGTGAATCTCTCCTCGACTCTTCTCAAGAATCTAGCAGTGAAGTTTCTCAGAGTTGGGTCGATCCATCTCGATGACTTTCTAACGTACATCAACTCGACGCATCTCTTAGCCACTTGTTCGTAGGTCATGTCTTGAATGTCACAGACACCCTCTTCATTCTTACCGAACCATGGCTTTTGGAAGTCGGCATTCAACTTGCGGATGATGTAGTCCTTCTTCTTGGTCAAGGCCTCGAGCATCTTGTTCTTTGGCAAGGAGAAGACGGTGTCATCCATCTCCTTCCAGAAAACGACGGCTCTGGTTGCAATCTTGTGGATTGGCTCACCCATCTCGGACTTGACAGTCAAGATACCACCAGTTGGCTTCTTGTAGGTGCTCTCCCACTTGGAGTCATCAACACCGGTACAAGCAGCGATGGCTTCCTTGGCGGCTGGCGAAGTCTTACATTCCTTGGCAATCATGACTCTCGAACCGAAAAGAACACCATCGAATGGCATGTGTGGGTAGTTGAACTCCAAAGACCAAGTACCGGTCAAGTATGGGTAGGTGTCTTCAGCAGAACCGAAACCAGAACCAGCAACCAAAATGATGTTGGAACATCTTCTAATCTTGGAGTACATCTGCAAGATTGGTTGATGGAAGTCCTCGAAAGAGTGGTGTCCTCCACCTCTACCACCAGTCCATTGCATAACAATTGGGAACGATGGGTGGGCCTTGGCAATGGTGATACATTGGTTGATGGCATCAACAGAACCTGGCTTCAAGCCCAAGTGAGAGATGCCCAGAGTCTCAATGTACTCAGTGGCAACTTCCAAAGAAGGAACACCGGCACCAATAGTCAAAGATTGGATTGGGAATCCCTTCTCTCTCATTTCTTTGATCAAAGGAATACCCCATTGCAACATCTTTGGACTAACATAGATCAAGTTGAGACCAATACCGGCACCTGGAGTAATCTTCTCGGCAACCTGCTTCAAAGCGTTCTCCATTCTCTTTGGCGAGAAATATCCACCACCAGCAAGTTCAATGTGGTAACCAGCCTCAATGGTGGCAGCAACAAAGTCTGGAGAAACGGTACTTGGAGTCATACCTGGAACCATCAATGGAGCTCTGCTCAAAAGTCTGGAGAACTTGGTGTCAACGTACACCTTTCCTTGCTTGGTCTTAACAAGCTTAGGTTGGAACTCTTTGAGCCAGTTGGAGGCGTACTTGATGGAGGAAGCCTTTGTGGTGAAGAGTTCCTGTTTGTAACCGAATTCAGAGTCCTCAGTGGTGGCTTCCAAAGCACCGGCAATGATGATTCTGGAACCAGTACCTTCCTTGTTTCTGTGAGTAAGGACACCCAATCCAGAGGCTCCACCAGGACCAAAGTCCAAGATGTGAGTGCTCTCGTATTTGTTGGCAGTCTCCCAGTTGACGGCCAACAGAGTGATCAATTCGATCAATCTAGCAGAGATGGAACCGGTGTAGTTTCTGAGGTCGGAACCGTCAAAAGTGTCAAACACAGGGATTTGGATATCGGAAGCGTTGAACTCCAGACCGGATTTTTGCAAGTCTTCAATAATTCTCTCGGTGGCTGGAGCCAAAAGGTGAGAGTGGAATGGCGACATGATTGGAAGGAATCTGGAAGAGAACTTCAACTTTCTCTCGCTGTGAGGGATTCTAGCCTGCTCGAGTCCCGATGGAGCCTTAGCCTTTCTCAGGTTCAAGTTCAAACCATACAGAGACTCTGGAGGGCCGGTGACGACCAAGTTTCTGGCACCATTGACCAGAGAGATACCGATTTTCTTGGCTTCTGGCAAGTGCTGGTTAGTCTCGTCCACAAACTTGGAGACCTGTTCGTAAGACAAGTCTCTGATGGAAAGCATAGGACCAGGGGTACCTTCACCGTTGTCTTCAGAGTCCTTGACGATGGTTGGAGCCAAAGAGGTTGATGGGTAAGCCTGGAGACATCTCACACCGAGGTAGAAGAGGAACTCAACGGCCTTCAAACCTTGAGTCTCGAGGGATTCCCAAGAGCCGGAAGAAGCGACGGCAATTGCAGTGGCCAAACCTTGGGAGTGACCGGTGGTACCTTCTAATATCTTGTTGATTTCACCGGGGGAAACACCGAGAATTCTGCAAGTGATGATGAAATGACAAAGCTGAATGACACAAATTAAAGGACACGAAACAGGGATGGAGAGCAAGTGCTCAGTGCTTGGAGTCTGTTCTGGGTTTTCAAGCCAGTTGATGAGATCGAAACCGTGGGTGAAAACTCTGTCTATGTCAGAAGTGGAGGAGATCAAAGATTGCAACTTTGACTGGACTTTGAACAAGAATCCCGAGATAAATCCGTTGTACACGTCGTATATTTCTCTGAGTTCTTCGAAGTAGTCGTCGGTGTTACCTTGACCGCCAAAGATGGAGTAAACAAGCGCTTTCTTGTCCTTTGCAGCCTGGAAGAGAGCCGCATGCGTTGCGGAACTGCTTTCAAGACCAAAGTCTTTGTCGAGGTACAGCTTACCGAGGAAGTAGTTCTTGATCAGGTGGTTCTTCACCTTTGCCAAAGTTGTTGGGTGCGACTCACTGCTGAGGCACTCTGCTGCGAAAGAGTGAATCTCTGTGTCTTGGAGGAATCTGGTGTCAAACTCATCGATAATTAGCTTCACAGCGTCCTGTTTCTCCGACTCGATGGACTTGGACTTGACAACGTAGCCGAGAAACTTCATGAGCAACTCGGCTTTCGAGGCTGGCTCGTCGTCGCCGGCAAATCCCTCAGTGGCATCAGGCAACGATTTGTAGAAGTCTGTCGTAAGCTGTTGGTAGAACAGATAGTTCGAAGGAGGGGTGAGAATAGTGGTCTCGATCGCCCCGTGGGTAATCACAAGAGGTCTGTTGACAGCCATGTTTGTGTTGTTTTTTTCTCGAGCTCGTAACTGCTGGATCTCCTCAATTGAAAAAAATCGGGGGTGGTAATAGTCCAGGCAAATACGGTGACGATGCACAAGAAGTAAACTGTTCTGTCTGCTGTTTGGAACTCGCTGCCTCCGGTTATATACACTTGCTTCCGAAAAGTAGCTCAAGACACCACGTTTACGTTTTTGTCAACTTTCAACGCTAGTTGCAGTTCGAATCAGAAAAGAAAAATCCAACCTCCCACTGTTGGCAAACCTTTCACTTTCCGGTTTCGACAGCCCTCTACAACAAGGACAGCCTCGTCAACAAAAAAAAAGAAACACCTCAGAAATGCTCGCCAAACAATCTCACCACGCAGCGCCACAATAGCCCAACGCCTTCTAACAATAGCCCAACAACCTCCCAACAATAAACCGCCAACTACGCGACCTCGCCGGCTCGAAAAACTCAATTACTTGTCTCTTGTTGGGAAGGCGCAGATTTTGTTGAGAACCAGGCCGTTCGCGCGGGCCTCCCCCGCGGCCTGCTAGGGGAAAGCCCGGGCCAGGCGTCGCGGACCGCGTGGACGGAGGGAGGAACAAAAAGAAAAAACCCCAAAAGGGTTTTGTTTTTTGTTCTGGTTTCGTTCTCTCTTCGCCACGCCACAGCCACCACCACCGCCACGCACGCGTTTCCCTATTTGGTTTGTAATTTCCTCGTTCGTGCCCATGTGATTAAAATTGTTGGAATCCCAATTGGTTGGGGGGGAAGGCCCCGCCGCGTCGACCGTCGCAAACTGTTCTTCTGCCGCGTCGACCGTCGCGTCGTGCGAGCCGCTCCTGCCGTCTCCGTCTTGTTCCCTCTTTTGACTGATTATTTTGGATTTTATTTTTTCTCTCGCCTTCTTTTACTCCAGATCAGTCTGTATCCTTGTTTCCCACTACTCTTTTCTCTCCCATCTTGAGCTCGCTCCCATTTTTACCAGGTGGCTATCAACGCCAGCCGGCAAATATCTTCCCGTTTCGCGTCACACCACCCAATTGACCGCAAATTGCCGGCAGTTGCGCCATGATGTCTTCAGAATCACCCTATACCTCGCTCTTGCCCTCCGAGCCCAGCCTACCGCCACCATGGCCCCGCCCGGAGACAACAACCCACGATCTCCTGGATACCTCCAGCTCGTCCCTTCTCTCGCGAATAGTCTGGTATGTCAGCTGGGTCTCACTCAAAGTGGTGGGCTCCGTGCTTTACTACGTTCCCTCGGTGATCCTCTCCATACTCTCGTACAGCTTCCAGGTCACCCTCTCGTTCTCCACACTCCTGCTGATATGTCTCGTCATATCGTGTTCAACCTACGGTTACATCAGATACAAGTACCTCACTGTTTACTCCCGGCTGCCCGACGATCCCAGAAGACAAGAACCCCTCATTGACACTTTTCTGGAGAACACAAGAGAGGAGCGCAAGTCCAGACTTAGCTATCTTGACGAGTTTCTCTCCGCGATCAAGATCTTTGGATACTTAGACACACAGGTCTTCCACGAGCTCACAAAGAGCATGCAGACTCAGAAACTGGACTCTGGAGAGATTGTCTTTCTCGACGACTCATCCGGCTTTACCATCTGCGTGGAAGGAGAAGTCGAGGTGTATTGTCGTGCAGGCGGTTCCACAGGTGCTCAGGCTTTGTTTTCCAACGATAACTCCCGAGAGTGCGTCGTGGTGGACGATGTCCGCTACCAGTTGCTCAACAACGTCAAAAGTGGCGCCCCATTGTCTTCCTTCATCAGCGTCCTGAACCTTCTCACGAACCAGGACATCGCCACACAGAGCCATAGGACCTCCAACAGCAGCAACCTCCCGGTTCCAACGGACTTCAGGCTCGATAACAACAAGTTTTTCAACGACTCGCCTCCAGACTCGCCCAAAGCCCCTCACAAAGCGTCGACACCCGTGCCTCCTCCGCTTGCCAACAGCTACACTCCGGCATTGATAGCCATTCCTAAAGGAAACTGCACCGTCTCCATCATCCCAAGAGAGGCGTTTGCTAGACTCGCATACAAGTACCCGAAAGCCACATCCCACATCGTGCAGATGATCTTGACAAAACTTTATAGAGTGACCATTCAAGCTGCACATAGCTATCTCGGACTCACAGCAGATATTGTCAAGACGGAAATCAATCTGAACGAGAATTGCACCTACGAACTCCCTTCTTATTTGCACGACAGCGTGGTGCAAAACTACCATTGCAAAGATAATACAGCCGTTTCTTCTTTCAAAACATTGACAGAGAACAACACTGCCTCCACAAAGTTGAGCTTGAATAGCGTCGGCAAAGGGTATCCATCCAGATCTGATCCGCTTTTGTCCGGAAATAGTTCCAGCAGAAGTTCATTGAGTGGCATACGCAAAAAGAGTAAAGTCGCCGCGTCGGCTCCTCCAAAAGTGCTGGACACTTTCAGCTCAGATGCAGATGATAGCAATCAATCTGACGATGTTTTATCAATGTCGAGACAAATAAGCTATGGCTCAAACAAGAGGTCCTCTCAGTCTTTTGGAAGCAACAAAAAAACTTCCAGACATTTCACTTTGAACTCGAGAAGCGCTCTCAACCCTGGTGATTTGCTCTCCAACGTGCCTCTTTCCCGTAAAGAGAAGCTTCTCAACCTCAATGCCTCCAAACTTGATTTAGATGAAGTTCTAGATAGAACCTTCAGTGCTGGAGATGAGGAAACTGAAGATTCCTCGGTGAGAGCGGCCATATCAGAGAGTATTTGTCAGAGTATTGGTATAGACAGCAACTCGTTGAAAGCCTCTTCACCAAGCAGATTAGCTTCTTCGTCTTCAGTGTTGAGCTCTCCGATGATCTCAGGCCTCACGGTCATTGATAAAGACTCACAGGGCAAGACTACGAAGCCTTTAGGACCTAGGTCGAGAGTCAGAACTTTTTCTTCGACATTGAGGTTGTCTGAAACCTTTGATGAGGAAGAGAGACTTTCTGCCGGAAGCTCCAATTATAAGAGCGAAATGGATTTCGAAGCTATCAAAAACGATATCGCCGATGCCATCAACATCAGATTTGTTCCTGAAGGTACCAAAATCATCGAAGCAGATGAAGAAACTCCAGGGATCTTTTATGTGATTGACGGGTCTCTCGATGTCAGTTATTTGAAGAATAGTGACGATGAAGCTCCGAAACATCAAGAAGAGGAGTTTATTTATCAAATAACCCAAGGTGGTATTGCCGGTTATTTGGGGACCATTGTGGGACCCAAGTCCTTTGTTAATGTCACGGCTTCCACTGATTCGTTTCTGGCGTTCTTGCCCAAAGAACTCTTTGATATCCTGGTCGAGAGATTCCCCTATGTCCAACTCGCGTTGGCTAAAGCTTTGCTCAAAATTTTGGATCGGAGACTATTGCTTGCGGACTACTCGATGGAGTGGATTCATGCTGCTGCTGGACACTCGATCTACAGTCAAGGAGACCCTGCCAACGGAATATACATTGTGCTGAATGGACGATTCAGATCTATCAGACATTCCAAAGAATCGCGTGATATCGACGACGAACACTCTTCCAATTCAATTGTTGGTGAGCATGGTCAAGGAGAATCGTTGGGCGAAGTTGAGGTTTTGACTAAGACAAAAAGGCTTTCGACAGTGGTTGCCATCAGAGACTCTGAATTGGCAAGAATCCCTAGAACTTTATTTGAGATGATTGCTTTGAGCAATCCGTCCATCATGGTGAAAGTTTCTCGAATCGTGGCTAAGCGCTTTTCGTCGAAATCCGAAGGTGATTTTGACACACTGAGAGATCCAGGGATCACTCTACCTTTGAAAGATGAGCCATACATTCAAAACGTGAACAATTATCGAACGATCACTATTTTACCAGTGACCCATGGATTGCCCGTGGCTGAATTTGGGGAGAAATTGACCATCGCTTTGGAAAATGTTGGGAAGTCCACTAAAATGCTAACCCAGTCGTCTGCGCTCACAAGATTGGGGAAACATGCGTTTGATAAGCTTGCTAAGCTCAAGCAGAGTGGATATTTCTCTGAGCTAGAAGACAAGTATGACATTGTTATCTACTTGGCGGATACCTCTGTGAATTCAACGTGGACTAGAACATGTATCCAACAAGGTGATTGTATTTTGCTCTTAGCGGACTCGTCTAGCTCTCCCGACATCGGAGAGTACGAAAGATTGTTAGTCAAGAGCAAAACAACTGCAAGAACAGAGCTCATTCTGTTGCATCCAGAAAGATATGTGGAGCCTGGGTTGACTGGCAAATGGCTGAAAAGTCGTATCTGGGTCCATTCTCATCATCACGTTCAACTGGCAGTACAGCAGCGTTCTAGACACCATGGTCAGGATGTTGATTTTGTTTCATCTTCTGTTGCGCGTGTGCTAACGACTCAAAAGCTCATAT
Organism: Ogataea henricii; assembly: GCA_003705115.2. Taxonomy (NCBI): domain Eukaryota; kingdom Fungi; phylum Ascomycota; class Pichiomycetes; order Pichiales; family Pichiaceae; genus Ogataea; species Ogataea henricii. The sequence continues at coordinate 268,066 of PPHT02000012.1, forward strand.
CTGCAACCACAGCAAAATTAAAGAATAACCTCAGAAACAGAGTGGAGTACATTTTGAACAACAGCGAGTTTTTGCTAGCTTTGAAGCAGACAAAAGAGGCTTTCGGATCCAAGAAGTACTACCAACCAATGCAAGAGCACAAGGACGATTTCATGAGGTTAGCACGTATATTAACGGGACAGGCTATTGGGTTAGTTTTAGGTGGAGGTGGAGCACGAGGTTTGAGTCACATTGGTGTCATACGGGCACTTGAAGAACATGGTATTCCAGTCGATCTTATCGGAGGAACTTCGATTGGAGCGTTTATCGGTGCTCTTTATGCGAGAGAGTATGATCTAGTTCCTGTTTACGGACGAGCCAAGACATTTGCTGGTCGGATGTCATCGCTGTGGCGTTCTCTGCTGGATCTGACCATCCCTCTGACGTCATACACGACAGGCCATGAGTTCAATCGTGGAGTTTGGAAGGCGTTTGGAGACTCGAGAATCGAAGATTTCTGGATCAAGTACTATTGCAACTCCACCAACATCACCGAGTCTGTGATGGAGATCCACACATCTGGATATGCGTGGAAGTACGTGCGTGCGTCCATGTCACTGGCGGCTCTGCTTCCGCCGTTGACGGACAATGGCAACATGTTATTGGACGGTGGGTACGTGGACAATCTGACGGTTCAAGAGATGAAACGCCGCGGTGCACATGCGATTGTGGCCTGCGACGTTGGTTCTGAGGACGACCGGACGCCCATGGATTATGGGGAATCATTGAGTGGTCTTTGGGTTCTATTCAACCGGTTGAACCCATTTTCACGTCATCCCAACGTGCCCACCATGACGGACATTCAACTTCGTCTTGCGTATGTTGCGTCTGTGAATGCATTGGAGCGAGCAAAGAACACGAAAGAGTGTATTTATCTGCGTCCACCGATCCAAGGGTATGCGACGTTGGATTTTTCCAAGTTTGACGAGATTTACGGTGTGGGCACGAAGTACACGAACGAGGTGTTCCGTGGGCTGGAGAAAAAGGGCCAGTTGCCGTACGTGCGCAACAAACGCAAGGAGACCTACCGAGCGACTACGCTGAGACGAAGAAATTCGATATGAGTGGTTGCTTGCTGGAGCAGGTTATTTTGTTATCGATATATATATAGTACAGCACGTAATCAATCATGTTCATAGTGATTTGAAAGGGGACTCACACGTTGGTGGCGTCACTGACGAGAATCACCGAGTCACCTCTGACAAACACCATTTCTGTCTTTTTGGTCTTGGACTTGATATCGCTGGAGCCTTCGTCGATGTAAAAGATGGTTTCTGTGGCGTCGCTGAGCACCATGTTGCAGTGCGAGTCGTATGCCTTTCGGGAGGGGGTTTGTTAGTACAGTGGATTCCGAGTCGATGGGTTGGTGTTGATCAACACTTACATGTAGCTTTCCAACCATTTCTCTGCTTCCTCTGAGCTTGACGTAGATCTGCTCGTCGAGACACAGTTTGATCAGATCGAGCGGTTCTGACGAGGGAACCAACGAAGCCTCGCTCATGATGGTATAGTGTGTGTGTAGGCTTTGATGGTAGTTCGATGGCGTCGAGAGTGTTGGAGTGTTTTTCTGATAAGTTTTTGTTCAATCTTTTTTTTTTTTCTTCTCGCTCTGAGGCTGTTTTTTTTTCTATCCTTGATCAATTTGCCACATTTGTGGCAGTGCCTGTGGCGAGCAAAGAGGAGAGAAAAAAAAAAAAAAAAAAAACAGAGGGGAAAAAAGGGATTTAGAAAAAAAAAAACCCACTACTTACAACCTTCTTGTCTGACATTGGGCCCAACAACGTCCAGAAACACATACAAAATCCAGCCATGGCGGACGACGGCGAAGAGTTGAACTTTTTTTGTCTCGGAGGAGGAAACGAGGTGGGCAGGTCGTGCCACATTGTGGAGTACAAGGGCAAAGTGGTGATGCTGGATGCTGGAGTTCATCCGGCCTTCTCTGGAGCTGAATCGTTGCCGTACTACGACGACTTTGATCTCTCGCGCGTCGACGTTCTTTTAATCAGTCACTTCCATCTGGATCACGCGGCTTCGTTGCCGTACGTGATGCAGCACACCAATTTCAAAGGACGAGTGTTTATGACGTACCCTACAAAAGCGATCTACAAGTGGCTGTTGAACGACTTCGTTCGCGTCACCAACATCACCGACGCAAACGACGACGAAAATTCCACGAGTTTCCTCTACACAGACCAGGACCTCAACGACTCGCTGGACCGAATCGAGACGATCGACTACCACTCGACAATTGAGGTGGACGGAATACGGTTCACAGCGTATCATGCGGGCCATGTGCTGGGTGCGGCCATGTTTTTCGTGGAGTTGGGTGGCTTGAAGTTCCTTTTCACGGGAGACTACTCGCGGGAGGAGGACCGACACCTGAGTTCGGCCGAGCTGCCTCCGTCAAGACCGGACCTGCTCATCACCGAGGCCACGTTCGGTACCGCTACACACGTTCCGCGTGTCGAGAGAGAGTCCAAGCTCACGCAGGTGATACACTCGACGATCCAGCAGGGAGGACGGTGTCTGTTGCCCGTTTTTGCGCTCGGACGGGCGCAGGAAATCCTGCTGATCTTGGACGAGTACTGGCAGAACAACGAGGAACTGCAGTCTGTGCCGGTGTACTACGCGTCGGATCTCGCCAAGAAGTGCATGGCCGTGTACCAGCGGTACGTGAACATGATGAACGACAACATCAGAAAGAAGTTCACGGAAACGAACCAGAATCCGTTCCATTTCAAGTACATCAAGAACATCACCAACATCGAACGGATGGACGACCTGAGCCCGTCGGTGATGATTGCGTCTCCCGGTATGTTGCAGAACGGAATATCGAGAAAAATCCTCGAGAGGTGGTGTCCGGACCCACGGAACTCGGTCATCATGACGGGTTACTCGGTCGAAGGAACGATGGCCAAGACGCTGCTGACGGAGCCGAGCGAGATTCCTTCGATCACGAGTCCGGATCTGATGATTCCGCGTAAGATCAACGTGGAGGAGATCTCTTTTGCGGCCCACGTTGACTACGAGCAGAACGCGAAGTTTGTCGAGCTCGTGAACCCAAAGGCGATCATCTTGGTGCACGGCGAGTCGAATCCGATGGGAAGACTCAAGTCTGCGCTACTCTCCAAGTACCAGAAGTTCAAGAACACCGAGGAGGAGGTGAAGGTTTACAATCCGCGGAACAGCACGAAGCTGTCGCTCAAGTTCAAGGGAATCAAAGTGGCGAAAGTGATGGGCCAACTGGCGACGAGCGTTCCGGAGGAGAAGGACATTGTGAACGGAGTTTTGGTCCAGAAGAACTTCGACATGAGTCTGCTCAAAATTGAGGATCTGAGAGAGTTTTCCGGACTCACCACGACGATTGTTCGCCAGAGACAGTCGCTGCGCTGCAACGCCAACAGGAACCTTGTGAACTGGCAGCTGTCGCAGATGTTTGGGTATGCGAAGGTGTTGATCGATGACGAGGATGAGTACGTGGTGGAGGTGATGAACTCGATCAAGATCACGTTGGAGGAGAAGGACGGTTCGGCCACTGTTGAGTGGAACTCTGGCCTAGTTGACGATGCGATTGCCGACTCTGCGCTGGCGATTCTCATGAGCTGCGACTCGTCGCCGGCGTCGGTGAAGCTGTCGAGCAAGAGCTGCGGACATGGACATGGACATGGGCATGGGGAGGTCAAGACGGAGCAGGCAGAGCAGATCACAGAGGTCAAGATGGAGGACGAAACAACAAAGAGCGTGTGCTCGCCGTACAGTCCAGAGGAGCGTCTGAGACGGATTGTGCAGCTTTTGACGACGCAGTTTGGGACGGCGTTCAGCGCGAGCGAGAAGGGCGATTCCGGCGTGGTGAAAGTGGGCAAGAACGAGGCGTTGATCGACTTCAACACGTTCAAGGTGACGTGTGCGTCGGGTGCTCTGCGGGGCCGGGTGGAGGGAGTTTTAAACCGGTCGTTGGACCTGGTTGCTCCGCTTGCGCAGAGGTGAGTCGTGTTGGTTGTGGAAGAATACAGTTGGTGATATATATAGAGGAGGGTGTTAGTTCAACAAGAAGTCTTCAAACTCGAAAACGTGTTTGTCCACCCAGTCGCAGCCGGTGTCGCTTGACGGCGACAGGGCTGCGAGGTGGTTGTCGTCGAAGATGACGTTGAAGTCGATCTCGCCAAGGTTGAGCTGGCCCGGCTGGCTCGGCTGGCTGCTGGCGGCGGTGGCTGATGTAGTGGTGGGTTCGCTTGGGAGGGCGGAGAACTGGGGAATGTCGTCGGTGTTGTACGAGAGGCGCGATGATGAGAGAGAAGCCTCCACAGGCTCCTGGGGTTGAAGGTGCGTACTTGTAGGCTGCTGCGTCGGCGGCGGCGGCGGCGGCGCCTGCGGCACCTGCTGCGGCGCCTCCACTTTTACCTCGACGGGCAGCTGCGGCGTCACGCTTCCGGGGATGCTGGTCTGGACCTTTCTGTAGAGCTTGGGCGACACTTTGAGCAGCGTGTCCTTGATGTGCTGGATCAGCTTCGACGAGAGCGCCCAGTGGCGCGAGATCTGGTAGATGCCTCCGAGCTCGAGCTTGATGTACTCGATGTAGGTCTCGAGCTCGTCGTGGCTGATGCTGTCTCTGATGGAGGCGGCGGCGGCGTCGTCGTCGGCGGCGGCGAGAAGACTCGACTCGACCCAGGAGTACGCGCTGAGGTGGACGAGGCACGAGAACGCGAGCGAGCACGCAAAGAAGGGCGTGCGGTGCAGGATCTGGGCCGGGTTGGTGTCGAGCAGCAGTTTGACGACGGACGAGGCCGAGTCGATCGTCTTGCGCGTCTCGATGATCTTGGACGAATTGACCCCCTGTTTCTCGGACTCGGGCAGCTCCTGCGACGCGGCGCGGCCGTCGTCTTCGTCGACGCTGCACCGCGGGTTCTTCGACACGTCCGGCCGCCACAGGTACGAGAAGGGTCTGTGCATGAAGATCTTGGCGTAGTTGACCAGGATCACCGACTGCTGCACTCCCTCGTTGACGAAGCCGCTCGAGTTCACGAGATACGGCGAGTTGTACGCGTCCGGGTTCTCGATGCGCAGGTCCCAGTTGCCGATCGCAGCCTTCATGTGCAGCAGGTGCGTGCGCACCTCTTTCTTCTCCTGGATCGCCACGTTCAGCTTGATGGCGTCGTTGACCAGCTTGCAGCACTCGGCGCGGCTCTTGAAGTCAAACACGCTGAGCGGGATCCCCGTTGGATAGAACGTGAGCACCTTGCGGGACGCGAGGATCGAGGTCGAGTAGCCGGACGCCGTCCCGCTCAGCGTGTCGAAGAAGTACAGCTCCCAGAACGTTCTGCGCGCGGTGTCCTCGAGGATCCTGCGCGGGATCGCGGCCGTGCGCGGCGCCGCAAGCAGCCCGCCGACCGCGTCGTCGTCGTCGGACGGCGACGGCGACGACGACGACGGCGACGGCGTGCTCATGGCCGCCGTCCCGGTCGCAGCGCCCTGCGCGGCGCCCTGCGCGGAGCCCCCCTGCGACTCCGTCACAAACCCGTTCACGTCCATAAACACGGGCGGAAGACGGCTCCTGTCGATCACGTTCAGCTTCAGCTCCAGCCCGAGATCCACCACGGCCCGTCGCAGACTCGTCGACAGGTCGTGCAGCGACGAGATGTGCGTCACCATCGCCAGCAGAAGCACCGTCTGCAGCGACACAATGTCCCTGCCCACCTGGCGCGTGTAGCCGAGGATGTTGTTCACCAGATAGCTCACTGTCTCGACGTCTTTGGAGTACACGGTCGACGCCTGGCCGTCGGCCATCAGCTTCATGGCCAGCAGCAGGTCGTACTTGTGCGGGATCGAGTCCAGGTACTCGGCGATCTCGTGCCGCTGCGGCATGAACGGGTGCGTCCCGTGGAAGTGTGCGTAGTAGGTGCTGATGATCGAGTCCACGTTGAGGTTCTTCACGAGAGCAGGCGTGATGTAGTACTTGTCGGGGCTCGTGAGGTGCCGCGGGTCGAAAACGAGATCGACCCCGCTCGTGTCGCGCGAGGCGTTGAACTTCGGGTGGTACTCGACCCCGTCTTGCGCAGTGTGTGCCGTGAGACAGGGAGGAGCGCTGGCGCTGTTGTAGTTCTCTGGCTTCAGACACTGTTTGTCGCAGTTCGCCGACCGCGTCAGCTCGCTGTGTCCGTTCTTCACGCACGGCAGCACAAAGCTGTCGATGTCGCTGCCGGCGGTGGCTGCTGTCGCTGTCGTTGTCTTTTGTTTCTTGGTGCTCACACCCTTCTTGCGCGAGCCTCCCCTGTTACTCTTCACAAACTGGCACTCTTTTCCGAGCTTCTGGCACCGCAGACACGTCGGCTCGGTTCCGTCGCACTTGAGGTGCCGCGAGCGACACTCCAGACACGCGCGTGATACCGGCTTGATGCCATCTCTGGCCAGCTTTTTGGCACTGGCAGGAGTCATGACCGACGAGCGAACGACGAGCGAACGACGAGCGAAGCGAGTCGAGGTGGGAGGTGTGGTGCTGTTTTGTCGTCACGTGATCAGCCACAACTGTGCCTGTCGCGGTTGGTCACGGTGGGTTGTTTGCACGCGGGATGGGCCACTCCAGCGCTGTAACGATCGTTGGTTCTTGTTGTTGGTGGGTCTAACCCTTTTTGTTTTTGTAAGAGAAAAAAAAATAACGTAGGAAAATTATTGTCCCTACTCGGGGTTTGACGAGTGGCGGTGCTGCACCGCCACAAAGAGGGAGAAAAAAAAAATCTCATCCAGATAAAATGAATAAAACTCAACAACCCTCTTTTTCGCCCTCCTTCGTCAATACCGTTCTCCCTGGCGTGCCCATGTCCCGCTGATTCCTTCCCCGTCGCCCCCCTGTTATGGACAAAAACATCATCATCGACAATGGCACGTACGACCTGAAGTTCGGCGCGAGCACAGACTCACGGCCCACACACGTTCCTAACTGTCTGATCCGAACCAGCGACAAGCGTGTCCATCTCGGCGAAACGCTCGCGGCAGCGACCGCCGTCGAGCAGTCAGGCGTCATCTTTAAGCGGCCCATCGAACACGGCCAATTGACACAGTGGATCGTTGAAAAACAGATCTGGGACTCGGCGTTCGACAGGTACGCCAACGGAGCAGAGGACGACCTCTTGCTCGACGCCAACCTGGTGTACTGCGAGTCGCCGTTCACGCTCTCCAAGTTCCAGAACAACACCGACCAGGTCCTTTTCGAGGAGTACGGCATCGCGTCGCTGTACCGCGGGTCCACAGCCTCGCTGGCGCCGTGGCTGACGTCGGACGCCCAAGACGCCCAGACAACCTACACAGAGTTCCAGCTCGTCGTTGACTGCGGCTACGACGCCACGTACGTGACGCCGATGGTGTACGGACTGCCTTTCTACAAGGCGATCAAGAAGATGCCGATCGCCGGCCGGTTTCTCAACGGGTACCTGCGCGAGGTGATCTCGTTCCGGCACTACAACGTGACCGACGAGCCGGTGCTGGTGAACAACATCAAGGAGGCCACGTGTTTTGTCACGTCGGACTACAACGCCTCGCTGGCGAAAATCGAGCGGCTCCGGAAGCTGCGAACCGCTCAACTGGCGCGCGAGCCAGACAACATATCGACCAACTACGTGCTTCCCGACTACAAGACGACCGCAACAGGTTACAGTATCAGCGACCGCGACGTGGCGGCCCAGGACGCGCAGTTCCGCGAGACACACCAGATCCTGAAGCTGTTTGACGAGCGGTTTGCGATCCCAGAAGTGTTATTCCAGCCTGAGCTGTGCGGGGTCCAAAAAGCCGGGCTTGTGAAGACCATTCTCGAGTCGCTGGCCCAAGTGCCGGCCCTTCTGCGGCCACTGTTGTGCGCAAACATGGTGGTCACCGGCGGGACGTTCAATCTGCCGGGCTTCAAAGAGCGGTTGGCTGCTGATCTGAAGCAGGAGATCCCGATCGACGACGAGATCCGCGTGTTTGGCTGGGAAGGGGACTATTCGGAGCTGGGCTGGTTTGCTGGACAGCAGTTCTTCGCCAAGGAGGGGTTCAAGAAGGTTTGTGTGACGAAAGAGGAGTACCAGGAGTTGGGAGCGGAGTACACCCAGGAGAAGTTTGGATATAAGGGGTGACAGCGAACGACGAGCGAACGACGAGCGAACGACGAGCGAACGACGAGCGAACGACGAGTGAAGCGAGGAGTGAAGCGAGGAGTGAGTGAGTTGTGAGTGAGTTGTGAGTGAAAGAGTAACTTATCACTCACTAGGTTACCCATCCACTCACCCATTCACTCACCCATTCACTCACGACTCGCTTCGCTGGTCGTTCCCTCGTGGTCAGGAGCGCGTCATACTGGGCCACTACCCATTGGCCCTTTGTGGTGTGTTGAGCAAAGTGAGTCTGACTCTATAAATTTAGACTTGAGGGGAGCGAGTGAACGACGAGCAAAGCAAATTTGGTCAATCACGACTCACTCACGACTCGCTCCGCTCGTCATTCGCTCGTCTCGCTCTATATAATACTCTAAAAACACACCAAAACACAAAACACAAACACACAAGTATCCAACATAAAACTCGTCCAGACCGCCATGTGGTGCCACAACGGCGCGTTGGTGTAGCGACTCATGAGCAAACAAACAGACACTCCGCACAGCACAAGACTCACAACGAGACACCCGAGTCCGAAACATTGCAGCAGAACCAGTCCGTTGGCTCCCTCGAATCCGTCCTGTGTCTCGAGAGCAGAGAAAATGACTCCGAGTCCGACCCCAGTGGTCAAGAACGATAGAAACATCGTTGTCAGATAGAAAAACGTGAGGATCCGGTCGTGGTTCAACTGGACGAGCATCTCGTTGTCTTTTGCCGGCCCGTAGACAAACGATTGCTGGCGGGACCGGAAGTCTCCGCGTCCGTAGTGGCGGTTGATGCTGTCATGGTCAACGGCAGTGTGGTCGCTCACGTCGGTGTCCGAGTCTGAGTTTGAGTCTGGCAGGTCGAGCCCTTTGCCTGAAATCAGAGTGTGGTAAAAGTGCGTCGATCGACGCTTGCCGCTGAGCAGAGGATCGTTTTCCGGGTCGCTGTGCAAGCTGTGCAACTTTCCCAGTCGACTCACCGCCTCCGACACTCTGTTCGACAGGCTCAGGATCCAGTTCACCCGCAGCGGCGTCAGCATGCTTCCAAGCACGTTGAACGAACCACCGTAGTCTCCGTAGCCGTCGTCGTCGTCGCCGTCGTCGCCGCCAACGTAGAACCCAGGATCGTTCTCGTGGTCTGAGCCGTCGTCGAACTCGTTCCAGTACCGTTTCCCCTCCACCAGCTGCTGCTGGAGCTCCTGCTGCGAAACGGCGTCGTTCTTGTTGAGCAGGATTCCACTTGGAGCGGGTGTCGGCGTCGGCGTTGCCGCGCGCTCGGCCCTCTCGTCCCGCACAATCGACGGCAGCTTCCGAATGTCCTTGTTCTGCAACTCCTCGTGCCACGGGCCCATGAAGTCCAGCATCACGTGGTCCGAGAGCACGTGCGAGTAGTATCTTGCCAGAAGATAGTTGTTCATCGAGAAATGCAGATGGTCCACCTTGTACACGAGGTGCGAGTCCACCACGGCCTGTATCCTGGCCGGAAGCGTCTGCAGCGGCGAGTCGTAGCGGATCTCCAAGATGGCGTGTGGAAACGGCTCGGAAACAGAACCGTCCTCAGCAGGCCGCCACGCAACACCAGCCACAGACGACCCGTCCACCTTCACCGTCTCGATCTCGCTGTCCAGCGTGATGTAGCAGTCGATCCGACTGTCTGAAAACGCCGGGTCGCTGCGCTCGTTGAGGCTGATGAACCGCAGCCTGTTGAACCGCACCTTTGCCAGCGGAGCCATCGACCGCTCCACGCACCAGTCAAAACACAGCCGGGCCATCGTGGCGTTTCCCTCGAGCCCAGACCGCCGCCACGTGTCGAGCATTCGGTCTTTGCGGTCCGCCAGCGGCATCGAGAGCATCGCAACAAGCTCCTCGTTCATCGACGTCATGGCAAACTGGCGCAGCCCGCCAATCGGAGCCAGCAGCAGCGCCTCGCGCAGCTCGTGGCAACTACCAGGCGCCTCCAGAGCGGCCACCTGGCCCACGATGTCGCCCGAAAGCGTGTTTTCCATCGACGACGGCGAAAAAAGCCCCTTTGACGAGGTCACAAGCGGGTCGTCCAGGTTGTTGAGCCAGAGCGAGACCACCGTAGTGTCAGGGTGGAACGTGTTTTCGTTGTCGTTGTCGTTGTCGTCGCCAGCAGGGCCGGCAGAGCCAAAGCCAACACCCGAACTTTGCTGGAGATCGAGCGACGAGCTCGTCTTCTTCAGTTGCAGCTGGCTCGGACGGCTGCTGAGCTTGCTCAGCAGATCCGTCTGCGCACCGCCAGCAGTGTCCTGTTCATCCACGAGCCCCGAGTCGTCGGAAATCAGCTTGAACTCGCTCAAAAGCAGAAACCGAATCTCGTCGAGGTTGTCTCTGTGGACCCAGAATCGCTGCGAGATCGGACCCTTTCTGTGCGAAACGAGGTCGAACGTGGTTGCTTTCGACCGTATGAACCTGTTGGACGCGCCCGTGCCGCCGGCGCTGCCCGCGCTTGGCGGCTGCGAGCCGAGCACCAGCGAGTCCAGCGTCAGAACCGACTGCTGTCTCTCTCTCGCCGCCGGCGCCGCGGCGTTTGCAGGAGGTGCCGCGGCCCCGTAGCAGTTGTTGACCACGTCAAACATCAGCGACAGCTCGAGCGCCGCGTCGTTCACGTACAGGTTCACAAACGAGGCCGGGTTCCCCGTGAGACACTCGGTGGTGATCTTATCCACGAGCTCCTGCTTGTACGGGTAGTCGCTGTACTTGATGAACTTCTTGAACAGTTTGCGCACGGCTATCTTCTGCAAAAGAATGAACCGGAGCAACTGCTGCAGCTCTGCTGCCAGACTGTCGAGCTCCTTCTGGATCGCAGCGAGTTTGCGCTGTCTGATTCGCTGTTGCAAGGCCGTCGAACGAGACCCAGCCACGCCCGCGGCTGCTGCGGGCCCGCCGCGAACACCCGCCGTGGCGGGTGGCAAATCCGTGTTGATGAACCCATTGAGGTGTTTCTTTGTCGCAAGAACCCGCCGCGAGATCTCGCCATACTTGGAGTTGACAAACAGCGAGACAAATTCAATCTGGTCCTTGAAGGCGGTGTACAGCGCCTTCAGCTGGCGCTTCTGGCGCCGCTCGTAGCGCGCAGCGTCGCGGGCGGATTCAGGCGTGCTGTGGGACGCGTGTGTGGACGTGCTGTGGGCCTCGCTGGTCTCGTTGGAGTTGGACGAGCACAAAGAGCTGCCGTCTTTGTTCGCGCTGGTGGCAATCTTAATCTTCTGTTTCAGGTCATTGTAGTTGATGTTGTAGACCCTCCACTTGGAGAGAGACCGTTCGTTGAACTCTGAGCCAAACTTCATCGTCTGCGTGTGACCAGTGCTAAAAAATTGTGTCTCTGGGAAGCGGAAAAGAGAACAAGAGGGCTGGAGTCTCTTATCTGAAATGCAGTTTTTTTTTTTCCTGTCAAATTTTGTTATTTTCCGGTTAATTTTTTTTTTTTTTTTGATTTTTGATACTTGATTTTCTGAACTCTACACGCAGAACTGTGGCGGTGCAACTGCAACAAAGCGATTGGCAACTATCTGCCAAATAGACCCAGAAGCCGAAGCCACAGCAAGCTAGCAGGTGCTGGTCCAAGAACAGGATGGCCTGTGGCGGTCTTTGGGTCCTTCGCGCTCGCATCCAGGAGGCGGTGCTCCGTACTTATAACACGAACCCCCCGCCAAAGCTCACGCCAGCACCACGGTAGTGTGCGCTCGCGCTCGCTTTTGCGACGGTGTCTCTACAACATGATTGGACCCTCAGCGCCGGTCTGGTGTTAGACTCCGGTCCTGAGACCCCACGTGCGCCCCATCAGACCCGAGTCAAGACTCCGCGACCTGCTCGATTTGGCTATTTTTGCAGCTCGCGAGGCCGCAAATGGCTTTGAGGCGCACGAGATTATAATGGCCGGGTGGAGGACCGGGAGGAGGGACTCGCTTCCAGCAAAGAGCAGTACACAAGAACATTCCGCTCAGGCTACTCCATCCACTACCACTCATCTGCTTACTGGCATCCACCAACTGCTTACTGGCATGGCCCCGGCCAGGCCAGGCACCGGCCATGTGAAAATTTTACGGGGCCTCATCCTGGTCACACGACCTCAGAAAAAGTAGTCTTGTGACGTGCATACGCAACTAGCCGCCGATCTCCCTGCAGAAAAGAAATAATGGAGGCCAACCGGACGTGCGCAGGGCGTAGGCGGAGGCCTTTCCTGGACGTAGGTCTTCGTGTAGGGTGCGCCACAGCTGCGGTACCACCAGCCACCCACCCGCCACGAGCGAAGCGAGTGACGAGTTGAGGGTTGATACTACAGAGGATGGAAGGAATGAGTGGGCTCTTCAAGCTGCCATCACACGGCTCCACCCGTCCAAACACGGCCACTCGCTTCGCTCGTGGCCTCGTCTCTCCTCGCTGCCAAGAATTTCTCAGATCTCACCCCGGCGCGCCCGCGACAGAGATCTAGTGGTGGACCCTGAAAACCCCCATTTCCACCCCCTCTTCGCTGCTCTTCTTCGCTTTGCGCCCCTCTCACCGCTCTCCCGTGCACCGCGTTCCTTTGTCGCACGTTAGCTTCCCTACAACATCGCTCTGTGAGCAGTCGCACACCGCACGCGTGCATTCGACCTGTCACAATCATGAATATTCTCTTCACTCAGCTCCCAGCATATATATATACAGGAATGGTTGCACAACTACAACCACGCTGCTCCTGAGCGCTTCTGCTCTCTCCACCGCTCACAATGCCGCAGCCAGTACCCAAACCCCAGAACCCGCTGATCCGAACCTCGCAGTCCGGGTCCCCGCACAAACAGCTGTCTAGTGAGTCTCTTCTGGAGGAATTCCAGGCCTCCATGATTGAAGAGTTCGATCTTCCCGACATGGGCGATTTGCAGGCCAAAGCAGCAAGTCAGGCCCTCTTTGAAAACAGACTCGGCACAGTCCCCGAAGAGGAAGGAAGCGACACCGCCGTCGACTTCGAAGGAGGCAAAGTAGAACTGCTGTTCAACCGCGAGTCCGAGGGACTCGAGTTGGAAGATAACCAAGACGATGACTGGCTACATTTCGAAGGTTTCTCTGGGGACTTCGAAGACGACATCAACGACGAGTTCGACAAAGACGACCCGTTGGGCCTCATTTACGAGAACATGTCCAAAGCGCTCGAGTTCAGAGACCAATTGCTGGTCAAAGCGGTCCTCAAGGAAATGGAGCGAGAAATCGTGCCGAGAATCAAAACGTTGCAACAAACAACAGAAAAATATGAACTTCTCAAGAAACTTTACAAGCTGCCAAGCGTTTCGGAGCTTAACGTCAAGTACTCCGAGGAGAAAGCGGCCCAGAACACTGACCTCGACCTGGACTTCCAAAAACTCAGCGTCAAGGCCCAATCGACACCTAAAGCCGCCTCCAAGAAGTCAAAGTCTACAAAGTACCGTCATTCTCAGCACCATCGTCGCAACAGAACGCGGCTCGACACCATCAAAGAGACTGGAGAGGAGAACGTTGCCAACACCGCGAAACGGCAGGCTCCTCTCGCGCAGATCAAGCCTGCTCAGCAAAACAAAAAACCCGAGGAGAGGAAACAACCAACCAATTCCAAGACAAACAACATCCCTATTCCCATTCCATCGCTGAGTCCCTCCTACAGTCGAGGCCAGGACTATCGCGAACTGCGGACCCTATCGACGATTGAACTGATCTCAATCAAAAATCGGATCCAGAACCGCACGTTCCCCGACGTGGGACGAATCACAGGCCTCGTGCTCAAGTTCGAGCAGAGCGCAGACCATAGGCCGGGACAGAGAAACAGCCCTGTTTTCATAAGGAAAACCAACAACCGCGCATTACTACAGGAGATTGAGTTTGAGTTGGCCGTACGGGGTGAGGTTAGCAAGGCCGTTTTATAGGGTTTACAAATGACGAGGGGTGCGAGTAGTTCGTTACATTTTTATTCAACTCTGAGTGCCAATATTTGTAACGATCGATTTCCACGCCGCTCACATCGAACCTATCAGGGGCTGTGTTGAATAGGGCGGATCGACTTGAATTCTTGAGGTCACGTCACTCACGGCAAGCGTTCCGTCCATAGTAAGACTACATCCGTTTTCTTCGCAACGACTCGCTTCGCTCGTCATTGCTGTGGGTTTGAGAAATAAAATTTTGCGTGTTTTTGGTAGCAGGGTTTGGTAGCAGAAATAATTTTGTAGCAAACGTTGTTGGCCAGTGTGCCCACCGAGGCTAACGAGCGGCCGACGAGCGGCCAACAAGCAAAACTAGACGTACGCCCCCAAGCAAGGACACGAGACCGAGTCGGAACCAATCATCTCTTCTGTCTCATAAATCTGAAGTACTGCAGCTGAGTTTCGTCGTAACGAGCGAAGCTTGTTGCTACAGTCACTCATTGCTCATAACTTCTAAGCATTGAATGCTTGGATGACTGAGTGGTTGTTGATTGGTACTCGCCACCCTGCTGCTCTCGTCTTTGAAAAATGTGTCCACGTTTGTGTGGCTTTGCTCGTCTTTGCTCGTCTTTATTAAAAAACTGAAAATTTTAAATTTCTCTAACTAAACACGCATAGTGAACATTACAATTTTTGGAAACTTGACAACCACCACTAATCCTTCTTCGGCTTCTTTTTCTTCGGCTCCTCGTCCTCCTCGCTTCCGCTGTCACTGGCAGCGTCGGAGTCGAACTCCTCCGCGACGTCAGAATCCTCGCTGTCGCTGCCGCCCTTGAAGTCTTCGTCCGGAGACTCGTCATCGTCGTCGGCAGATCCCATGTCCATGTCGGAGTCGGCGTCGGAGTCAGCCATGGCGGAGGCCAGCATCTCTTGAGCGACCTTCTCGTCGTTTCTCACCTTCAAGTTCTTGTTCTTGAAGAAAGACTCCAAGATCGCCTGCTCGCCACGGTCCATGTTACCGAAACTGTGCGACCCTCCTCCGGTCTTGAGGTTCACTTCCATGTCGAAAGTTCTAGAGGCACCAGTGCCCGAGCCGATTCTCGAAAAGACAATGTTCGAGATCTCCGAGTAAGGAATCAAAACTGTAGGCTTTGTGACAAACATCAGACACTTCTCGAGCGGATACAGATGGCCCTCGTTCGCCTTGAGAGAACACGAGATTGCAACCTGCGAGTCTTTCGACAAAAACGTGCCTGGAACAACGACCCGGCGTTCCGTGAACCCTTTGAAAATGTTGGACATCACGAGGAAAGTGTTGGAGCTGTAGGTCTTATTGAGTCTTCCTTTGTAGGTCTTTTCGTACTCGTCGTCGTCAACGTTCAGCTCCACCTCGATCTCTTCCTCAGAGGCAACCTGCACGGTCAAGAAAGAGTATCTCGTCTGTCCCTGTCTCAATGGAGGGTCCACCTGCAACACAAGAAGATGGTGCAATTGGTCGAGCTTTGGCAGCGAGAAGATCCGCTGAACCTGCTGGTACTGGATCTTGTAATCGTACGTCTTTCCTCTGAGTCTCATGAATGTATCGTACATGTCCACGTCGTAACGACCTCTTGGAGTGAGGAACAGAATCTCGCCAAACGACGCAATCGCCTCTCCCGTCACCTGTCCGATGTCGGCCTTGTCCTTCAACTGGTCCGACAACACCTGTGCAAGCGACTTGGTCTCTTTGTTCTCGTCCGCAGCCTCCTCATCTTCCACCTCCGCATTTCCTGGAATGTACAGTTTCATCTCCACGAGCTCGTCTCCCGCCTTTTCTGGATCCCTCGTGTCGTTTGCCATGTCCAGCTCTATAGAAACCTCGTTTTTCCCGCTCAGGTTGGTGTTGGTGAGCTCTGAGTATGGCACCTCAAAAGCAGGTCTGTTGCTCACGTTGAAAACGAGCTCGTTTCTGGTCAATTGGGTCTTCCCCCAGTTCCATCCCCTCAGCGAGTGTTCTCTGACTTCTAGCTGTATGTGGAAGTTGCGTTGCAACTCGTTCTTCAACCCGGTGAGATCTTGCTGATCGAATCCATCCAGCATCACCACACCCTTGTTTTTCGTGTCTATTCTCAGCTCCCACCCGCGCGATCCACGCGACCAGTGTGCACTGGAGATCTCGTCGCTGGGGAGTAGAAAAGGGTTGGATTTCGCCGTTGATCCGGGAACAGACTGTGCCTTCCATCCCAGACCTGAGTCAGCAATCCTCATCCGTCCCGATAACTTAGACTGGTTTAGGTAGATTTTCTCGTATTCGGTGGACATCTTGCGGAGATTCGAGCAATGGCGGCGCCCAGAACAAAAAATCAGACTAACACAACTGAGTATGGACGATTATACACTGAAATACACGGAACCTTCCTTCTTCATCTTCGTGTCGCCAAACTTTTCAGATTTGCACGCATCTCTCTCTCTCTGCGCTGACATAAGCCATGAAGAAAAAAATAAATCGAGAGCGGCGTTACCCGGCCCGCACGGAGAGGCGCGTCCTCCTTTCGTCGAACTGGGTTGAACGAGAAAAAAAAAAGCGATGGATTTTAAAACAAAAGGGCTGGTAAAAAGGTTTGAACACGCTCTTTCAATTGCCACCAAACATCACTATATAGGTAACACACACACACAAAAATGTCCGCAGAAGGGGAAGAAGAATTGTTGGATTACTCCGATTCCGAAGAAATCAACGTGGCTCCAACCACCACCACTGCCACTGAGGAGACCAAGAAGGAGACCGACAAGAAGGGCTCATACGTTGGGATCCACACCACTGGTTTCAGAGACTTTTTGCTGAAGCCGGAACTGCTCAGAGCGATCGCAGACTGTGGTTTCGAGCACCCTTCTGAAGGTTAGTATCAAATAGCAAACGAAGGGAACAACTCAAAGAAAACTGGCATATAAAGAAAGACGAGGCAGCTGGCGGGAGCGCAGACGTGGGAACCGATTCGTCCGGGTTCCCACGGTGGGGTTCTCAGACATCCAGGTTTGCTTGCTCCGGCCTGAAATGACTGGCTTGACCCTGCACAGTTGCACAGATACGGCACCCGTCAGATGTCCACCAACGCGGTGTAAGGATGTCTTGACAAAGATATTCTTTGAACGGAAGCCAAAAAAAAGACCAATCCAATCGAGATCCCCAGACGTACATCGAGCGGGAAAACTGGAGAGACAGCATCAAGATAGCATCAAGATAGCGTCAATCAGTTTGCGAGGGCACGCTGATTGTGCACAACTCCCGTCAATTATGTGCAAGTTTTCTCTGAGTGTGTTTTCATCCACTCTAGAGACCCCCCAACTAACAATTTTCATCTACATGCAGTCCAGCAAGCATGTATTCCACAATCGATTCTTGGTAACGATGTTTTGTGTCAAGCCAAGTCCGGTTTGGGTAAGACGGCTGTGTTTGTCTTGTCCACTCTGCAGCAATTGGACCCTACTCCAGGCGAGATCTCTACGGTTGTCATCTGTCACACCAGAGAACTGGCGTACCAGATCAAGAACGAGTACGCTAGATTCTCCAAGTACATGCCTGAGGTGAAGACCGAGGTGTTCTACGGAGGTGTGAACATCAAGCTTGACGCCGAGAAGCTGAAGAACAAGGAGACCTGTCCGCACATTGTGGTTGGTACTCCTGGTAGACTGAATGCTCTTGTCAGAGACAAGTTGATCAGACTGAACAACGTCAAGAACTTTGTCATTGACGAGTGTGACCAAGTTTTGGAGCAAGTTGGTAAGTGGAAGAAGCAGCAACAGATCAAAGATTTGAGGACGGTTTACTAACGATATTATAGACATGAGAAGAGACGTGCAAGAGGTGTTCAGAGCTACTCCATTCCAAAAGCAGGTGATGATGTTCTCTGCCACTCTTTCGCAAGAGATTAGACCTGTTTGCAAGAAGTTCATGAAGAACCCATTGGAGATCTACGTTGACGACGAGAAGAAGCTGACTTTGCACGGATTGCAACAGTACTACATCAAGCTTCCAGAAGAGAAGAAGAACGTGAAGCTCGCCGAGCTGTTGGACTCGTTGGAGTTCAACCAGGTGATCATCTTTGTGAAGTCGACCAAGAGAGCGACCGCTTTGAACAAGCTGCTGTGCGACTCGAACTTCCCATCGATCGTGGTGCACTCTGGTATTCCACAGGAGGAGAGAATCGCCAGATACAAGTTGTTCAAGGAGTACAACAAGCGTATCTGTGTCTCGACCGATGTTTTCGGAAGAGGTATTGATATTGAGAGAATCAACCTGGCCATCAACTACGACCTGCCAAACGAGGCCGACCAGTACTTGCACAGAGTCGGAAGAGCTGGTAGATTCGGTACCAAGGGACTTTCTGTTTCGTTTGTGGCCACCGAGGGTGACGAGGAGATTCTCACCAAGATCCAGGAGAGATTCGATGTGAAGATCCAGGAGTTCCCAGAAGAGGGTGTTGACCCATCCACCTACATGAACACCTGATTGGGAAGAAAAAAGTGTACATGGGTGCGACTTGGCAGCACAAGAGCTGAAGTTGTGCTTTTGTATTTTTTGTAGTTTGTGTATTAAATTGATTGATTTTGACGAGGAGAATGACGAGCGAAGCGAGTCATGAGGAGTCATGGGGAATCATGAGTGATTCATGAGACTCACGAGATTCATGTGATCCTTGACTGGCGACTCGCTTCGCTAGTGATGAGTGCTGCAACTTCACACCCCACTCGCTTCGCTCGTTGGTCGACTACTGTAGAATGATTGTTGCTACTCTGTACGCGCTTGGCTCATGCTCACTTGATACAGACGATTTGCTCGTCGATTGGTTGATAGTACTACAAACAAAACGTAAGCTAATTCCTTCATTTGCGAGTCATCTTCTTGTCAAAGCATCAACTTGCAAATGACTCGCAGCATGTAGCTACTCGAGCAAGCGAAGATCAAAGCGAGTGCAAATTCCTCGCAAATGACTCGCTTCGCTCGTCATTCGCTCGTTACTCGCACCTACGCCCACCTTCCCAGCAGAGCCATGACGCCAGCGCCGACACACATCACCAGGTACGCGAGAACCATCTTCTTGAACGAGCCTTTCCCCTTGAACTCGTCACTGAACAGAAACTCATGGGCCATGAGCTCGATGAGGCCAGTGTAGACGAGGATTCCAGCAGAAATGGAGTCGAAAACCCCGTTCGTGATGAGCGCCGTCCGCGATCCTGGCGGATACGACGTGCGCACGCCGAGCCCGATGGAGATGGCGATTGGCGTGCACAGACTGTACGCGAGCGCGAGCACCCACGGCGTGAGCTGTCTGCCGTGAGACCAGTCCACCATGGCGATTCTCGAGCCCAGCCCGAGTCCCTCAAACAGCTGGTGGAACACCACCACGATGTACAGGTTGATGAACTCCTCGCCCGAGACTGCAAGCGTGAGTCCGACGAAGAAGGAGTGGAACACCACTCCAAACTCGAGCACCATGATGTTGAGCAGCTGTCCCAGATAGTGCTCGCGGTCTGGGTCCTCGGCAGGAGTCCCAATGAGCTCCGGGTCCTGGTGTTCTTTGGCGTGCGAGTAGTGGTCGGGAGCGAACATGCCGTGCGAGCCGTCGGCGGTGGTGGCGGTGGTGGCGGCGGGAGCAAAAGATAGGTCGGAAGCGCTCTCGTCAGCGTCGATCTCGATCTCTAAGGCAGAGAGTGCGTGCGAATGCGAATGCGAATGCGAATGTGTATGCGAATGCGAATGCGAATAAACCTCGTCCTTGTTCCCGTCCTCGTCTCCGTCCTCGTCCTCGTCCTCCTTTGCGCTCCTTTTGACAAAAAGGTCCGACTCCCCAAAGTGCGAATGGCCGTGCGCCTCGCTGGAGCCCGGAGACAGTTTCTCCTCTATCCACTTGTACGCGATCAGCTCGGCAAAGAAAAGCAGCATCAGGGTGATCAGACAGAGGCCGAACGCAAGCGGGTACTCCGTGAACGGCGCGCCCAGACACTCGTTGCCCAGCGCCTCGCTCGCCGGGTCCAGGAGGTGGATGAATGCGGTCGCCACAATCACTCCAGACCCAAAGTACTTGGCAATGAAAAAACACCACGATGGCAGCCGAATGAACGAGTACCGCGACGATAGGATCGGGAAGAACGAACCAAACGCTGAAGCAACAAAAACAACAAACACAGACGAGATCCGGGCCGACCAGTGTTGGCCGTTGTACTCGTTCCCGCTGCTGCACGCATCGTCTCTGGCTAGCACTTGGATAAAACTGTCCAGTGTTGCGGCGCTCATGGTCTGAGAATCACAGCTCTGTCGACAATGTTGTTCAGTACTGCAACTGTGCTGTGCTGTGCTATGCTGTGCTGGCTGTATCTCGCTCTGGCTGTCAAGTTCAGGCCGATCCTTTGCATTAAATAAGAAAAAAGAGGCCTCCGTAGATCCTTGCTGACATTATTTTATTAGAGAAAAAAAAAGTCTGCAAAAAAGTACCGTAGTGGTTAAATCTTCGCGGAGCGTAACGAACGGCGAGCGAAACGAGCACAACGAACGGCGAGCGAAGCGAGCCGTGAGTGGAGCAAAGCAAGCAGTGAGTAGAGCGAGTCCGTCGTTGCTTGCTCCGCTCGCCTTGCCACTGGTCCACTGGCGTGCGCTGGCCCATCAACGACTCGCTCCGCTCGTCGTCCTCGTCCTGATGATATAATCACTCCGCGAAAAGCAGGGCAGGGCAGCACAGCCAAGGTGCAAAGCGGTTATTTGCTCACCTCCAGCAGGGTGTTTGTCACGAGCCAAGCGAGCCAAGCGAGCCGAAAAGCTTTCGGCCCGTCTCGATGGCTCATCCCGGTCGAAATGTGCGAGAAGCGAGTTGTTTGAGTCAGTTGCGAGTCGTCTGCTCATCTGCTCATCTGCTCATCTCGTTGTCATCTGCTTGTGTTTTGCATAACACTTGCCAAAAATGCAACTGAAACTTGCTTGTCTACTACAAGCAAGTTTCGTCGTAGATTCAGTGGTAGGTCACTAGTAAGTCACTGTTGCACGACGAACGTATGACTCACTCATGACTCGCTTCGCTCGTCAAAAACGCACCCACGACTCGCTCTACTCGTCGTTTTCGCTCTCGCCGTTCGCTAGCCGTTCGCTAGCCGTTCGATGTAATGAAAATGCATTATACTAAAATAAACAAAAATGCGGTGACAAATGCGGTCCGAAATCATAAATAACTCCACTCGTTATCTGACTCGTTCAGTGATCCACTCCCTTCTTCACTCAAAAAATCAATCCTTCAGTAATCTGACTCATACTATGACTCACGACTCGCTTCGCTCGTCGTTCGTCGCCTCACTCGTTGCTCATCGCCCCCTCACTCCTCCTCATCCTCAGAGTCCCGCTCAGACGTAGCAAGCGCAGCCAGCCGTCTCGCACGCTCATACTCCGACTCGTCAGCACGCAGCGGAATCGCTCCAACACCCCCTCCACTATCGTCGCTCTCGTCGCTCTCGTCGCTCTCCGCGCTCTCGTCGCTAGCCTCCACCGTCGGAGCAGCACTCACGTGCACCTTGCTCGGGTCGGCCGTCAAAAACTTCTGTAGCTTGCTCTCAAACCGTTTGTCGCTAGTCACCTCGTGCGATGGAACAATCTCAGAGTTGTTCCTCTGCGCCTTCTCCGCATCCTCGGCGGCCATGCGCTCCCGCCGAAGACCAACAAGCTTCAACGCCTTGCCCAGCGTGTCCTTCTTCTTCGCAACAGCCTCCTTCTTGTGGTTCACTCTATACCGTCCCACAATCTCCCCGTCCTCGTTCTCAACAATGATGTTGTCATCAATCCGGAACCCGTGATACCTCTGCGAAACATGTCCCTTCGACCCTTCCTTGTCCCTCTTCACTCTCTTCGCCAGCAACAGCTTGTTGCCCGGATTCGTCTTCGTCACCAGATCCCGAATCTTCTCGTCGGGCTTCGCAGTGTCCCGCAACTCGTACTCGCTGTTGTTGTCCTCCTCGTCTCCAAGATTGCTGTCAATGCCCTGTGTCCGTCTCCTCGAAATGTTCGTCAGCTTCCTTCTCAGCGACGTCAAACTATGAACGCTCTCCTCCTCGTTCCCAGAAGAACCGTCCGATTGATGCCGTGACTGAACCGTGTGCAGAATCTCACCATGCTGGTCCTCTATGATCAACTGCGACCCATCCTCATACCCAAACGTAGGAATCCGCAGCTCGCCATCCGCATCCAGCTGTGGTTGTAAGTCGTCCTCCTCCAAAGAGTACTCTGTCCGCACTTTCTCCAGGTCACGAGACCGGATCTTAATCAGCGGAGCATCGCGAATCTCCTCGGACCGCTCGTCCAACGCCTCCGGCTCCAACACACCAGGCGTGTCTCCCCGGTGCGTCGACGGCTCGTTCGACGTCGACGAGTCCGTGCGTCTCGTGTCCTCGGCCTCGGCCTCTGCTTTCCCAGACGACAAACTGCTACCATGCATATCAATCATAACCTCCAACTCGCCCTGGCCCTCGCCCCGGCCCCTGGCCCCACCTTCGCCGCCAGCACCAGCAGCAGGCGCAGAATGCTTACCCAGGTCCAAAGTCTCCGACACGGGCGGCGCCTTTCTGCCCTCTCTCATCTTCTTCTGCATTCTTCTCTTCTGCTTCCGTCTTCTGGCACCTCCAGCAGGCCTCACCGGAGCAGCGTGGTCGTGTTCTCCAGCACTCTGAAGAACGTCAGCGCCCATCTCGTCCAGACGCTCACCAAAAGCGTTGGTGCTGCGCGTCTCTGAGGGAGCCATCGTGTCAATCCGTTTGATCGAAAACGAGGTGCTGCTCTTCTCCAACTTCGGAAGTCTCGAGGTCCATCCACCGCCTTCGGTCTCCACTCTTGTCAGAGTCATCGTGAACGTCATCGACTGCAGGTGGCGGCCCAACGTCAGAACAGCAACAGACGAACCGTGCACAATGATACTCGTCAGGATAAGAAAACACACCGTGGGCCAGATGATTCTGATCAGCTGGTAGTATTCGTGGCTGTCGGGATAGTCGGTAGTCGGGCCGTGCTCAATGTGCAAGACGTGTGCCTCGAGGTCTCCAATGGCAATGATGGCAGCGAAAACAGCACCAACTCCAATGGGACCGAAATGACCAACGAAAAGCGCCTCTTTCCAGTTCTTGATGTCGGGATTGAACGGCTTGATCATCAGCACGGCGGGGATCCTCCTCAAAAACAGCACCACAAGCGCTATGCAGACCAACCTCCACCAGTTCAGCCCGAGATCACCGTTGTTGAACTGTTCCCACGGGATGATCGATCCAAAGTAGACAAAGTATGCCAGGTTCAACAACAGATCAATCACCGACGAAACGTTCGACTCTTCGGTCTTCTCAGCAAACTTGCCGTCCCACGCAAACGCAGCTCCTGCTGCAAACGAGGCCAGCAGATCGTCGACACCGAGAATCGACCCGAACCCGGCACACAGAAGAGCAAGCATGATGTAGAAAGCCAAGAACGACTCTCTGTCGATCAGGTCCTTCTCCTCGGCGAACTTCAGCGCTTTCCTGCCACAGAATCCAAAAATCGCGCCCATGATACACCCAAAAAGACACTCGTACAGCACAGTCACCGTGATCCAGTCCTTGGCGATCGCACCAGCGTCGCTACCGTGCACAATAATGTATATCGACAGATACACAAACGGCACCGAAACGCCGTCGTTGCAGCCCGACTCCGCACTCAACAGGTTCCTCAAGTGCGCCGGAACTCTGCGGGCGAACTTCCCCTTACCGACAACTGCCTGAGCCAACACGGGATCTGTGGCGGTGATGCAGGCAGAAATCAGTAGACCGTAACCATAGGTGAGACCGGGGATGATCAGCCAGATAAACAAGCCAATCAGCAGCCAGCCAGCAGTCATCACAGGAATCAGCAGCAGTATCACCCCCAACCAGTGTTTGTAGATGTATTTCTTTGGCAGTTCGACGGCAACCGCCACGATTTCTATGCACAGCAGAACACGACTTATCTCTAGTGTGATGTAATCCTCATTACCCCACGAGTTGGGACTAAACCAGTTCAGGCAGTGCGGCCCGACAATCAGCCCGAATATCGTTGCCATCGTGGCCTCTCCAATGTATAGTTTCTCCTTGATGAAGAGCGAACATAGCGAAAAGAGTGACGAGAAGACTGCAATCACAGCGTACCCTACGTGCGCTTTATCTGGATTCAGTTGGTCCCAAACCATTTCCTTCTCTCCATTTATTGCTTTATGATTGTAGAATCACCGGATGAGCACACAGAATAGGGAAGAAATCTCTGAAAACAAGGCACAACACTGAGGTTCTTGCAAACAAGAGAGCCTTTTTTTTTTTTTTTTTGAGATTTCGGTGCTTATCATGTATTTTATTTTTTTTCCTTGTGGAATAATATGACATGGTTATGCAGCCCTTGCTGACAATAGACACTGTGCCAAGAGCAAGCAGTACTGGTGTGATTTCTCTACCGTGACAAGGTGATTGGTCAACAGAGGGACGGAGTCTTGGTCTGTTGTTGTCCGAGTGCGTTGCTGCTGTCCAGTTTTGTGCGGCGTTCTAGCCTCCGTCGGGGAGAACATCTTGAAGCGTCTGGTGTATGGGGGGAACGGCTGACGAGAGTCGTCGTAACCCACAGAGGCTGGGCAGACAAAACCATGAGCGAGAACGCGTTGTCAGGTCTCAGAAAGAAGACCATTGTGCTGCTTCTCACTGTCGAACTCCGCCCCCAGTTTCGCCAGATCAAAGTTCTGGTTTCTCCTTCTTCTACAGGACCCTTTTTTTTCATCATCTTCGCAAATATCCGGGGTACTGCACAGCCACAGCTATCAATCTCACCAGCCACAGATTTTATTCCCCAGCTTTTTTACCTTCGAAATTTTTTTTTTTTTTTTTTGGAAAAGGCGAAGAAAAAACAAAAAAAAAAAAAAGTCAATCAACGTTCCCTTTCGATTTATCCACTTGATTCCACCACGCACAAAAGCATGGCAAAAAAGGGGAAAAGCAAACAGCAGAGCTCGCCGGCTCCGGAGCCGCCTGTGCCAGAAACCAAAAACGGCAAGAAGAAATCGGGCTCCTCCGAGCCTGCACAGCCAAATCAGCGCGGAGTCGGCAGATCGATCGTTGCCCAGTCCCAGAGCTGGACGGGGAAATTGCCGGCGTCGCTGTTGCACGAGCACTGCCAGAAACAGAAGTGGGGGCGGGTCGAGTACGACATGAAAAAAACCAAAGATGGATTCATCGGAATTGTGAGATTGAGCTGGAAAAACCCCAAGACTCAAGAATCCATCGAGGTCAAAATGCATCCTTCTTCGCTCATCAAGCCACAGGAGACGCCCCTGGAAGCCAGGCATTACGCAGCGACATACGCGCTGCACAGAATCGCGTCCGACAAAAATATACACATGGTTCTCCCGACCAATCACAAGAAGCTCTGGGGAGAGCTGGAAGATGAGCGCAAAAAGCTCGTGAAAAAAGACGCAGCACAAGCCAAATGCGAGTACTGTTCCGATCCGTTCTCTGTGGTGATAGAAAAGAGGAAACAAGACGAGAAGCGGCTGAAGGAGCTGGAAGCCAAAAGAGCGAGCGAGAACAAGCTGAAAAAGCCTACCATCACCATTGGCGGCTCGACCGTGACACCGAAACCGAAGTCAGAGCAGCTGAAGAGACAGAACGAGAGTCTCAACAGGGTCCTTGCCAAACAAGTGAAGTTTCCACGCAAAGTTTGGGAAAACTCCACCTTTATCGACCTCCAACCAGAAACCAGACGGCTCATTGACGACTCGATTAGAAATCACATCGCATGGTCTGAAGACGGCGCAAAGAACCACAAGGTGGACGAGACGCTTGTGTCTGTTCTCAACAACTTGGGCTTCAGAAAGTTGCATTGCGAGGAGGCACTCAAATACACCGACTCTTTCACTGACGCTCTCGAATGGCTGTTGTTCCACATTCCAGAAGACGATCTTCCGGGGATGTTCACCAAGAGCAGCAAGGACTCTGCCATACAGCTCAAGATCAGCAAAGACTTCAAGACGGAGAACATGATCAAGAGACTGGCTCAGGGCGGTTTCAGCGTGAACCAGATCGAAAGTGCAATCAGCGTTTGTGGGTTCAACGAGGTTGAACTGGGAGTTTACTTGACAGCTACGCTGACTAATTTCACCAGCGAGATCGAAGAGCCAGACTCAGAGGCGATTTGGCAGGAGGAAGCCCAGAGTTTGATGGCCATTTACGGCGAGGACAAGATCAGTTTGAACAACAACGACATTCTCGAAGTTCTCTTGAAGCCGGATGGACTCGAGGAGGGCTTGATCGCACTGAGGGTCTACAAGTCGCCTAACTATCCACAGGACATTCCTGGGCTGCATTTGGTCGTGAAGAACGACTCCTATAGACTGGCAAACTACATCAAAGTGTCTGTCATTTCGAACCTGCTGAAGCACATTGTCACCGACGGGCTGCTGGGAATGCCGATTGTGTTTTCGTGCATCGAGTGGCTAGAGACCAACTTCTCTGCAATCTTGCAGAATCCTGGGCCGTTGTACGATCCGCAAGCTACCAACTTGAAGAGGAAGTCTGCTGGGTACGAACTTGGGCCTGCGAAGTCTCAGACTCAGTCCCGCAAGAGGAGAATGCGCAGCAAAGCAGACCAGGAAGCCTTGTCCTCTAAGTACCAGGAGAAGGTGAAATCCAGCGATTGGAAATCGTTTGTCAACAAGAGAGCTGCTCTTCCCGCTTGGAAAAAGAAAGAACAGCTTGTGCAGGTGATTCACGAGAACCAAATTTGCTTGATCACCGGTGAAACGGGTTCAGGAAAATCGACACAGATCGTGCAATTCATCCTGGATGATCTCAATTCTCGTTCGGATTTCAAGACCAACATTGTTTGCACTCAACCAAGACGTATCTCCACGATTGGTCTGGCTGAGAGAATCTCTGACGAGAGAATCGGCGCATGCGGTGACGAGGTCGGTTACGTTATTAGAGGTGAAAACAAAACCACCAAAAACACAAGAATCTCCTTTGTGACCACGGGAGTCTTGTTGAGAATGATCCAAAACACACTTGGAAACTCGGACTCTGACGACTACTTCAATGACCTTGGGTACATTTTTGTGGACGAGGTTCACGAGAGATCCGTTGACAGTGACTTCCTGTTGATCATTTTGAAGCAGATGTTGGCAAAGTACCCAAACCTGAAAGTGATTCTGATGTCTGCCACCATCGACGTCAACGTCTTCAAAAGTTACTTCGGTTCCAAGATCTCGCACGTCCACATCGAGGGGAGAACGTTCCCTATCCAGGACTACTATCTGGAAGACATATTGGAAGATATTCAGTTCACCGTCAACATGAGAGACGGCGAGGTTGTGCAGCCCAAGGCAGACTCGAAGTTTTTCCAGCTTGGAAACATCAACTACGACCTGATTGCGTCGCTGGTGGATAAAGTGGACAGAAAACTGGACTCGGAGTCCAACACCGGTTCGATTTTGATCTTTTTGCCAGGTGTGATGGAGATCAAGAAATGCATCGCCAAAATTCAGGAACACGGCTCCGGGAAGTTTTGGACGCTGCCTCTGCACTCGGCATTGAGCTCTGCAGACCAGAAGAGGATCTTCAGAAACGCTCCGAGAGGACAGAGAAAAGTGGTTGTTTCGACCAACGTTGCCGAGACGTCGATCACTATCCCCGATGCCGTTGCGGTGATCGACTCTGGAAGGGTGAAGAGCGTTTTCTACGACTCCAAGTCTAACTCGAGCAAGCTGGTGGAGGCCTGGGCATCGCAGGCCGAGGTTGGCCAGCGTAGAGGAAGAGCCGGTCGTATCAGAAATGGTTACTGTTACAAGCTGTTCAGCAAAAACACAGAAACACAAGTGATGTTGAAACAGCCAATCCCAGAAATCAAGAGAACGAGACTAGAAAATCTCTATTTGGTGGTCAAGTCTATGGGCGTTGAGAACGTTTATGAGTTCTTGAAGATGGGACTGGACCCACCGACGCTGGAAAACGTGCGAAGCTCGAAGCAAATTTTGACGGAGATGGGTGCTTTGCACAACGATAGTATCACAAGTCTGGGTTCGTATCTTTCTCTGCTGCCTACAGATCTGAGGTCGGGAAAACTGCTTCTGTTTGGCACTCTGTTTGGGTGTCTCGATAGCTGCTTGACTATTGCCGCTACGGGAGTGACAGGGAGTCCATTCATGACGAGAAGTGAAAACAGAGACGAGGTGAAACGGATCCAGAACCACTTTGGTGAAGGAAAGGGTGACATTTTCGCTGTTTTGAATGCTTACAACAGCTACGTTGAGCTGGACCAAAAGAAGCGTAGGAAGTGGCTGGAAGAAAACTGTCTCTCGAGACTCACCATGAACGATATCCAGTCCACCAGGTCGCAGTACATCACCCATCTCCAGGACCTGGGATTCATTCCTCTCGACTATGACAGAAACTCGCCCTCTTTTAAAGCGTTGAACCGAAATTCCAACAACACACGGATTCTGAGCTCGTTGATTTGCTCGTCTTGTTACCCGCAAATTGCGAGAGTCCAGTTCCCTGATCCAAAGTTCATTGCCAGTGTGGTTGGTTCTGTTGCTGTGGATCCTGATGCCAAGAAGATCAAGTACTGGATCAGAAATGAGGAGTTCATCAGAGCTAATTTGGCTGGAGAGAAGACGGAAAGCAACGAGCTGCCTGCAACTCGAGCATTTTTGCACCCTTCTTCGACACTTTTCGATACCAAAGACCAGACCAAAACCGTCACTCTCGACGATGCGACCGAAAATGGAAACGTTTTGGAGCTGAAGGTGCCTGAAAACCCAAACTCCGGGTCTTTGAACTCTTTTTTTGTCACATACGGGTCGTCGCAAACTACAGCTAAGCTTTACCTGAGAGACTTGACTCCTGTTTCGATCATTTCTGTGTTGCTTTTCGGAGGTCCGATTTCCTACGACTTGAGCACCATGTCTTCAGGTTCACCAGCACCGGGTATCGTCATGGGAGGCTGGCTGCCTATCAGAACGTGGTGCAAGAACGCCGTCTTGATCACCAAACTGAGACACCTTCTTGATCAAACACTGAAAGAACGGTTCTCCAGGTCACAAGACACAGAGTTGAGCGACATTCACGGAGACATTCTCGCAACGGTGGAGAAAATCCTCGCTGTGGAAGTCAAATAGACACTTGCTTTCTGTATCATTTTGTTGTAGAATCAGTCATTATAAATCATAGCATTATTACTCGACAACCTTGTAAGAGTTAAGACCACAGTCCTTGAGAACCCCGTTCTTGACCCAGAAGGAAAGCGCTTCGTTCACGAGTTTCAAGGACATCTGCAGCTTCATACACATTGTCGCCAGCTTGATCTCTGAGCCAGCTGGTTCGCTCTCGAAGAGATACAAGATCGCAGCTTTATCAGCCGACACCTTGAAGTTGACAGCTCTGTTCCCAATTTGAAGCTCAAGGTCTACCAACGTCAGCGAAGGAAACAGAGTCAACTTGCGTCCCTTCTTCTTGTCGCGATACTGAGTCTCGTAGTTCTCCAGGTTTGTGCTGATCTCTTCGGGTAGCTTGAATTTTTCCACTGGAAGCTCGGGCCAGTACAAGTGGGAAATCACCGAGGAGTGGACCTTATCTGAACCAATAGCCATGTCGATTTTGCGAGACTGGACAATGTCCTTTAACATCACGTCCAGAGAGTTGAACTCTGAAGTTCCAAAGCGGGATTTCAGTAGCTGGAGTTTGGTGTAAACCTCTCTGACATCGTAGTTGGTGATTCTCAACAGCTGCTCAGAGAAAACCTTGATCAACTCGCTCATGAACACATCCTTGGTGTCGAATATAGAAATCAAAGACTCCACAACATCCTCCACCACGGCTTTCCGGAAGTCTGGGAGTGCGTCGACGGGATCTGGAGTCCAGTTGAGTCCTCTTTCTATCTCGTGTCGGAATGGTTGTTTGATACCGTTTTTTCTGAGCTCTATGGCCAACTCTATTAGCTTGTTGTCTGCGGATGTGTCCAACAGAGCAAACACTATCTTCTCGATTGTATCCTCACGTTCCTTCAGATAAGCCCGGATGGGTCTGCACACTTTGTCCAACAGAACTCCCCGGTGGTCGATGATCAAGAACGATCTGATGGCTGAGATGTAACACTTGATAATGTCAATGGTGTTGACGCCGGCATGCAAGAGTCGTTTCTGGCACAGGTGGATGAAAGTGGTGACCAACTGGGAGTTTTGTTCTCCCGTTGAAAGACACTCGCGCAGTTCCTGTAATGCATACTTTGAGTCTGGGTAGTCGACAACGATGTCAAAACTTTCGGATATTCTCAAGTTCACCAACTCGTTCTTGACTAGATCGTTCAGGTAGTCAGACTCAAAATCCGTGTTTGGCAGAACATCGCGCAACTTTGGGTTCAGATCTTTGCTTATCCAAGTCAACAGCTCATCCAACACAGGCATGTTCCAAGCTTTGAGACATTTGTTTCTGATATACCAGTTGATTTTTGTCTTGGTCAACTGTATGATGAGCTGAGTGAGTTCTTCTTCCATGTGTATATTTTTCAGTATTTCAGAGGTCTCGCAAAGTTGGAGATGTGTCTCTGGGCTTGCCATTGAAAACAGGCCGTGATCGTACCACTCCTGGATCAAGCTCCAACACTGTTCGCTGATGGCTGTTCGCTGGTATATCGAGTTTGCACACCGTTCAATGAGCTTCATCTGAACCGTCGTTAGCTTCATGAGCGCTGTGCAGTAGCGAAGTATCTGTTTGGAGCTGATGATCCACTGAAATAGAGAGTTGAGGTTGACAGATTGGCCCGCCAATCTGTCTAGAATAGCGAGGCCCTGGCTGTTAAATTGGACCCTGACCATCTCCAAAAAGTGGTCAAAAAGTTTTTCGCTTCCCACTCCAACGTTGCGCAACGCGCTGCGCACTCTCAAAGAGGGTTCGGCCAGCTCCTGGGTGTAGTTAGCAATGATTTCTGCTATCCAGTCTAGGATCAGCGAGATGTTTGAAGAAGGGTCATCTTGTTCTGGAGGCGAGTATTTCACAGCTGGTGGTTTGAAAACTTCCGCAAAGCACTGCACGTACAGCGGTAATGTGCTCATCGGACGAGGTTTAGCCGTTGTATGACGAGACAAGACTACTGTTTATCATTGTTTATTGTCTTTTTATCGAGCCCTTTTTTAATAAAAAAAAACCCAAAACAGTATTGAACCACATTGTATTCTGACAGAATATGAATCGCGAGTTTGATTTCGTCTGGGAGAAATTGAACAAAAGGGTGTGTATGGGTGGGAGACATTCACTGATTAAACTGACCTCATAGCAGCAGTCAAACATGCCAGCAAAACAAGTGACAATCAAAAAGTTCTTGGAAGTGACAGGCACCAGCTCGACAGAGGTGGCGTCGTTCTTCCTCAACCGAAACCAGCAGAAGATCACGATGGCAATCAATGACTACTTTTCGAACCCACAGCTCGCACAAAGCGTCAGCAAGGAGACTGGGAACAGCATAGACAGCTTCACGGTTTCCCCTGAACTGGAGAAAATCTTTGACTCGTACAAAGAGGGTAAGTGTGTTTGGTTTTTGCGCGGACGAACCCTTGCTAACCACCACGTCTAGATCAACCTGACGCTCTGGGAAAGCCATATATCGGCATCGACGGAACAGTCAAGTATATCGAGGACTTGGGACACGAGCCAGAGGACCT
Organism: Ogataea henricii; assembly: GCA_003705115.2. NCBI lineage: Eukaryota > Fungi > Ascomycota > Pichiomycetes > Pichiales > Pichiaceae > Ogataea > Ogataea henricii. The sequence goes on from PPHT02000012.1 coordinate 299,808, forward strand.
GGCCGTGCTGGCTCTTGCAGAATTCCTGGAATCTCCGTCCGTCGGAGTCTTCAAACAGGATCTCTTCCTCAAGAACTGGGCCAAAGTCGGGTGCAATTCGCTTCAGGAAATGCGGGACTTTCTTGATAGCACCCTTGCTCCAAAAGTGACCAACGACCCAGAGTATTTTAAGAAACTCTACCAATTCACCTACAAGTTCATTTTGGCGAAGAACCAGAAGCACGTGCCGACGCAGATGGCTATCGAGTACTGGCGGCTCATGATCCCTGAGGTGTACCACGCCGAGCTGGACTGGTTTGTGGAATTTTTGGAATCCGGCGAAAGAGAGGGCATAACGAAAGATCAATGGAACATGCTTTTGCCGTTCCTCAAACTGTTCCACGAAGACCCTTCTCTGAGCACTTACGATGAGTCGCAGTCGTGGCCTGTGCTGATCGACGAGTTCCACGAGTGGTTGATGGAAAATCAGGAGTGGTTGGCTCAGAGAAAGGACTCTAAC
>PPHT02000013.1:0-35952 GCA_003705115.2 Ogataea henricii
GGGAGGGGGTTGGTCCGGTTGTTTTTGAGAAGGACGAATGACGAGCGAACAACGAGCAAACGACGAGCAAACGACGAGCGAACGACGAGCGAAGCGAGTCGTGAGTGAGTGAGTGAGCTAGTGAGTGATCTGGTGAGCGAGGTAGTGAGCGAGGTAGTGAGCGACTAGTGAGCGAGGTAGTGAGCACGTGCTCAAGTAAATGAGTGATTGAATAAGTGATTGAGTCGTTATGAATCAACTCAGGTTTGCCGTTTGTCGTTCATCATTCTAAGTACGACAAGAATACACCAGTTTGCTCATTCGCTTTGTCTCTTAGCATCACTTTGTTCGTTCATTCGTTTGTCCACTCACTCATGACGAGCAAATGACGAGCGAAGCGGGTCATTTGGTCGTCATAACCATGAAGGTTGTGTGAGTCTCACGTACTCGCGCTCGATGTTCGTGAGTAGCTCACTACAAATACTTTCTGCACAATCAATTAAGGCCTGACTGAAGCACTTCAGCGAGCTATTACATAAGGACGTACCCAATCTCACTTGTGCAAGTTCGGATGACGAGCGAAGCGAGTCATCTCTGGGAGCATTATCACCATAAAGTGTAAATTGAGTGTATTTGATCCCAGGCAGTTACGGTGCGCTCACTCACTCTCTCATCACTCATTCTCTACTCACACTCTCATCACTCGCTCTCTCCTCACTAACGACTCGCTTTGCTCGTCGCTCGCTGTCCAACTCCGTAGGTGCGAGGTGTCTGGTCGGTGCGAGGCGTGATGAGTTGGTAGCAGCAACCTGCGACAGTATGACGAGCGAAGCGAGTCATCTCTGGGAGCTTTGTCATCAAGAAAGTGTGGATTGAGTGTACTTGAATTCAGGCAGTTACGGTGCGCTCACTTACTCTCCTCACTCACTCTCCTCACTCACGACTCGCTTCGCTCGTCGCTCGCTGGTGCGAGGTGTCTGGTCGGTGCGAGGTGTGATAAGTTGGAAGGCAGATGACGAGCGGAGCGTGATACACTCACTCGCGCGGCCTCACTCACTCACTCCTCTCTCACGACTCACTCACGACTCGCTTCGCCCGTCGTTCGTTCGTCGTTCGTTCGTCGTTCGTTCGTCGTTCGCTCGTGGAATATTTTTCAAATACTCAAAATATTTCAAAAATATTTCAAAATAATATATTTTTCATCCTCCCCATCACCACCCTTACTCTACTTCTCCTTCAACAGAGCAAACTGTAACTCGCTCGCTGTAACTGAACTTTCTCGAAGGGTTGCCTAATCACACGGCGGCTTGCTCGGCTAATCAAACGGAGGCTTACTCGGCTAATCAAACGACTCGCTTCGCTCGTCGTTTTGCTCACGACTCCCGACTCACGACTCGCTTCGCTCGTCGTTCGTCGCTATGTGGTACCAACTCTCCCCCACGCCCGCCCACGTCGCATACGCCCTCCTCGGACTCGTCTCCCTCCTCTTCTCCCTCTTCTCGCTCATCCTCCGCGAACAGCTCTTCATCGGCGAGGCGATCGCAGGAACCATCTTTGGAATACTCGTTGGTCCGTACGTCCTCGACTGGTTCAACCCGCAGCGGTGGACAGCAAACTTCGACACCCTCACGTTCGAGCTGTCGCGGCTCATCCTCATCATCCAGCTGTTCGCCACGGGCGCAGAACTGCCGGCCAAGTTCGTCTGGAATCACGTCTCGTCCGTCTCGCTCGTCCTCTTTGGAGCCATGATCTACGGCTGGCTCGTCCTCTCGCTGTGCGTGTGGGCGCTTTTCCGCGCCTTTGGCCTCGCCTTCTCCGACTCGCTGCTCGTCGGCGCCACCTTCGTCGCCACAGACCCGGTGCTGGCCGCCGCCATCGTTGGAAAGTCCAAGTTTGCCCAGCGCATCCGCGTCGACGTCCGCAACCTGATCCAGGCCGAGTCCGGCGCCAACGACGGCCTCGCGTTCCCCTTCGTCACGCTCGCCATCAACCTCGTGCTCAACCGCCCCAACAACGTCCACGCACGCTACATCGTGCGCGACTGGTTCGTGCTCGGCATCCTGTACCAGTGCGTCTTTGGCGTCGTGCTCGGCGCCGTTATCGGCGCGCTCGGCCGCGCCGCCGTCGTGTTTGTGCGCCGCAGAAACTGGATCGACCACGAGTCCTACCTCATCTTCTACATCTCGCTCGCGCTCATCTGCACCGGCGTCGGCACGATTCTCGGCTGCGACGACCTGCTGGCGTCCTTCAGCGCCGGCTGCGCGTTCAGCTGGACGGGCCACCTCCACGTGGCGCTCGTGCGAGCGCCGCGCGAAGCGCAGCCCGAGGCGCACCACCAAGCGCACCACCAAGCGCCCTCCGACGACCCGCAAATCCACGTCTCCAACATCGTCGACCTCATGCTCAACACCGCCTACTTCGTCTACCTCGGCTCCATCCTCCCCTGGCACGCCTTCGCGCCCTACGCCTGGCGCCTCGTCGTGCTCGGGCTCGCGTTCGTGCTCGTCGCCCGCATCCCGGCCCTCCTGCTGCTGCAACCAATCACCCCAGACTTGCGCAGCTGCAAAGACGCTCTGTTCGTCGGCCACTTCGGCCCGCGCGGCGTCGGCTCCGTGTTCTGCTGTCTCCTCGCCAAGCAGCTGCTGAAGGAGAAGGCCGTCGACTTGCAACAGCATCAGGTGTTGTACGATCTGCTCTGGCCGATCGTCACGTTTGTGGTGGTTGTCTCGGTGCTGGTGCACGGGTTTTCGGTGACGTGTTTTACGGTGGTTAATACTGCGGGGAGGTATGCCATAGCTCGAAGGATGACGAGCGAAGCGAGTCATCCTTTGAGCGACCTTTCTCACCCTGCGCAGGTCTCGAGCGACCCTTCTGACTCTGCGCAGGCATCGTCTGGTTCGCAGGCATCGCCTGGTTCGCAGGCTCCGCAGGCTCCGCCTGCGAAGGCGCGTAGACGCGCACTCTCGCGCCTCCCAATCCTCCAGCCTGCCGGCCACAGCGACGAGTATCCCTCGTGCGCATACATCTACAAAAACAGAGTCGTTCTCGTGGACTCGCAGGGCGAAGTGACGGGCGAGTTTGGTCTCAAGGGGGCTGCTGGGGCCCAGGGAGAGTTTTTGGCGTACCGCGTGCAGGATACGTTGGTGGTGGAGGATGCAAGGGGTGGGGTGGTGGAGAGGTATTTGGTGCAAAGCGAGCGAACGAGCGTAGCGAGTGAGTGAGTGTATCTGTGTGAGTGTGTGTGTGAGCGAGTCATTTGATCCCTCTCTTGCCATTGAGCAAGATCGAATGACTCAACGAGCGAAGCGAGTTGAGTCAGTTGGCCTCAAGTTGACTTGAGTTGACTCGAATCGACTTGAGTTGACCCATGTTGAATCAAATCGCCTCAAATGGAAGCGAGTGAATCTAAATGATTTAAGTGAGTCACGACTCACGACTCGCTTCGCTCGTCATTCGCCTCGTCATTCGCCTCGTCATTCGCCTCGTCATTCGCCTCGTCATTCGCCTCGCTCGCTTACAGGCAAGCGCCGTTTATATTACTCTAAATAGAAAAAGACTGAGAAGAAGTAGGCTATCAACGTGCGGAATGACTTGGATAAACCACAAACCTTGATGACGAGCGAAGCAAAGCGAGCGAAGCGAGGATTGCTACAGTTCAGCTAATCGAGACGACTGAGGAGATGGCTTCGCTCGCTTTGCTCTACTTCAGCTAATTGAGACGACTGAGGAGATGGCTTCGCTCGCTTTGCTCGCTTGCTCGCTTCGCTCGCTAAGGCTTATCCACCCACCACACCAGCATCGTCAAAGCCGCAACCATAAAAGGGGTTCTCGTGCTAGCTCCCCACCAGTCGAACAGTGAAATAGCCCCAAGTGTGAAATTGAATAAAGCGACCCCGAGAAAAAATGAACTATCAAAAAATTCTTCATTCCTCGTATCCAACACCTTCTCTTTCAAATCCGCCAAATCAATCGCTTTCCAGTCACTCTCACCAATGTTTTTTGCGAGTCGCTCCATTCGCTTTTTCAGTGCAGATTTCTTCAACACCTCAGTCACCGTGGCCAAAATCTCTGACTCCGGAATCTCCTCGTCGAGACCGTCTTTGACGATGGCAGAGTGGATTCTCTCAATCAGTTCGAAATACGCAGCTGGATCGCCGGTTGTGGTGGCACTGCTCAACTGGTCTCTGAACTGATCTATTTTCTTGTCTCTTGCCGTTTTGGCACGACTCTGCAAGTCCTTGAGCACAGAAACAGGGTGGCTGCTATTTTCAAACACCCCTTTGTACCGTTTGTCCACTGTCAAACGCAGGATGCTCTCAACAACGTTGGTTTCTTCAGCATTTGTCAGTAGTGACAGATCCTGCTTCTCGAACTCCGCAGCTATGCCAGTGTAGCCCAAAAGCCGCAGGTTGTTACTCAGACAATTCCAGTAGTCATCGAAGAAAAAAACGTCGCTCAACTTGTGAACGTGTGCTGCCAAAAGGGCCATCTTTTGCTCAGGAGATACGGCAGCACTGATCTCGTCCACTGTTATCAAAGGTACAGCATTTTGAGTCTCAGTCATTTCAGTTTTGAGATCTTTAAGGTCTGCCTTGAGGAATTTAATCTCGGCAGCAAGTTTTGAGGTGGGAGTTTGTGTGTCGAACATAAATCGGGTGCTACTTATGAGCAGCGAATGACGAGCAGCGAATGACGAGCAGCGAATGACGAGCGAAGCGAGTCATTTGCGAGTCTTTCGCGAGGTGAAGAGTGCCCAATTTCATCAAGCTGGATTATTTTGAGAGCAGAGTGCGTCACGTGAGCAAATGACGAGCAAATGACGAGCAAATGACGAGCGAAGCGAGTCATTTGCGAGCGCTCCAATGTCTAGCAAAGCTGGTGAATATTATTCAGTAAATGGCTCGTACATGAATAATGACTAGCTTCGCTAGTCATTGTTACTGAGCACTTGCTGCTACACTCACGACTTGCTTCGCTCGTCATTGGTAGCAATTGCGAGCAGAGTCATCGTTCACTCAGAATTGACCTTTCCCATAGTCTCGGCTACTTGGTTTCAGTCAGTTCTATCTACTTCCAGTAAGCGCATGTATGGATTTGCTTTCCTCGTCGTTCTTCGTACGCTTGTTTTACTCACTAGCCTTGCTCGCTCGCTTCGTCTGACTGACTGACTGATGAGTGAGTGAGTGAGTAATCAAACGACTCGTCGTTCTTTTGCTCGCTTCGCTCGTCAGTCACTCACTCACTCACTCACGACTCGCTTCGCTCGTCGTTCGTGAGCGAGCCACTCGTCGGCTGTGCGGCTCAATTCCTCGGAGTGAAAAATTATTTTTCACTCACCACTCAAAGAAGAGCGAGTAACTCAACTTTCTCACTTACTAATCACCACTACACCTTCAAACGTCCGTCCATCACTCAGACTCACTAAGAGTTGCTCAGTTACAACAGCGCGGTCTCCAGAATAGTTATAGACCATATCCACTTGCACTCGCTTCGCTCGTGTTATCCTCGCTCGCACTCACTCGCACTCACTCGCACTCGCTTCGCTCGTGCTCGCTCGTGCTCGCTCATGCAAACGCAGGTAATCATCATCGGCGGAGGCATTGCCGGACTCAAAGCCGCACAGGTCCTCCAACAAAACAACGTCAATTATGTCCTTCTCGAGGCAAGAGACAGACTGGGTGGAAGAATCCTCACCGACAGATCTGGCAAGTGCCCTTACGATCTCGGGGCTTCCTGGGCACACGACACCCTCATGAACCCGCTGTTCGACGAAATCGTCGACTCCAGCGCCCACGATCTCTACTACGACGACCAAAAACCGCTCCATTTCGGAAAAACGCTCTCCGATTCTGACTTTGAAAAACTTAAAATCCACCCTGCTGCCGAAGAACTCACCAAATTCATCGAACTCAAATACTTCAACGACCTCGACGCCACCGACGTCAGCGTCCACGAAACCGTCTTCGACTACTTGTACAAGCAAAGAAAACTGCTCACCAATCAACAGGTCGACTACGTTCCGCAGTTCGTTAGACTGCTCGAACTATGGCACGGAATCAGTTGGGACGAAATGAGCTCCAAGTTCTGTCTCGTCGACAACGTTGGCAGAAACTGTCTCATCCGTAGCGGCTACGACGGCGTAGTCAACACGTTGGCCAACCAACTGTCTAAAGATTCCATACATATAAACAAGGTGGTCACCAGAATCGACCGGTCAAAGCGCATCCGCGTCGAAACTAGCGACGGACATGAATATCTCGCAGATTTCGCAATTGTCACAGTGCCCCAAAGTATTTTGCAGTTGCAAAATAACGAGATCGGCAGCATCGAATGGACTCCAAAACTCCCACAAACACTCACAGACTCCTTATCCCGCATGAGTTTTGGCAAACTCGGCAAGTTTGTGTTTGAGTTCGACTCGGCATTCTGGAGCAAACTCGATTACGACCGTTTCATCGCCATCTCAGACCCTGACCCAGCCACAGTTAACCAACAGCTCCTGCGCAACCTCAAACCATCGCTCCCCACCTCAGACCTCACCTCGCTCCCAAAACCTTGGAGTTTCCCGGTCATGATGCTCAACATGTGGAAAATCAACAACACCCCAGCGTTGCTATGTTTCACACAAGGACCCTTGACAGAGTATCTCGAGGCAAACCCAAAACACGCTTGGACGTACATGAAGCCAATCATCCAAAGACTCGTTGAAATGCAGCCCGTTCCAGACCCAGTCAACGTCATTGGCACTCAGTGGACCATCGATCCGTTCTCTAGAGGGTCGTATGCAGCCTGTAAATCAACTGACGACCCAACAGATCTCATTGTCAATCTATCCAAGGGACTCGATAACGTTCGATTTGCCGGCGAACACACCATCATGGACGGCGCAGGGGCCGTCCACGGGGCTTGGATGAGCGGACAGCGGGAAGCTGAACATGTTCTCATCAAACTTGGGCTCATCGAAGGGGAAATCGACCACTTTTAGCTAAATCAAATCCGCATTGCCAAAACGGCCATGCTTGAAACAGTTCTGACAGGTGCACGAGTCGTCAGGACAACAGCAGTCGTTTTCAAACTGCGATAAATCTAGAGTGTCAAGAAACATGTTTGCAGCTTCCTGTAGCGAATTGTAAGGTTCTGTTTGTGTCTGCGGAGAAATGTAGTCTGTGGGTTCTGATTTTACACCCACACAAACACCGTCGCTCAATCGCACACCGGCAACGATCCCGTGTTTTTCACAGTCGTAGCACGCACAGTCCTCTGCTGAGCAGCAACATTCTGGCGTGGCCGAATCGGACGACGACGACGACGGCGCTGGTTGTTGTTGTTGTGGCTGCTGCTGCTGCTGTAAAGACTCGATGTGTACCGTTCCAAATGGTATCAAGTGCTCGTTTTCAAACTCTATGGTTCTCGCTTCGCTCGCCTCGGGCCAGGTGTTGAGAGAGTATCCAATGTCTGCTGGCGCGGCCGCCGGGTGCGCGTGCGCGGCGGCCGCTTGCGTGGCGGCAGCCGCAGTTGCGTTGTGAACAAGGCAGTTTTCACAGCGGCACTTGGCAGGGTCGCACGCACACGATCCCGCCACAGTGCACGAGTCTGCCAGGTACATGTCGTACAGGGACGGCTCTGGCGGTGGCCCGGTCGGCTTCTGTTTCCTTGTTTTGCAGATCCCGCCGCCATGTCGCCTTGTTTTCGAGACGCGATTCATCACTTGGAGTCCCACTTGATTGTTTGGGATCTCTGCAACGGGCTCTAAAAGCTTGAGCGAGCGCTTTGCCACGTTGAAAACCTGTCTTTTGGAGGCACGCAGCACAAACACAGGTTTGGACCGCGATTCCGAACACGTTTCTGGCGTCTGTTCGCGGGAGTCCGCGTTACAGTGGCACACTTCGTTACCACAGCAGCTGCTGGAGCTGCCACGGGACTCGATATCGGCGCCCGCAGCCACGTTTTCGAGCTCTTCGGCCACGATGGCAATGCGCTGTGTTGAGTCTGTAAGTGGCCGGCCCCGCGAGCGTACGAGAACGAGCGGACGTTTGATGTGCTTGCAAGTTGATGAGCGATGGCCTCTGATGCACTGTTCGCAGGCGTATTTTTCGCCTTCCACAAGGATCATGATGGGGAAGATGGTCAAAAGGTGTGTATGTGTCAGTGTCGGGCCAGTCTCACCATGATACAGAGCGGGAAGTAATCGTTGCACAGGGTAAAAAAAACAGAGGGCACGTCAAAGAGGGCAAATAAATTTTGAGGGATACTTGTGATATTTATTTATTTTGACTTGAAGTGTCTTTTTTTTTTTTTGTTTCCCACTGCAAAGTCGTGCGCGGCACAGTTGGAGGGCGGATAAAAAGGGCAGCTTGTCAAAATAATTTGCTCGTTCAAATACTAAACAAGACCAGTTGGCAGAAACCAGCCCTTTTACGCGTGTGAAATGCCGCCAAAGACGTCGACCGCACAGCGCAGACTGCTGAAAGAGTTCCAGGAGCTTCTGCGGCAGCCCGTGGAGGGGATTGTGGCGGGTCCTGTGAGCGAGGATAACCTGTTTGTGTGGAACTGTCTGATGGAAGGACCAGAAAACACCGCGTACGAGAACGGTGTGTTTGAGGCGGAGCTCAAGTTCCCGTTGGACTATCCACTGTCGCCGCCGGTGCTCAAGTTCAAGAGCGAGATCTTGCACCCAAACATCTACAAAGACGGCACGGTTTGCATCTCGATCTTGCATCCTCCGGGTGATGATCCGATGCACTATGAGAGCGCAGACGAACGGTGGGGGCCGTTGCAGAGCGTGGAGAAGATTCTGTTGAGTGTTTGTTCGATGTTGGCAGAGCCGAACCCGAACTCGCCGGCCAACGTGGACGCTGCGAAGCTGTGGAGGGAGGATAGAGAGAGGTTTAATGGGATTGTGAGGGAGGAGGTGTTGCAGACGTTGAGATTGTAACTGCGCCACAGCTACGCCACGAGCGAAGCGAGTGGCGTAGCATCAACATTGCACAGCCACAGTAGATAAACATACGTAATGACAGTTAATGAGTAAAACCACGAGCTTCGCTCGTGAGAGGCAATCGATCAATACGTGACTGATTAGTGAATGACTCAAGACAACACGGATCATCCAGTAGGGCAGTTCCCTACGGTAGTACACAACACTGTGGCGCAGTGATGCTGCGCCACACATGATTTTTTCCCCGGTGCTGCGCCACTCGCTGTGCTCTTGCTCGGTGCGTAATTTTTCAGCTCCTGTTGCCCTATTCTTGCTCCATCTTACCACTCCACACCCAACAATGTCGTCCCCTTCAGACCCGCCACCATCAAAGCAGCTTGCTCACCACTCGAAAGACCGGATAAACAGACTCTCGGACGTGATCCTCAAGTCGATCTTCGTCGGAGGACTCTATGGAGCCCTGATCTCGGTTCCATCGGAGCTGCTGTTGCGTTGGAACTCGCCGTTCTACAGGGCATTTGGGCTCCGAATTCGGATCTTCTACCATACAATCTGGATTGCATCGTGCGCATCGTTCCACACAGAGAGAGCAGTGATGGACTTTGAAAAGGTTGTCAGGCATGAGGAGGAGATGAAGAGACAGCAGTTGATCGAGATGAGCGTGTTGAGTGGCGAGTATACGGGGGAGAAGTGAGCAGTGATGATCAATGACGAGCGGAGCGAGTCATTGGTAGCCCCGCATCGACCGACCATCGCTCCTGCGCTTCGCTCAGCGATCTTGAATCACACTAGATGAACCATGCTAGATGTGAACCTCTCGCTCTGCTCGTCAGCCAGCCACTCGCTCTGCTTGTCAACCAACGAACCAAGTCCCAACGAACAGGGCCAACCAGGGAGAAAGCTTCGCTTTCGCTTTGGTCGACAAAAGTCGCGTCGATCGACGGCCGCAAATTTTTTCTTGACAGCTGCGCCACTGGCATGCTTACGTACACAGTTTTTAGGAACGTTCAACAAGTTACTGTGAGATTTACTAAACATTCTTCCCTCTTGAGCCCTCATCGGCTCTTTGCGAACGACGAGCGAAGCGAGTCGTGAGTGGAGTTCCTAGGAGAAGCTACCAAGCTACTAAGTGACGAGTGAAGCAAGTCATTGAGTCTTTGACCCGCTCTGCTCCTCGTGAGTAAAATTACCAAGAGAAGCTACTAAGCTACTAAGTGAATCGAGGTGAAGTCACTGAGTGAATAGTATCGCTTCGCTCGACTATATCATTCTGTATCACTCTTCAACAAAGCGATGACGTTTTGAGACTGTCTCACTATGGAACACGTGACAAAGTCACGTGTGCTGTAGGTAATTACACCATTCGTACCCCGCTACATCTCTGCCCATTTGTCGTACGCGCCGGCTGGCCACGCCGGCTAGTCACTAACTCACAATTCGCTTCTCTTATCGTTCGCTCGTCGTTCGGATTATCTTTCTTCCGAGACCTCACACCTCACACCAACCAGACACCTCGCACCGGATTTGGTAGCCATCGACTTGCTCGGTTCACTCGCTTCGCTCGTGGAGCTTCACTCAAACAATCCCCCCGGCAACCACTCCTCCAACTCCCCCAGTCCAAACTCCCCTCCCAATGCCTCCTCCATCTCCGGCGTCGTTAAAAACCGAGACAACGACGTCTCAGACAAATTCACCTTCCATATTCGATCCGCGCCGTTCAATTCTCGAAATGTTTCCGACTGAATAAACTCTTCCAACGTTGAATTCAGGCCTTGCAAGTCTTGCAAAGAACAGCTCTCGAACACGTGCGGTTTTCTAAAAGGTGCAAGGTTGGGAGTGCCACCGTTCTCAAACATCTCAACGATGAAACTGTACTGCGCAAACAGTCGATAAGGCAGGTAATACTGATCTCCAGTAAACGCCAGTATTTTCAAACACAACCTCATCACCAAATTCAAGTTGCCCGTTAGTTTGGTTAAAATGGCGGGCAACTTGTCAACATCCTCATCATCATCATCGCGCAACTCAAAATATAACAATCGTGCAACCAAACAAACAAAAAACTGTAAACATTTGTGAGCACAGCTCACTAGCGGTTGAATCAGCATGATGATGTAATCCGAAAGCTCCTCCCCCGTTTGAATCAATACCCGCAAACTGTAAACCAACTTGTCCAGTGTCAAATCCACCAATCTCTTTAGTGTTTTCTGAAACAACGCCACCTGTTTTTCCGCCTCATAGTGCAACAACAGGTAATGACGAACTACAATCTCAACAGTGGCAAGCTTCAAACTCCAGCGAGCAGCAAGCACAAACCGCGTCTTGTCCAGGTCTGACGAGAAGGTGCCAGTTCGGGCAAACACTAATGTCCTCAGACGCTCGCAAGCACCAAGATCACTCATAACATCAGCGATATTTGCCCGAGTCTTGATGTCGTGTAAAGACGAGAGTAAACGGTGCATCACCGGATAAACTAGACTCAAGGCATTGTTGTGCTCGACAGCAAGTCGGTCAACGTCAAGATTGCCCGTTGTGGCCATCGAAGCGTTCCATGGCTCTTGAGGATTATCATCATCTTCAGCGCGCAACGTTGGTTTTTTACCAAACTGCATCGCGCAATCCAAATCCAATTCGCGCAAGTGAGCCCAAAGTTTTTTCCAAAGTCCTTGAAAACGACGCGGAGAATCTTGTTCTTCTGAAGAGCCACCGGATTCGAAAACTGGACGATGGATCTCTCTATTCAGCCCCATGCTCAGTCCCGAAGCACACAGTAAACCGTTCACCACGTAGCCGTCGGCGCCGTCGCCGTCTCCATCTTCTTGAGCCATCGTATGGTAGCTGCGCAGCAACAGCAAAAGTTGCACTTTTTCAACTCCTGTCTTACGCAAGAAGTTCGACGCGTTCAAAGCAAGCTCCGCAAGGCTCACCACGTCAGCTTCAATGGGCCATTGCAACAGTCGCTCGTCGTTCGAGCCCAAAACAAGCGGTGTGACGTCATTTTTCAGGTATATCGAGCTGTACGAGATCCTCAAGACCAGCAACAGAGTGGCCACAGTGATCAAATCGGTTTTCTTGTCGGTGTGGAGTTCCCATTGTGATGGTTTGGGTACCAGGATTCTGTTGAGAGCGTTTCTAAAATTCTGTTCGTCAAGAACGGGCACGAACGGGTGAATAATGTTGAAGTAGCGCGCAAGATGCAGTTGGATCAATTTTTCATCGGGCAAGATGTTGACCATTTGATTTTTCAGATAATCGTTGCCCGCAGGAAAGTTGGATTTCTGTGAGCGCTTACGTAAGCGCACCTGACGTTCAAGACTCGCTGGTCCACGGCCAGTGGTGTGACGAAGAACGGTGTCTTTGTCCTGATTCTTGAGCCGTTCTTTCTGGTTGGCAAAGCATTTTTCGATGAGCGCAGAGACGAGCGGATCACGTCGCCATAAAACAGATTTCTGGAACGATCCTAGGCACATGAGTCGTCCGTCTTTGGCAAAGTGATCCGGGCTGCTCACAAGGGAGATGGTATCAACGGCAGAGCTGCGCACCAGGGCGGGCGGTGGCGGTGGCGGTGGCGGCGGTTCCGTGCGTGCGGTGCGGCCCGGCTCCCTCAAGGTCGCCACAAACTGGATCCCTGCTCCGTGTTTAACTCCGTTTCCCTCGCCGGGATCAGACCACATTGCGGGCCCGTCATACTCGCAAACACGCTTTGATTTCGCGCAATGGTCGCAAACCGGCCGCTCGCGACTGCATTTCACCTTGCGCTGCCGACAGCTCAGACACGAGTACGGCGTTCTTCGCCGTTTCTTTGGTGGTTCCATGGTGTTGGGAAGAGGGAGGTTGAAAACAAACTAGAGTTTATGGACTTCGGTGTTTTTTGCTTTTGCGGGTGTCGGGGTTTATTCCGCATCGGGAAGCACCGCACACCCGTGCACCGGCGTGCGCCGGCGAGCTTCGGGGTTCAAATTTTTTGGTGGGGGTTTTCCTCCCCCACGAAATTCCCCGCGAAAGCGGCTCCACGAATGGCAGTTGGGGGTTGTGCGGCTGCGACCACGCGGCAAAACTGGGGAATAGCGAGCAACGAGCGAGCAACGAGCGAACAACGAGCGAACAACGAGCGAAGCGAGGAGTGAGTGAGTGGTGAGTCTTGTAGTATTGAGTACACTGGATTCACCTATTCACGCCGGTGATGATGAGCGAAGCGGTGGATGGGAAGGACGGAACCCCCGGCACGCGGGGTTTTCCAGCCCTCCATCTTTTATTGTTGTTCCGCGGGGGAAGCCGCTCGCAAAAATGACAGAACCCCCCGGCTCATTTCAACATCATCATCAATTTTTTTTCCCTCCTCCAATTCTCATCCCGTGAAATCCTTCTCCAACCAGCACAAGCGAGACACCAGCATCCATTGACGCGCCCACACACACCATTGAGTGCGCTATCCCGGACTCTCGGATTCTCGGATTCACCCATGTCTGCGCTGACCGACCGCAAACGCGGGGACAGCGGCTCGCTTTCTCCAACAGCCTCTCCAAAGCCCCTGCCGCCCCCAGACCCGCCAGAGCCCTCAAATCCCCGCAGCCCTGCGCCGGCGGAGGGCGGGCTCTTTGAAAAACAGCAGCACCTGCCCACCTCGTCCACGCCGTCGTCCTCGTCGTCGTCCTCGTCGTCCGTCTCGACGTCGACCCTCGTGGCACCGCACGGAGAAGCGATGGGCCCGCACTCGGCCGAGGACTCGTCGAACGCCACCGCGTCGGCCGGAACAGACGTGCCGCCCCGCAAACGGTCCAAGGTGTCGCGGGCGTGCGACGAGTGTCGCCGTAAAAAGATCCGCTGCGACGCCACCGTGGACAACCCAAACAACCAGGTGTCAAAGGTGTGCACCAACTGCGAGAAGAGCGGCGACATTTGCACGTTTATGCGTGTTCCGCTGAAACGAGGGCCGTCGAAGGGCTACACGAAGGGCGCGGTGGGCCAGTCGCCGTCCTTGGGCGCCGGCGATTCGCCGGTGAAGCCCAAGGATGGCGGGTTCCCACAGTTGTTGCCGATTGGCAAACAGCCCCAACCGCCCCAACCGCCCCAGCAGCCCCAGCAGCCCCAAAATGCACCGCCACAACAGCCCCAAGTCGTGCTGCCGCCGCTGAACTCGCTGCCCACGGCGCAGCCGCAGGCGCTGCCGCTGCCGCTCGCCGGGTCCCAGCCACACATCCTGCCGCCCCTGCAGCCCCGCGACCGGTCGTCGTCGCTCGGGTCGGCCCAGCAGCCCATTTTCTGGAAAGTGCCCTACGAGATGCCGCAGTTCGACGAGCGGCGCGGGTCGATCGACTCGGTCTCGTCGTCGATCTCCGGCTCGCTCTCGCCGGCGTACCGGGCCTCGTCGATCTCCGGGCTCGTGAACTCGCCCCGGATGCGGGCCGCGTCGGGCGGGCTCGACTCGATCGGGACCTCCGACTCCGAGGACGAGTTTCTCAACAACAACGCTGCGAAGCTCACCCGCTCGAGTTTCCAGATCCCGCTTACGTCAGCACGCTCGCCGCGAGCGTCCTTCACAAAGGAGACGACGCTGAGTCCCGTGCAGTCGTTCCAACGGCTCAGCCAGAGCGTGTCGTCGTCGCGCGGGCTGCCGCAACCGCCGCAGAAGCTGACGAACCTGGTGAAGTCCACCGAGTTCAATCTCGACCTGTACTACTCGAAGCTGCACAGCCAGTATCCTGTGCTGGCGAGAAAAGAGGTGGTGATGGAGTGTCTCGAGCGGATGAACCTGGACGAGCACGTCACGGTTGTCGAGCTGTTGAACTCTGCGCTGCAGAACCTGAACTCTGTCGACCTGAACTTTGATTTCAACGTGATCATCTCGAACTTCCAGCAGGTGAGCATGTTGTATGCGTCGAAATCGTTCATTTGCAACGACCAGTACGCCAAGCTGGTGTTTCTGTCGACGCTGGTGCTGCTCAACTACGCGGTTCTGCTGTCCGGACACGACTATTCGATCGGGTTTGCGATTTCGTTTTCGATTTTCACCGATTGGCGCGTCTACAAAGACGATGTGAAGAGCGCCAACTTCCGGAGTCTGATGCATTTGCTGGTGTTTGACAACCTGTACTCGCTGAAATTCGGTACTCCCAACAGCTCTGTGCTGGAGTACAACGTTTCTCCGGAGCTGCTGGCACGGTTTCTTGCGGTGGAGCCGCAGCCAGAGACCGAACAGCTGGAGTACTTCAAGATCGGACTCAATTTGCTGCTGGTTTCGCAGCAGACAAACTATCTGATGGGCTCGCGGGAGTTCACAGAGATCCACGTGATTGACGAGAGTATCAAGTTTCTCAATATCCTGTACACCGAGAACAGGATGTATTTATTTTTCCACGAGTTGAAGGGGAATCTGTTTAGACTGGGGCCGAAAGAGGCTGATGATTTTGTTTTTGATTTCCAGCTTGAATTCAGCAAGATGAGCAAGAAGCTGATCAACCTGATTGACGAGCAGCTGGATGATTTCGAGCTTGTTCGGATCCATCCGTTGTTGCCGGTGATTTTGGTGAAGTGTTTCAAGATTTTGAGGATTTTGCAAGCGTTGATTTCGTCGCTGATTGAACTGAATGCGATGATTGGTAACGATGATTTCAAGACCCGTCTGCCGCGGTTGCTTGAGTTTATCGAGGGGAATCTCCAGCGGATGTTGAGCTTGAAGGTTCCTATACACTTTGTCCAGTCGTTGTTGACGGGGTTGAGAGACAGGGGGGTTGAGGAGGTTGGGTTGTTGCAGAGCGGAGGTGGGGCGAGTGCGTTGGAGGTTTCGAGGGGTTGGTGTTTACAGGCGGGGGAGTATTTGCATGGGGTTTATCAGAGGGAGTTTTTGATGGGGTGGTATAGTTAGGCATCGAGCGAGCGCAGCGAGCGAAGTGAGTGAAGTGAGCGAGCGCAGCGAGTGAAGTGAAGTGACCACCAACTCTGATCACCAACTTTGATCACCAATTTGATCACCAACTTTCGACTTTGTGACCACCAACTTTGATCACCAACTTTGACCAACTTTGACCACCAACTTTCGACTTTGTGACCACCAACTTTGAATACCAACTTTGACCACCAACCTCGCGACCACCTCTCAGGCTAACCACCTTGCCTGAGCCGCGCTCGCAATTGCCTGTAATTTGTGTAATGCACTCGCGCCGCAGCAGGGCCGTCATCTTTCCCACCCGCTCCGCTCGCTCCCTGGTGTGATAGATAACGATGGCATTAATGAACTGATAGATGGCAAATGAGGAGCGAAGCGACGAGCAGAGGTTCTACACCCCGCCTGCCAGGACTCGCTTCGCACTTACATACTCGAATGAATGATTAATGGCTCACTACATCTGTTTCAGTAGCCCGGTACTCACTAATCACTTTTGAAGAGTCAACTACTTTGAACTGACCATCATTGAAGCAACCAGCACACGCCTCGCTCATTCGTGAGTCACTTGTCAAACCAGTTTGGCACTTCGACGAGGGCAAGCTCAGTTTCTACTTGAGTCTCAGCTGGATCGATTGATCATACACACACATGACTCACTCACTAGCTGCTACTATACTAACCCCTCGCACGGCTCACTTCGCTCGTCGTAATTCTACAAAATGGTGATCACCCTGTGATCACCGTTGTGATCACCAGTAATATAACCCCTCTCCCGGCTCGCTTTGCTCGTCTCCTCACCTCGCTCCGCTCGTTGCTACTTCAATTTTTCAATTTTTCAAATCAATTCATTAAAAACCACTAACTCAAAATGACTTTCTGGGCTCGTCATGACTACTTATGGCTCCTCATGGGTAACCTAGAACTGGCCCTTACCGCCCTGGACGCCCGAGTTCTCAAGACCCGTAGCCTCGCGGTTGCCGCTCCATTCGCCCTTGCTGTACTCATCCTCCTTCATCTTGCTGCGAACTCTGTCGTCCATACCCTTGTTGAATCCCGAGTTTTGGCTCCGGGTTCCCTTCGAAGGATACTGCTGGCCAGTGGTATCATCCATGCCTCCCGTTTGGCCGTAGCCCTGCTGGCCCATGCCTTGTTGGCCGTAGCCTTGTTGGCCAAGGTCTTGTTGGCCGTAGCCCTGTTGACCATAACCCTGTTGACCATAGCCCTGTTGACCATAACCCGGTTGGCCAGTCTGACCGTAACCTTGTTGTTGGCCGGTCTGGCCGTAGCCCTGTTGGCCGCCCTGAGAGTAGTTTTGTTGGCCTGCTTGACCGTACTCGTCGTCGCCTTCAGCGGCGTGGTGACCTGATAGCTTATCCTGCAACTTATTAACAATTCCTGACATTTTTGATTGCGTGGAGATCTAGAGACCACATCTTAATCTGTAATTCTATACAGCACCAGAACGGCTTTATATACTAATGTACAGTAGATTGCTCAAAAGAAAGACACGGGCTCACATTGCTATAGCAAGGGTTGGTTTGTTTGCGAGCAAAATGGCATTGGTGTTGCTATTAATAAAAAACAAGCAAGCTTGCTACCAATATAATGTCAAACTAGTTTTTCATGGTGATCACTTGGTGTTCGTTTATTTTTTTTTTTTTTGGTTGTCGTTTTTGGTGTTCACTCCAAACAGCAATAATGATTCTAGAACGTGCGATTTTACTCGGCATGTCGTCATCAGCAAGATTCGTTTTGAAGCCCTTGGGGCCAACAGACATCCACGTCAAAGGCGTCATCTTTGACATGGACGGAACACTGACAAAACCGCAAACACAGATGTTCAAAGACATGAGACACGCTCTCGGACTCCAAGGCAGCGGGGTTGACATTCTGACTCACGTGAATTCATTGGAGTCCGCACAGGACCGTTCTGTCGCCAATGAAAAACTCAAGCAAATAGAGGAAAATTATATGCTACAAATGGAACCAACAAAAGGTGTTGGTCGAATGTTTGACTATTTGGCTGCAAACGATGTCAAGTTTACCATCTGCACCCGAAATTTGATAAAACCGGTTGAGCATTTGCACAAGAATTACCTTTCAAACGTCACATTTTGCAAGCCAATTGTGACTCGGAGTTTCCATCCGCCAAAACCATCGCCAGAACCGCTGCTTCACATCGCTAAAAGCTGGGGCATCAGTCCGCGGAATATCGTCATGGTGGGCGATTCACGGGACGATTTGCGCGCAGGACTCGACGCTGGTTGTTCGATTGTCCTGCTGAGGCACCGTGATAACGGGCATTTGGTGGAGGAGTTTCCGGGGGTGGTGGAGGTTGGCGATTTCGATGAGTTTGTGAAATTGCTCAGCGAATGACGAGCGAAGCGAGTCGTTCGCGAGCTTCTCGAAACCCCAGTTTTGATAATCAATGGGTAGTCACCCAGTAGTCACCCAGTGATCACCCAGTGATTACCCACGCTGAGCGAGCCGTGAGTGAGTCGTGAGTGTCTGGGTGAGATTGAGTGAGTCGTTGAGTCGTTTGACTCACTCACCACACCCTCACCACTGGCCCGCCCTTGAGGTAACCACTTGCCCCCTCGTCCCCACGACTAGAATAGAGTATCATAGATTATCCAGTGTTCGCATTAATTTATTATATTGAGGTGCTAGAAAACCTCAACGGTCCTCAATGTACCGTTGGTACGCAAGTTCTCGCTTCGCTCGTGGTGACTGAGTGGTGAGTAGTGCCAATATATGGGTAACACTGTTGACACACACTTACTCACTTACCCACGACTCACTTACTCGATCTCACTCACTCACGACTCACTCACGACTCGCTTCGCTCGTTATTTGCTCGCTCAACGCAAGATAAACTCCCCCGTCTCCGTCAAATACTTCACCCCCTTATACGGTTGAACGTTCCCACTCATCCCACTCAAAACCCGCAACGATTGAACCTTCATCGAACTTGGAACAGACCCTTTGTTCGCATACGAAACACGCACAAATCTCGGTCTTAGACCCGTTGCGTTCTCGTTTTGAACACCTCCTTTGGTGTCCACCAACACTTGTCCGCGTAAAACACAACTCAGCCCCGTTGGTAAAACTTTGTCGAAAATCCACTCGAAAACATGCTCTTTTTGTTGCAAGTCTCCATGCGTCACTCTCAACGGACGTATGGTGTAAGTGTCGTCGTCTTCACGAGTCGAGTCCTCGTTTCCCGGTAGATGAATCTCCACTTTCAGATTCTCAATGCTTTTCACAGAGTTGAGCATCTTGGTCTGGAGCTTGACCTCAAACTCGTTGTTTTCCATCCCCAGCTCTGTCACAAACTCCAGATCAACAAGACCCATGTAGTTCCAGATGTTGGTGTCACTTCCCTCGTCCAGCAAGTTCAGGTTGTACGAAACAAGCGTGCACTTTCCGTCGGGAGGCACAAACTGCAACGAACCTGGGCGTTGCATCCAGAGATCGAGATCAACACACCGGTGTAAAGACGGAACCCCCAAATCGTGGCGTGCCAGGTTCAATACGAGTTCCACAACCGGCGTCCCAGAAAGAGAAGAAGTGGCCTCGATCTCGCCGTCGATCGACGCCAGCACCGGCTGCGACGTTTTCGATTTCAGCTGCGGATTGTAGTACGAAGAGGCGTTTGAAAGTCCCAGTCCCTTTCTGGTGTTTTTCGAGGCGGGAACAATCCAGCTGACCCGTTCTTTCACGTCGATGAGAATCTCGTTCTGTGTGTGTTTCACGTTGGCTTTCCTCCACGGGTGTTCGTTGCCTGACTTCTCAAACACAGACGTCGTTGCTGCGGCTGTGGGTTTCGATGAGTTCGGACCGAGACGCGGAGACGCCGACGCCGGCGACGACTGCGGCATCAACGACGAGCTCTGTGCTATCGTGTCGAGCGAGGACGCCGCCGTGTGCTGCAATTGCAGTGTTGTGGAGATGATTCTGTTGATAATGCTGTTTGACGGAAGAAGCTCCTTGAGCTGGTTGCTGTCGGTGATGTAAGGAAACGAGCTGTCCACCATCTCCTGCAAGAGAAGCACGATTGTATGGCTGTTGGTTTCGATTCTGCGCTGGTTGAGTGTTGGCGTGTTGAGGAAAAGCCTCAGTGTCTCCGTGAACTCTTTCAAGAAGGTGGAATACTGTAGTGGGTTCAGTGCATTCGAGATCTGGGCCTCTGATTTCGGCGCCGCAGTCTCTTTGTCTTCCTCCGCGTCGGCCCCGTCCTCGTCCTCGTCGTCGCTGATGACGTCGACGAATTCAGGCTCAACTCCCCCCAAGGCAAGGAAATAAAGCCCGTCCGACTCGATCCACGCCAATTGCCACTTGGAGTCCAGCCTCACTACCGGATCCAATCCGTAGCCGTCAGAGCCGTCGAGAACCGAGGTGCTGTACAGAAACGCCGCCGACGAGTCCGACGACACCTCTGCACTGCTCTGGTCCGCCTGGTCCCTCTTGATCGACGCCAATCGGTCTTCCACGTAGTCGAAAGTGGGTGTCGACGTGTTGAGGAGATGCTCGAATATGAGTGCACTTTTGAGTGTTAGTACGGCACGTGACTGCTACCCAACGCCACCCTCCACATACCCTCTGTCATTGGTGATGTACACGGAGTCGATCAGCCCCATTCTTGTGCAAAAGAAAACAACAACAAGATTGCAATTGGCGGATCTTTGTAGTGGGTACTTGTTGTGTTGTGGGAACACGAGCCTTTTTTTTTTTGCCTTCTTTTGTTTTGTGGCCGATTCCCCTTGGTCGTGGGCGACTCAACGCCGATCGACGCGCCGGCCCGCCGCGTGAAACACACGTCACGCGGCAACCCACTCAATCACTCACGTGTCCTGACTTCCGACTCTCTCACGACGAGCAAACTGACCACTGACGACTCTCTCACGACTCTCTCACGACGAGCAAACTAATCACTCACGACTCGCTTCGCTCGTCGTTCGTCGTCCGTCGTTCGTACATTTAATTTTTCAAGTCTCAGAGGCTCGAGCCACCCTCACACCCAATTTTGCCTACGGGCGCCCCCATCGCGAAGTATAAAATCCCACTGGAATCCTCGTTCGTTGGAATCAGCCGGGATGGCTAAAAAAAAAAAAAAAAAAAAATTACTATAAACAGGGCGATATGATCCTTTTTTTTATATGAAGGGGAATTAAAAAAAAAAAAAAGTCTTGTTTTGTTTTGTTTTGTTTTCGCTTGAGCCAATTCGTTTATTTCTGCCCTCAAGAACAAACAAGTTTATGACCGTCGCCAGTTCCTAATTAGAGCACAGATGTCAAGACTGGAAAGACTGGTGGTGCTGTTAGAGACCGGGTCCACGCAGTTCATACGAAATACTGCTGCAGACCAGGTCAGTGATCTCGCAAAACAGCACCCAGAAGAGGCGTTGAACCTGCTTTCACGCGTGTATCCGTTTTTCAAGAGCAAAAAGTGGGAAACCAGAGTCGCGGCAGCAAGAGCCTTTGGAGGTATCGTGTCGTACGCACCGCAGTGGGACCCAAACAGCGAGGACCAAGCGGACCAAGAGGACACCCACTCGACACCGATCAAGAGTGAAGAGGACAGGGCACTGGATCCAGCATACGCCGCCATCAAGAAAGAAGAAGACGAGGAGAAACTCGACCTGCAGAAACTAGTTGAAAAGGCAGAGGACCAGTTTCTTGTTTTCGACGACTGGAACCTCGCTGAGATTCTCAAGTCAAAGAGGGTTCTTCTCGCAAGCTCTGGAACAGAGTATCTCAACACAAATGGCGTGGACCCGGACATGGACTGGACCTCTTCCAAGCAATCTGATTTCTCTGCAAAGCTTGGTCTCGAAGACCTATCGAAGGAAAAAATCAAAACCGAAGATGTGAAAACCGAGTCGGACGACACAGTTAAGAAAGAAGAGATGAACGACAACAGCGCCAAGTCAGCGCAGGCTCAACAGCAGTCTGCCCGTATGCGGGCCATGGCCAAGAGGAAAGCGAAGTTTGCAAGAACCAACTCGGGCAAAGTTGCACCTGTGGACCTGTCCCAGAGCTCTGTGAGTAGAAGGCTCAAACAAGATGGTGTGATCAAAACAGAGGCAGAGGACAGCTCCAGCGGCTCTAGCACGCCCAACGTCGACATCACCTCTCAAGCAAATGGCTCGAAACTGGTGGTGGAGCACAAGGTGCCCGATGTGTCACCGATATTGCAACGTCACGCCAAAGTCGCACACTGGGTGTGGCAGTTCCAAGGAGTTTACGAGCTGCTCATCAAGGATCTCTTCAACGATGTGTGGGAAATCAGGCACGGGGCCGCCATGGGGCTGAGAGAGCTGATCAAATACCAAGCAAAAGGAGCCGGCAGAATCAGAGGAAACTCAAGAGAAAAAAATCAGGAGCTCAACAACAAGACGTTGGAGGATCTCTGTGTTAGACTGCTCACTCTTTTCTCTATGGACCGATTTGGTGATTACGTCTCGGATACCGTCGTTGCTCCAGTCAGAGAAAATGCCGCCCAAACGTTGGCTGCATTGTTATTGCACTTACCGGAAGATACAGTCATGAAAACATTTGTTGCGCTTACAAAGTTGATTAAGCAGGACTTCCTAGATTCCACACAGCAAATGCCATGTTGGGAGGCCAAACATGGAGGAATGCTCGGATTGAGATATTTCGTCAGTATACGAACAGATTTGTTGTTTAGTCACACGGAGCTTCTTGATTCCACCATACAAATGGTTCTTTACTGTTTGAACAATAACAGTGATGACGACGTCCAAAGCGTTGCAGCTTCAACACTGATTCCAATAGCTAGTGAGTTCGTCAAGCTCAGACTGGACATGGTGTTTGACATTGTCAATGTGATTTGGCAAGGACTGTCCGATCTCAAAGATGACCTTTCAGCTTCGATCGGTTCTGTGATGGATCTTTTGGCCAAACTTTGTTCTCACGAAGAGGTCTTGGATAGAATGAAGGAGTATGCTGTTCGCTATCCACAGTATAGCTTCAAGTTTTTGATCCCAAGATTATATCCATTTTTGAGGCACTCCATTTCAAATATCAGAAAGTCTGTTTTGCGTACTTTGATTGCATTTCTGCAAATCAATGACGATGCTGTGAAGGACTGGATCGACGGGAAAGCTTGCAGACTGATTTTCCAGAACTTACTTGTTGAACAGAATGAGGAAGTTTTGAATCTTTCAATGGAGGTTTATGAAACACTGATCAAACAGATATCTGAAAGCTCACAATTTTCAATGGATAAAGTCTTCATCGAGCATGCTTTCCCATTACTGTCGCTGTTGATGACGCCAATTGGTGTTGCGAGATTCAACTACTCCATGAATCCAAATTACATTTTGCGTCCAAGTGGACACACTCTGTCTGTGACAGACCTTCCTTTGACTGGATTCAATTTGGATGACATCAGACCTAAAGGAAAGAAGAGAAAGACTCCTGAAGATTCCAACGGAAATGGTTCACCAGCTCCCAACCAAGGCATTCCAACGTCTGAGTACGAAGTGGCTGTCAATATTGATACGCCTGTGATCAATGGTGACCTGACATTGGTGGGAATGGATGTTTTGGTTAGAACCAGACTCGCAGCTGCCACTGCTTTGGGGAAAACACTTGCTCGCTTTGAAAACGTTCAAAACTTGCATCCTGTTTTTGAGCAGCTTGTCAAATTTCTACACGATCCTCATGCAACTCCAAGATTGTTAACTGCCATCGTTTTAGATGAATATTGCCGTGCTCTGGCTGAGTTAAACACCCCTTGTGATGATGGAGTGAAGTCTAAGTTTTCATCCATTCTCAATGAGGCGTTGGTCAATCCAGATTCTTTGCCGTCATTCCGTGAATTCACCCCAACGCTTCGTGGTCTCAGGACTCAATGCTTGCAATTGTTTCAAATCTTCAGAGAGCAAGGCAAAGTTTCTTCTTCAAAGATACCTACATTACCAGTTTTGGTGCAAGGGGAAAGAGAAGCTGGTCCCGATGCTTTTGGAATTGATGTTGCCAACACAGTCATTAATGAAACTTACAAGAAACTTCTTGGTTCACTAACCCCAATTTACAAAATGAATTCGCTGCAGTTATTGGAAGATGCCAAACATAGAATACTCATGTCCATTTCAGAGTCAAGTGCATCAAAAGCAAGTCGTTCCATCAGTATTCTTTCTGCGTACTCGTCAGCCCTTTTGAGACTGTCAGGTTTGCCAAAGAAGCTGAATCCTTTCATAAGATCTCTGATGGATAGTATCAAGACCGAGGAGCAAAGATTGTTGCAAATGCGCTCTGCCACTGCCGTCTGTTCCCTCATTGTTGACTTGAATGCCGTTGGGAAGAGCGGCGCTGCTGACAAGATGGTGAAGAACCTGTGTGCCTTTTTGTGCGTTGATACTTCTGAGGTTCCCGAGTTCTCGCCAAACAAGCAGTTCACTGACATTGTGCTGTCTTTGAGAAAAGAGGAAGCAAAAACGGATCCAGCAGAGATTGCTGCTGCAGAAAGAGACATTTATTTGGCGAAGATCAAGAGAAGAGGAGCAAAAATGGCTTTGGAAAAGCTCTTGGAAGAGTACGGAGGTGAACTATTTGCCAAACTTCCAATTTTGAGCAGTACAATGTTTGATTCGTTGCCAGTTCTTGCCAAGAATGACGAAATCGATGACTCTGAAGGTCAAAAAGCAGTGGATTCTTTGGAGCTGATTAGAGCTCTATTGAGAAAACTCGATCCTTCGTTGCACGGATTGATCCTTGAGAAGTTGCCAGAGATTTTGAAAGGTTTGAAGTCGAGCTACTCTGTGTTTCGTTACTCGTCTGCAAAATGTTTTGCTACTGTTTGTGCGACAGCTCCTACCATGGGATTCCAATATTTTGTCAAGAATATTCTTCCAATGTTGAGTAACGCTTTGGAAGTGAAGGAAAGACAAGGTGCCATTGAATGTGTCTATCGGTTGTCGAACACCATGGGCTCGGATATCCTGCCATACGTTGTGTTTTTGATTGTTCCTGTGTTGGGAAGAATGAGTGATGCCAATAACGACGTCAGAATCTTGGCAACCACCACTTTTGCATCAATCATCAAGTTGGTTCCATTAGAAGCTGGTATTCCTGATCCTCCAGACATGCCTGAAGATTTGCTGGGTGGCAGAGATAAAGAAAGAGCGTTCATTCAGCAAATGATGGACCCAACGAAAATCCAACCTTTCGAATTACCTGTTGCAATCAAAGCTACATTGCGTAAGTACCAGCAAGAGGGGGTCAATTGGTTGGCATTTTTGAACAAGTACCATCTCCATGGTATATTGTGTGACGATATGGGTCTTGGAAAAACTCTTCAAACAATCTGTATTGTGGCCAGTGATCACCACCTGAGAGCTGAAGAATTTGCCAGAACAGGTTCTGTTGAAGCGCGCAAGTTGCCAAGTATCATTGTTTGTCCGCCATCGTTAACTGGTCATTGGGAACAGGAGTTTGAACAATATTCGCCATTTTTGAAAATTACCGTTTATGCAGGTTCTCCATCGGTGAGAGCAAGCCTGAGGTCACAACTGAATCAAGCGGATGTTATTGTGACTTCGTACGATGTTGCACGTAACGATGTTGAATTTGTGAGCTCGTTTGACTATAACTATTGCGTTTTGGATGAAGGACACATTATCAAGAACGCCAACACCAAGCTAACACAGTCGGTGAAGAGATTGAGAGCTGAACACAGGTTGATTTTGTCTGGAACCCCAATCCAGAACAATGTTTTGGAGTTGTGGTCATTGTTTGACTTTTTGATGCCGGGTTTCCTTGGTACTGAAAAGGCTTTCCAAGACAAGTTTGCCAAGCCAATTGCAGTCTCTAGATCCAATAAAGGTGACAAGGAGCAAGAAGCGGGTGCGCTGGCTTTGGAGTCTTTGCACAAACAAGTTTTGCCGTTCATGCTTCGGAGATTGAAGGAGGACGTTTTATCAGATCTTCCTCCAAAGATTATTCAAGATTACTACTGTGAGTTGTCGAGCTTGCAAAAGCAACTATACAAAGATTTTGTGAAGAAGCAGAGAACCACGGTGGAGGACGATTTGGTGAAAGGTCCAGTGGAAACTGAGAGCAAACAGCATATTTTCCAGGCGTTGCAGTACATGAGAAAGCTGTGTAACCACGCGGCTCTAGTTTTGACGCCGAAACATCCACAGTACACGGAGGTGATGAAGTATTTGAAGACTTACAAGATGGACATTCGAGACATTGAGCACTCTCCGAAATTACAATCGCTGAGGACTCTTTTGCTTGAATGTGGAATTGGCAATTCGAATGGGTCTGGATCTGGACCTGGTTCCAAAGAGTTGATTTCATCGGAAGGTGTGATTTCGCAGCACCGGGCTTTGATTTTCTGTCAAATGAAAGACATGCTCGATATGGTTGAGAACGATCTGTTGAAGAAGCACATGCCAACGGTGACCTACTTGAGACTTGATGGATCGACCGAGCCAAGAAAGAGACAGGATGTGGTGCGCAAGTTCAACAGCGATCCTTCGATAGATGTTTTGTTGCTGACTACGAAAGTTGGTGGGTTGGGTTTGAATCTTACTGGAGCAGACACGGTTATCTTTGTTGAGCATGATTGGAATCCAATGAATGATTTGCAGGCTATGGATCGTGCGCATCGTCTTGGACAGAAGAAGGTTGTGAATGTTTATCGGTTGATCACGAAGAACACGTTGGAGGAGAAGATTATGGGACTGCAAAAGTTCAAGATGAACATTGCGTCTACAATCATCAACCAACAGAACTCGGGTCTTGCTTCGATGGACACGAACCAGCTCTTGGACTTGTTTGATTCCGAACAGCAGCCGCAGCAGGCACTTGGCGAGCGGGCCGGTGAAGAAGATGAGCGTGCTGGGTCTGGTGGTGGATCTGGTGACGGTGGATCTGGAGCAGCAAGCAAGTTGAAGGAGATGGAGGTGCCTAACGAGGTTGGATTAACGGGTAAAGCAGGATCTGCGGTGAGCGAGTTGGCGGAGCTTTGGGACGAGAAGCAATACGAGGAGGAGTATAATTTGGACACGTTCATCAAGACGTTACGTTAGGACTAATTTTGTATATAAATTCGAGTGATGTATAGTAGAAGCATTGTTTTGACGGTGGGGCTGTGTTGCACTGCCAGAAAAACTGATTGAGTGATTGTTCGAGATAAAAAAAGAAAAAATAAAAATAAAAAACTATTTGAACAAAAATAACAAAAAATAAACTGAAAAAGCTTAAAGCTTATTAAAAACAAAAGACAAGGGAATTGTATCAACTTGACAATAGCGCGTCACGTGATGGGCACGAAAGCCGCACGTTCTTTGTTGAGAATTCAAGGACCGGAGAATTCGCGCACTCGGCTACGTTGCTCCTGAGACAAGAGATGGGGCGGCGAAAATGCGGGAACTAGGCGTGCAGGGAGAGAACAAGGATGATTCACGCAAGTAAAACAGCAATTTGTTTTATTGTTTTTCTGCATAATATTTTTATGATTTTTATTGTTTCTTGGTGTGACTATTAGGCCGGGATAGTGCAGAGCTGAAGAGTCTGTGTTTGCCGACAACGTGCATACAATAAATCCGGTTGTGCATCAATAAACAATAGACAGGGCAAAGTCTTGGCAAGCTAGAGAGAAGCCAGAAATTTCCAAACTTGTGTGTTTCCTGTGAAGAAGGAAACAAATTGAGACGATCGTCACCGAGAGGGTGCGAGAGTTTTTTTTTTTTTTTTCCTCTTGTTCTTGTTGTTTGAAAGGCGAAAAGACAACAACAAATAGGAGGCAACACCAAGGCAGCAAGCGAGGAAGTCACTGGAAGACAGCCACAACTTTTCACCTGGATTCGGCGCAGCAAGCACACCAACCCACACAAAGACAGCACGCCAAACTCAAGACAAGAACAAAACAACAAAAACAACAACAAACAACCCTTGCACCATGAACCAACAGCTAATGAGCCAGCAGCTGAACGGGAATCCGGTTTCGATGGCGGCGGCAGCAGATGTCAACAACTTGGAGGCTCGTTATGCACAGGACAACGCCGAGACGTGGATTGCGATCGGAACGTGTGCTGACACGATTGGAAACGTGGAGAAAGCTGTGGAGGCGTTTTCGACCGCGCTCAGATACACTCCCAACAATCCAAAAGCACTGACTCAGCTGGCCAACGTTTACAGAACAAGAGACGCGTTTGCCGAGGCTGCGGATTTGTACCGGCGTGCACTGTCATTGGACCAAAACAACGGCGAAACGTGGGGTCTTTTAGGTCACTGTTATCTGATGCTGGATGACCTTCAAAGCGCGTACACCGCATACCAACAAGCTCTGTTGAACTTGCAGAATCTGAGTGTTCCGAAGCTTTGGCACGGAATAGGCATTTTGTACGACCGTTACGGCTCTCTCGAGTATGCGGAAGAGGCGTTTGTGCGGGTTCTCGAGATGGATCCGCAGTTCGACAAGGCAAACGAGATTTATTTCCGGCTCGGAATCATCTACAAGCTGCAAGGCAAACTCTCGAAAGCCCTGGAATGCTTCAATTACATCCTGAGCATGCCGCCTGCCCCGCTGACCCAGACCGATGTGTGGTTCCAGATTGGCTCTGTGCTAGAGCAGAATAGAGATTACAACGGGGCCAAGGAGGCGTACGAAAGAGTGTTGCAAAACAACCCGAACCACTCGCGCGTTCTTCAGCAGCTTGGTTGTCTTTACTCGCAGCAGGAGGCTCCCTTCCACGACCTTGACGTGGCGCTCCAGTTGCTCAGACAGTCAATTGAGCTCAACAACACCGACGCACACTCCTGGTACTACCTGGGTCGCGTCTACATGTCCAAGCAGGACTATCCAAACGCCTATGAGGCCTTCCAGCACGCTGTCAATATCGATTCAAGAAACCCAACGTTCTGGTGCTCCATTGGTGTGCTCTACTACAAGATCAGCCAGTACAAAGACGCTCTGGATGCGTACACTAGAGCCATCAGACTCAATCCTTACCTGTCTGAGGTCTGGTACGATCTGGGAACTCTGTACGAGACTTGCAACAACCAAATTGGCGATGCTTTAGACGCCTATCATAGAGCAGCTTCGCTTGACCCTAACAATCCACACATCCAGGAGAGACTGATGCAATTGACCAAGTATCAGAAAGAGGGAGGTGCCACTCCACCTCCTCCACAAAGTCACCACCAGTTGAGCATGCCTTCGCAGCAGTTGGTTCAGCAGCAGCAGCAGCAGCAACAGCAGCAACAACAACAGCAATCTGCTGGTCCTGCTCCTGCTCCATTGCAAGTTGGTGGTGGTCAGCAACTTCCAGCTACTCCCTCTCCTCTGCCTCCACCTCCTCCACCCCAGCAACAGCAACAGCAACAGCAACAGCAACCGGCTAGTGCTGCATTGGCTCCGCCACCTGCTCCAGCTCAAGCTCATGTGGCTGCTCCTTCACAAGCGCCAGCGCCAGCACAAGCACCAGCACCAGCACCAGCACCGGTTCCTGCTCAAGCTCCCGCTCCCGCTCCTGCTCCTGCCCCTGCCCAAGCTCCCCCTCCTGCTCCTGCTCCTGCTCCTGCTGCTTCAACGGTCGCACCTTTGGTGAACGAGACGCCGTCAAAACCTGTGCAGTCTTCGTACGACCCGCTTTCGCGGGTTGAGTTGCCTAAGATCAACCGTCCGGACGGTGTGGCCGCAGGCGATGAGCCTGCTGCAACGTCTGTGTCGCTGTCGAACGGTGCGACTGGGGGAGGAACTGCATTACAGGCTTCCTCGCACTTGAATGGCAAGGACACAGCAGATGTAAAGCTTACGAATGGTGTCAAGAGAGAGTTGGAAGGGAGTGCTGACGAAGAAGGGGCAAAGAAGCAAAAGTTGAGTCCTAGTGCGTCGGCGGAACCGGTGATTTCAGAGTCAAAAGAGCCTATAGCCGTCCAGCCAGCGGGTTCGCATGAATCTTCAGTGAAGCCAACGGGTTCTGCAGAGCCTGCTGCCCCAGAGAAGTCTGAGACTCCCTCCAAGGAGAGCGTTGTGGAGCCCGAGGGATCGAGAGCTGCTCCAGAGGCTGAAAACAAGCCAACAATTGAGTTGAAGCCAATAGAAAGAGAGGAGGCTGATGAATTGAAGAGCACGACCGAGGAGGTTCAAGAGAAAAAAATACAGCAGGCTGTGCTGAGCGAGGCGCCTGTGAGAAAGATTGAAGAGGACGAAGATTATGATGATGACAACGATCAAGAAGAGAAGAAGGCTGAGGAGCCAAAAGTGAACGGCAGTGGTGAAGTGACAAGCAAAGCGTCTGAAGTTTCGGAAGCTGATGCGGCGGCAACGGCTACTGCTACTGCTACTGCTAGTTCATCCTCGACTATGGAGACGAGGAAAGAAGGCACTGAATCACAAGCCGATGCGTCTGCTTCTGCTCCTGCTGAGACGTCAACTTCGACGCCTGCTGCGGAGACGACTGCAGAGAAGAAAGAGGCGTCTTCACAGGAAAAGGACGGTGTTGAAGTTAAGAAAGAGGACGCTAATAGCAGCTGATATTTCGGAAATATGGCTGTGTCCGGATGAAAAAGATATTATTACTTCTGTATTTTGTGTATGTAGTCTAAAAAAATGCTCATAATTGGCTCGCAGCGGACCAAGAATTGTATGTGGTGGTTGAATGGTGCAATATTATTGACTCACCACTCCGTCGAGAAACTCTCTTATTTTCTGTAGCGTTTGAATTTTCACGTTGTCGGAGACCATTTCGAGTCCTCTACCTTCGAGGCGATTCACAAGGTTGGTGAATTTGAGCTCTTCTGCGTTTTCTGTGGATGTGATGGCGTCTGTTGCGAGCTGATTGAATTTTTCGACCCAACCAGAGTTTGCGAGTTGGATTTTGAGGAAGTTGTAGATTTCCTGGTATTTTCCCGAGGCTATGAGTTCCTGTTGGATTTGAGCCTTGAGTTCTTCTGTGGATGGCGTGGTTCCTGATTCCGTCATTGTGACGGTGGGCGGTTGTGACTAGTCCGGGGGAGAGAGATAAGAGCAAATGAATGAGTAGGTTTAGTTTTTGTTTTTCTATGAAGGTTTTTGTTTTTTTTTTGGTCTAAAGTGATTGATTTTCACGGCTGTGCGGTGGTTTTTTTTTTTTTAACCACCTCAATCTGAGAACTATTCGCAACTTTTGCTCATTTTACCAGCTGATTGTTCTAACAGAACTCTAAAATATATTGATTGTCTCTTTTATAAACGGATGCTCAAGCTCTGGGGAAGGAATTGTCTACGAGGGATTGCAGCACAGAGGAGAACACTACACCAAACCATGTCAACGTTAGATTTGAAAACTGCGAAAGTGACAAACGTCAAGCCCATGAGCAACAGCGAGGCGAGATGGATCAAGCTGGACAAGATCGAGTACACTGGGCCAGACGGCAAGTCGCGCGAGTGGGAGATGGCGTCGAGAACGACGCGTCCCGCCGGCACGGACGTGGACGGTGTGGGCATCATTGCGATTGTGGAGAAGCCTACGGGCAAAGAGATCATTTTGCAGAAGCAATTCAGACCGCCAGTGGAAGGTGTTTGTATTGAGATGCCTGCGGGGCTTGTTGACGCGAACGAGACGATTGAGGAGGCTGCATTGAGAGAGCTGCGGGAGGAGACCGGGTACATTGGCAAAGTTTCGACCTCGGCGCCGCTAGTCTTCAACGACCCTGGGTTCTGCAACACCAACACTGTGATTGTGTCGGTTACTGTTGACATGGAAGATGAGCGGAATCGGAATCCGCAGACACAGCTGGAAGAGAGCGAGTTCATCGAGACGTTTACCGTTCCTTTGGGCACTTTCTATGAGTCCTTGTGCGAGTTGCACCAACAGGGATATAAGTTGGATGCGAGAGTCCAGAATGTTGCGATGGGGATGAAGCTAGCGAGAGATTTTGGTAGTAGCAAGTGAATGAATTTTGTAAGGTAAACGATGTCAATCTTCCAAGCTGCCAACTTCGTACGAGTATTCTGCGAATTCGGATTTCTTTGGCGATGGGCCGCTTTGCGGAGGCTGTGTGGTGGTGGCTGGAACCGGTGTTCCCGCCTGGAGGAGGAGCGGTTTTGGAAGACGAGTTGTTTTGGAGGATGTGGGGATACGGTGGATGCTGTGTTGGCGGGCGGTATTTCTGAGGCACGGGTCGCTGGGCATTCTTGTTGCTTTTGAGAGGTAGTAATGGAGTTGTTCCTGTGCGCTGGACATTGTGCGGTGGTGGGGAAAGAAATGACGAAGGGGTGTTTTTAAGAGAGATGGTTCAAAAAAATTTAAAAAAAATAAAAATATTGAAAAAAGGGTGCAAAAGGCGCTAAAAGGGATCAAAAATTGGGCCAACGCGAAGAACGAGCGAAGCACGAGCGAAGCGAGTATGAGCGAAGTGCGAGCAAAGTACAAGCAAAGTACGAGCAAAGCGTGTATGTGCGGGTGGTGACTAACGGAAGTAGAGAAGTGAAAGGTTGTTCTTGTTAGCTGCTCGTCGTCGCTTCGCTCGTTGTGAGTGATTGATCAAGCAATCGAGTAGGAAACCGAGTAGGCAACCACGCAACCAACCACACAAGTAAGCAATGGCTGAGTGAGTGATTTTTAGGCTCGGAACCACCATCTGGCTGCTTTGACTGAGTGGTGTTAAGTAACTTTTCCACGTTCTTACCAACTGTAATCTCTCGAAATCAAAAAACGTTGAAAAATTAAATGCAAGTGAGCGAGCGAGCGATTGGATATCTCACCAAATGACTCACATCGCTCGTCATTCGAATCGTCATTCGGCTCGTCTACTTAATGACTCGCTTCGCTTGTCATTGCTGTGCAGCAGCACCAAGTGCTCGAGACGAAGTATGTAACGGTATAGTGGTTGTCAGAATTGCGGCATTTGTGACCAGCACGGTGTGTACAGCAATACAGGGGAAAGAGAGGGGGGGAGGTGTCGAGAAACTAGCGATGGATGAGTCTTCATGGATATCGAGGGGACGAGTTTCCCTTGGCCCGAATCTCTCACGACTCGCTTCGCTCGTCGTTCGTCGTCGTGGCTGCGCCACTCTAGGTGAGTGTGGCGCAAAGCACAGCCCAGCAAAATGCAAACCGTAAAAAAAAAACCTACATGTCAAACACGTCAAACACTGTTCCTCATAGTCTTCAAAGCACACCAGCCCCTGCTGAACGGTAAAGAACACGATGGCAAGACCAAGAGTGAGTATTTATGGCGACAGAAGACGCGAAACACCCAGATTTACTAACAAAATCCCCCCCGTACACAGCTTATTCTACTAGTGCGCCATGGCGAATCGCAAGGAAACAAGGATAAGTCGGTGAATCGATACATTCCGAACCACAAAGTGCCGCTGACCGAAAAGGGACACCAGCAGGCCGCAGAGGCGGGTGAACAGCTCAAACAAATTCTGAAAAGCGACGACAGCATCTGTTTCTACACGTCTCCATACCTGAGAGCAAGACAAACGCTGAACGAGATCACGGGCTCGATTGCCGAACTGGACATTCCGTATAGGGTGTACGAGGAACCACGGATGAGGGAGCAGGATTTCGGCAATTTCCAAGGAACAGGAGAGGAGATGGAACAGATCTGGGTCGAAAGAGCACAGTACGGACACTTTTTCTACCGGATACCGCACGGAGAGAGCGCAGCAGACGTGTATGACCGGTGTGCGTCGTTCAACGAGACGTTATTCCGGCAGTTCAGCAAAGACACGTTTCCGAGCGTGTTGGTGCTGGTGACGCACGGGATCTGGGCGCGTGTTTTCCTGACCAAATGGTTCAGATGGACGGTAGAAACGTTTGAGGATTTGCAGAATGTTCCAAATTGCAAGTGGATAGTGATGGAGAAAGACGAGGAGACACACAGGTACAAATTGCGGTCACACCTGAGCACGTGGTCGGAACTGGAGCGGAGCCAGCGCAACGAGAAGATCATGAAGGACACCCGCGACGAGTTTGAGTTCAACAGTCCGGTGCCAATAACGGAGCAAGAGGCCGAGCAGGTGGCAGAGGCCGAGGTACGTGCGAAGAACGAGCAAGTGGAGAAGTCTTTACGGATAAAAGAGATGTTTGACCGAACGCGGGAGCAGGGTTGGTCTGGGACGCGCACGGACGATGCGGATGATGACCATGAGGATGTTTTGTGCAATCGGGTGTAGACGAGCGACGAGCGAAACGAGCTCTCGACGAGCGAAGCGAGTCGTGGGTGAGTCGTGGGTGAGTCGTAGGTGAGTCGTGGCGGTGCTGTGGCGGTGCAACGTGGGTCAAATAATTATGCTTAATTTTTTTTTCTCTTTCCCCTCTCCGGGCTCCGGGTACACGAATGGTCCGCGGAACCGTCCGCGTCCGCGTCCGCGTCCGCAACCGCGCCTGCTCACCTCAGCGTAGGCTATATTAGCCGCAGGTATCGGGTGTATAAATCGGACTAATGCTGCTCTCCCAAACGACATGGCGAGACAAATGTGGACTGATTCGAAACCATCCCATCGATTGCAACGTATCAGCCCACGCGACGATCGACGCACGCTTGACGCCGCCCCGATTGTCACGTTCCCGGAGTTTCGTGTGCCAGAAATTTTCACCGCCGTTGGTGACCAGACCCGTCGCGACCCAAAAAGTGAGAAGATTGATTGATTTCCCCGCTCGAGATATATAAACACCCTTGAAGTACCAGCGAAAAAGAAGCCGGAAAAAAAACAAGGTTATAATTTTCATTGCAAATCAAAACTACACACAAGCATTAACAACACTGCAAAATGGTACGTTCCGCTTCTGCGCTGCTGGAGTCGATCTCTCAGCACCTAAACCCGGGTAACGACAGGCTGGATACTAACACACGCCAAAAAAAGGCTAGAACTTTCTTTGTTGGTGGTAACTTCAAGATGAACGGGTCGAAAGACTCGATTCAAACCATTGTGAACAACCTGAACTCGGCCGAGCTGCCACAAAACGTCGAGGTTGTGATTGCTCCGCCAGCGCCATACCTGGTGTGGGCTGCCGAGCACAACAAGCAGGCCACTGTGTCTGTCGGTGCGCAGAACTGTTTTGACAAGGCCTCTGGTGCATACACCGGTGAGATCTCTGCCGCTGCTCTGAAGGACCTCAACATCCCATGGGTGATTCTCGGTCACTCTGAGAGAAGAACCATCTTCAAGGAGACCGACGAGCTCATTGCTTCCAAGACCAAGTTTGCTCTCGACTCCGGTATCAAGGTGATCCTCTGTATCGGTGAGACCTACGAGGAGAACCAGGCTGGCAAGACCCTCGAGGTGTGCAAGAGACAGCTGCAAGCCGTTGTCGACGTGGTTCAGGACTGGTCCGACATTGTCGTTGCGTACGAGCCAGTCTGGGCCATTGGTACCGGTCTTGCTGCCACCTCCACCGACGCCCAGAACATCCACAAGGAGATCAGAGACTACTTGTCCACTGTGATTGGCTCCCAGGCCGACTCTGTCAGAATCCTGTACGGTGGCTCTGTCAACGGCAAGAACAGCACCGACTTCAAGGACAAGGCCGACGTTGACGGATTCCTTGTTGGTGGTGCCTCTTTGAAGCCTGAGTTCTTGGACATCATCAAGTCCAGAGAATAGACACACAGGTGTGGGTAATGTTTAATTTGGTAAAAAAAATTATAATGAATGCTCTAGCGTACTATATCTCGTCGTTGTCGTCTGCTTGTATCTGTTGGACGCCATCGTTGGCGAAGAGCTCGTTCAACACGCTCGCACTGCGTTCGAGCCCGCGGGCCTCTTCCATGAGCCGTCGCGAGATGCGGATCGATCGATCCTCGCATTTTTTGATCGATCCGCTCACGCTTGAGCACTTGATGATCACGTTCTCGCCTCCCAACACCGTCATCAGCGTGAGGGCCCCCACGATGTACCGATAGTTCTCGCGCGCCACGCGCAGGATCCCCGTGCTTGTTTTGTTCGAAAAGTACTTCAGCGACAGCGACACCGCCGCCGATGCCCCGTAGTCGCCAAAGTTCTGCTGCAACAGCGCTCGTATCTCCTGGATCAGCACTTTGGCATTGATCTTGTCGCTTGTCGGGCGGTGCAGCGCCAGGACGCTGTGTGCGCGGGTCTCGAAGCTGTCATTGGCGTTCTTGGGGTATAGGATTTCAAAAAGGATGTATCGGGATTTGAGTCTGACCATGGT
>PPHT02000013.1:36052-61624 GCA_003705115.2 Ogataea henricii
AAAAAAAAAAAAAAAAAACGTGAAATCATGTTCCCTCTTTAGCCTCTCGCTGTTTCTTTTGTGCTATCTGCTCCCAACAGTGTCTGTGTCCCCCCCTGAACTCGTGCTAGTACATTTATGAAATCAGTGTTTCATAGTGTATTGCAATCCCGTCGTTCAGCATACATAAGTTACAGAAAGTTGAGTACATCATCACAAGCAATGTCGGGCCCACAATCAACATGGACCGCCTCCAAGGTGCGTAACACGTTCCTGGACTACTTCAAAGAAAACAAACACACGTTTGTTCCGTCTTCGTCGGTTGTTCCACACGACGACCCGACTCTTTTGTTTGCCAATGCCGGTATGAACCAGTACAAGCCTATTTTCCTTGGTACTGTCGACCCTTCTTCTCCATTTGCAAGTATCAAGAGAGCCGTCAACTCTCAAAAGTGTATCAGAGCCGGTGGAAAGCACAACGACCTTGAAGATGTCGGCAGAGACTCGTACCACCACACCTTCTTTGAGATGTTGGGTAACTGGTCTTTTGGTGATTACTTCAAGAAAGAGGCTATTGGCTACACCTGGGAGCTCCTCACCGTCGTTTACGGCCTGAGCCCTGACAGATTGTACGTGACCTACTTTGGTGGAGACGAGAAGCTCGGCTTGGCGCCAGATCTCGAGGCCAAACAGTACTGGTCTGACGTTGGTGTTGCCGACGACCACATCCTGCCAGGTTCTGCTAAGGACAACTTCTGGGAAATGGGAGACCAGGGCCCTTGCGGACCATGCTCGGAGGTGCACTACGACAGAATCGGAGGCAGAAACGCCGCCTCGTTGGTCAACGAGGACGATCCAGACGTTTTGGAGATCTGGAACAACGTTTTCATCCAATTCAATAGAGAAGCCGACGGCTCTCTGAAGTCCCTCCCTGCTAAGCACGTCGATACCGGTATGGGTTTCGAGAGACTTGTCTCCATCTTGCAAGACGTGAGATCCAACTACGACACTGATGTCTTCCAGCCTCTTTTCGCCAAAATTCAAGAAATCACCGGCGTCAGACCTTACTCTGGTAAGTTTGGAAAAGATGACATCGATGGTATCGATACCGCCTACAGAGTGTTGGCCGATCACGTCCGTACTCTGACTTTTGCCCTCGCTGACGGCGGTGTGCCAAACAATGAAGGTAGAGGTTATGTTCTGAGAAGAATTCTCAGAAGAGGTGCCAGATACGTTAGAAAATACATGAACTATCCTATTGGAAAATTCTTCTCGCAGCTGGCTCCAACTCTGATTGACCAAGTGAAGGAGATTTTCCCAGAATTGGCCCAAGATCCTGCTTCCATCTACGAGATCTTGGACGAGGAAGAGGCTTCTTTTGCCAGAACTTTGGACCGTGGTGAAAAGTTGTTTGAGCAGTATGCTATCATTGCTTCCAAGACTCCAGAACAGACCTTGGCTGGTAAAGACGTCTGGAGATTGTACGACACCTATGGTTTCCCTGTGGATTTGACAAGATTGATGGCTGAAGAGGCTGGACTCAAGATCGATGAGGAGGCCTTTGAGAAGGCCAGAATCGCGTCTAGAGAAGCCTCCAAGGGTACTGGATCCAAGTCCGGCAAGGAGTTGTTGAAGCTCGATGTGCACTCGTTGGGTGCTTTGGATGCCAACGACAAGGTTCCAAAAACCGACGACTCTTACAAGTACGGTAGTGAAGACGTCAAGACCAAGGTTGTTGGTATCTACTCTGGAAAAGAGTTTTACGAGTCGACTGCCGACATCAAGGAAGGAGAACAGATAGGATTGCTGTTGGAGAAGACTCCATTCTATGCTGAGCAAGGTGGTCAAGAATACGATACCGGTAAGATTGTCATTGACGGTGTCTCTGAGTTCAACGTGGAGAACGTGCAGGTTTACGCTGGATATGTGTTGCACACCGGTACGTTGGTGGAAGGCAAGCTTTCTGTTGGTGACGAGGTGATTGCTGGTTACGACGAGCTCAGAAGATGGCCATTGAGAAACAACCACACCGGTACGCACATTGTGAACTTCGCATTGAGAGAAGTTCTTGGTGACGGTGTTGATCAGAAAGGATCGCTTGTTGCCGCTGAGAAGCTGAGATTCGACTTTTCACACAAAACTGGTGTGACTTTGAAGCAACTGGAGGAAGTTGAAGCCATTTCCAACAAGCTTGTGAAACAGAACTTGCAAGTTTACTCGAAGCCTGTGAGTCTTGATGTTGCCAAATCCATCAACGGTTTGAGAGCCGTGTTTGGCGAGACTTACCCTGACCCTGTTCGGGTTGTTTCTGTTGGTGTTCCTGTGGAGGAGCTGTTGGCGAACCCATCGAATGAGGAGTGGCACAAGTACTCGATTGAGTTCTGTGGAGGTACTCACGTGGGAAAGACTTCTGAGATCAA
Source organism: Ogataea henricii (assembly GCA_003705115.2). Classification (NCBI taxonomy): domain Eukaryota; kingdom Fungi; phylum Ascomycota; class Pichiomycetes; order Pichiales; family Pichiaceae; genus Ogataea; species Ogataea henricii. The sequence goes on from PPHT02000013.1 coordinate 38,452, forward strand.
GGATTTTGTGATCATTGAAGAGAGCGGAATTGCCAAGGGAATCAGAAGAATTGTGGCTGTTACCGGCACGGAGGCTCACGAGGTTCAAAGAGTGGCCAAGGAGTTTGGAGAGGTTTTGGATCAGATTGACAAGATGCCGTTTGGCGAGGCCAAGGAGAAGAAATTGAAGGAGACTGGTACCAAGTTGGGACAGTTGTCGATCTCTGTGCTCCAAAAGGCTGAACTGAAGGACAAGTTTGCCAAGATCGAAAAGACCTACAAGGACGAGCTCAAGACGAGACAGAAGGCCGACACGAAGAAGGCTCTGGACACTGTGAAGGAGTACTTCAGCGAGCACGCCGAGGCTCCGTTCCTTGTGAAGCACGTGGATATCACTGCGAATGCGAAGGTGATTACTGAGGCGATCAACCTTGTGAAGAAGGAGAACAAGGGCAAGTCGTTGTTCTTGATCACTGGTCAAAAGACGGACTCCAAGATTGCACAGGGTGTTTACATTTCGGACGAGCATCTGTCCAAGGTTCCTGCGACCGAGGTTGCTACCTTGGCCTCGAAGTACATTGGAGGAAAGGCTGGTGGTAAGGGCAATGTTTGTCAAGGAATGGGTACTGAAGTTGGTGGAATTGAGGAGGCCATTTCTGCTGTCGAGAAGTTGTTGCAGGAGAAGCTGGAGATCTGAACGAAGGACGAGCGTTGCGAGTCCTCTGTGTACATCATTTCGTAGCAAGTTTAACATAAGGATATTCAGAAACGAACTCACGAGCGAAGCGAGTGAAGAACTGTAAAAATTGTAAAGAATTAAAAAAAAAAAAAAAAGATAGAAAAATTGATGATAAAAAAAAAAAAAAATAAATTCAAATAACGACCACCCATACACTCCTTTGGCTGTTGATTCTCCGCGCCTGATGCTGATTACACTGCTGTGGACGCTCTCGCTGGTGATAGTCCGTGTTTTCGGGGCAGCCGCAGCTGCTGGGGCGGCCGGCGGCGCTGGGGCGGACGCGGTTGAGCACGTGGAGCTGGAGTATTCGATCGAGGACGAGGAGGAGAACTGGTTGTGGGAGTCGCTGTTTGAGCAAGTGGAGACGAACCGAGTGTTGGAGGTGCGAGATCTGGCGAGCATTGAGCGGCGCAACACGAAACACATCAACAATGAAGGCGTGGAGCACGTTTACTCGTCGATTGGGATCAACAATTCGCAGATCTTTGTGTTTGGAATCAACTCTACGGTGGACGAGGTGTTGATCACGGCGTCGATCACATTTCTGCCGAACGGGTGGGACTCGAGCGACGACTCGGGACTGACGTTGTACTACTCAGCGAGCGCGGACGTGAGTGACGACGGCAGTCAGCTGAACATCAACTTTACGGAAACGAGCACAGTTTCGGTGGCGATTCCGGAAGGAGCGATTTCCGAGAGCTTGATGTTTGTGCGGATTGTTTCCGAAGCGTGTTCGAAGTGCTCTTCGGACGAGTCGTGGGGTTTTTTGCTGGAGCTTTCGAACAGCCACCTGCTTTCGCAGCTGGACGGCAAGAAGACTGTTTCGCTGGTGGACAGAGACCACGAGTCTGTGCTGTTCTCCGCAAGCGATCTCGCTCCAGACCACAACTCGACGTACCAGCTGCTTGTGTTTGAGCAGGACCTGACGGCGGAGAACTTGACGGAGGCGGATCTGCGGCTGCCGTTCTCGTACTACAACATCACGAGTGTGACGACGACGGGCGAGAACGAGCTGTTTTCGGTCGAGAATCTGAGCGCTGGCACGTCGTACACGGCTGTTCTTGTGGACCGGCTCTCGGACCAGGACGCGACGATTGTGCTGCAGTACCTGCACTTTGAGACGCGGGAGTCTGCGGCGTGCAAAGTGCTGTACGGGCTGGACTTCTGTACGGGCGTTGCGTACGCGGTCCCGTCGTCGTACGAGTACTACAAGGGCACGCAGAACGTGACCTCTTTGGGTCAGATGTACGACGACAACGCCGCCAGCCTGTACCAGTACTTTGAGTACGCGATGCAGCAGATTCCGTGCGACACAGAGCTTGCGGCACGCTACTCGCCGATCAAAGGGTGTTCGGACTGTCTGTTGTCGTACAAACAGTGGCTGTGTGCGGTATCGATTCCGCGGTGCACCACGGAAAACCAGACGTTGTACAAAGCTTACAACGAGTCGACGGGCCGCAGCACGTTTGTGAGCAACAACATCAACCCGCCGTTCAGCTACTACGAGATTCTGCCGTGCGTGAACATCTGCCAGGCGATTGTCCGTGACTGTCCTGCGGATTTCGGGTTCACGTGTCCTTCTGTTGAGTCCCAGGTGAAACTGAGCTATGGCGACTACGATTATTTGGACTCGAACGAGTCGTACATGGCGTGCAACTCGTTTTCGTATGGGGAGGTTTTGAGTAGTTGGGGGACAAGGCTGGGGGTTGGAGATGTGTTTGCCTGGGTGATTTGGGGGGTGATGTTTGTTGTGTTTATGCAGTGAGCAACAAAAACAACGAGCGAAGCGAGTTGTTTGCTTGTTTTTTGCTTGTTTGCAAGCAAACGTTGGTTTGTTCACTCAGTTCGAAAAACTCGGTTCGCTCGGTGCGCTCGGTTCGCTCGTTGCGAGTGAGTTGATCACCGTTGATCACCGCTAATTTGCTCCCTCAGCTCGAACAACTCGCTCCGCTCGTCAGTCGCCCTTCGCCCTTCGCCCTGCTCGTTATCGCTCTATATTTGCAATATATCTATCATCTATCGACTCGCGAAACACCCCACTTCACTCTTTCTCCTCTTGGGTCTGTACTTCAGCCTTGACTGGGGTCTTGTCTTCACCCTGACTTGATTCACCCTGACTTGATTCACCCTTACTCGCTTCGCCTTTACTAGCTCCGCTATTACTAGCTCCGCAATTACTCGCTTCGCTCGTAATCGCTTTGCTCGTAGTCACTTCGCTCGTAATCGCTTCGCTTTTACTAGCTCCGCCCGTCTCCACCCTCCTCCTCTTCTGACCCTCGTCGACCGCTTCACTCTCTCTCCGAGAACCCCTCACCTCCTCCAACCTCGCCTTCACCGCAACACCCTCACCCTTTTCCAAAACCTCCCTCAGAACCTCGCTCCAAACAGCCTCGTCGTTCTCTTCAAAGTCCTCCACGTCGAAACAGTTCTTCTCCAGCTCCCACTCGGCCTGCCGCTTCCGAACAAGCTTCACCATGTACGCGGACGAGCCCAGTGCCCGGCCGTAGTCGCTGATCAGAGACCGCACATACGTCCCAGACGAAACAGTCACGGTGAAGTGCAGCAACGGAGCACGATACCCGTCCTGATAGTACCGTTCTTGGTCCTCCAGCTCGTGAACAGGCTCCGGCTCAGTCCCCAGACCCTTGTCCTGCTCGCACCGCTGCATGTACTCCTTGGAAAACGACACTTTGTGGTCGTTCAGCGTCGGATTGTTGCTCAGCTTGTCCACGAGCGTTTCCCCGTCTTCGTCAACCTCGCTCTTGAGAAACTCGTACGAATGGCTCTTCGACAGACAGTCAGAAGCCAGCTCAAAGTCGTACACCTTCACCTCGCGCGGCTCGATCTTGCGCGGCAACGGAAGCCCCTTGCGTGCATACTCATACAACGGCTTTCCATCCATCTTCAACGCACTAAAGATCGGCGGCATCTGCTCCAAAGTGCCGACAAAACGCTCTTTCGTCGACTCCAACAGCTCCCCATCAACATGGTCAACACCGGCAAGCGTCAGTAACTGGCCCTCGGAGTCCCCCGTCGTCGTGGACCCGCCCAGAAGAGCCTCCGTCTCGTACACTTTTGTAGACCCGTTCGTGTAGTCGCCGAGCCGTTTGGTGCCGGCGCCGACGCCCACCACAAGAACACCCGACGCAAGCGGATCCAACGTTCCTCCGTGGCCCATCTTCACCTTGACGTTCTGGAACTTTTTGCGCCACCTCTTTTGGTTCCCAACCTGCTTCTTCTGGCGGATCTGATCTAGAGACTCCTGGAACGCCTGGGAATTCGTGAAGATCCGGTTCAACCGGTTCAGGAAGTTGCTCGACGTGATTCCCGACGGCTTGTTGATGGCAAAGACTCCGTCCATTGCTTTTCTTCCTAGCATGTGAGGGGGGTCAAAATGATGAAGTTGTTGGTTTGGCTTCCCCAGACCAGAAGTGAAAAATTCAACCAAAGTGAAAAAAAAAAAATCAATTTGGCACATCTCATCGCTGCCATCCTCCTCGCGGTGCACGGATGTCTCTCACAAGCTATCACGTCTAGACTTTTTTTGTTGATTACGTTTTTTTGTTGTTTGTTCTCTTGTTTCCCACCGGTTTCCTTCCAATCGTCTGCAACTTCCTCCCCCACACACTCCAGTTTTCGCCACCGGCTCCGCCCCTCTTGCAAATGAGCATCGTGCAACAGCTGCTTGCGGACCTGACGACGCTGGCGTCCGAGTCTAAGCGGCGCAACACCGATATTCGCCACGCCTCTGAAAAGTCAATTGAAGTCCTCAAATCGTTCCAATCGGTTCCAGACAAAAACAAAGACGAAAAAGCGTTTCTGAAATCGCTCTCGCAAAACCCAGACTTCATAAACCCGTACCTGCTGTCGTGCCAGTCGAAAAATGCAAAATTCACTACACTGGCGCTCCAAAGCCTCAGCAAGCTCATTTTGGCCAACCTGTTGCCGGTCACCAAGGTGGACCTCATCATCGACGCGCTGCTAGAGTCAACACACTCGTCAATCGACATCCAGCTTAAAATCCTGCAAATCCTGCCGAGCTTCTTCCACAATTACGCAATGTTCATCGACGACGAGTCGCTCTCGAAACTGCTGCTGGTGTGCTCCTCGCTCCAGAGCTCCAACAAAATGGGCGCCGTCACCAACACAGCACAGGCCACGTTTCTTCAGCTCATCAACATCGTCTTTGACAAAGTGAACGACGAGGACCGCAAGCTGTCCGACGAATCGCAACCGCGCGACAGCCTTGCTTTCGAGGTCCCTGTCTCATCAAGTGCCTCTGCTAGCATCGGCCCGTGCGCATACGACGCACAGCGTATCGCAAACGACTTGTGCACGCTGATCGAACACCACAAACCTTCGTTTCTCAAGACAAACTACATCACCGAGGATTTCGGGTTCGAGCTGCTCGAGAGTATCGTCAAGAACAACAAGCGTCTCTTTCTAGAACACGAGGAACTATCGCATTTGCTGCGCATCCGCGTCGCTCCCATCTTGCTCCGCTTCCTCTCGTCCAGCAAGGACTTCACCGTCATGGTTCGTGTTGCGCGTCTCATCTCGCTGCTGATCCACGAAGAGTTCGACGTGCTCAAAATAGAGTCCGAAGTCACGCTCTCTTTGCTCACACAGACTCTCACCAAGGATTCTGCTTCACCAGCTTGGAAAAAGACTCTCTCACTCGAGATCTATCGCGGGATTTTCAAGGACTTTGATCTCACACGCAAAATCTTCACTGAATACGACGACAACAAAGAAGAGGAACGCAAGAGCGTGCTCAGTGACTTTCTCAAAGCCTGTCTTGAGCTCGTGTCCGACGCAAAACATCTCATCGGTGCCTCCGACGTGGTGTTGCCGCCACATTCGGTTCCAAACACCAACTCGGCCCCACTAGCATCTGCGCAGGGCCAAGGAGGCTCCTCCACCAATTCCAAGTCAAAGAAGGTGTCTCCCGTCTCATCGCCGTCAAGCATCCGCCAGCAAGACGAAAACAAACCAGGACTCTCGGTCTTGAACTCCACAATGAAACTCCCATACATTGACTCACTCGACAAAGTGGACCCTCCTCACGCACCCGACACTTATCAACTGTTCCTCGCGTCCCAGTCGATCATCAACTTGTGCGAAGGAATTTGCAAGTTCACAATCGACTTGGCCTCCCGCAACTCAGGACCGGAAAGTGTTCATTCCATCTCGTTTCTTGACGACACGTCGTTCTCCGCCGACGATGAATCGAGCAAGCACAGCTCCAGCGAGTACAAATGCATCAAATCGTTGATCCGTCGCAGTTGGAAGAACCTTCTTGCATTCTATCAAATTTTTTTGTACTCTTCGCTCGACAACGAGCTTTTCTCCAAGCTACTGCGCTCGCTACAACGGCTTTGTCACGCTTCAGGGATCCTATCTCTCAACAATACTCGAGACGAGATACTCGAATTTTTCGCCGTGTCCACCCTCAAGATCGTGGGCAAGGAAGCAAGTCAGAACAAAATCCTCTCTTTCAGTGAGAGCATTGTCGGCACGATCAGCTCGACCATAGGAAACGCTGTGTCCAACATATCTAGTGCTGCATACGCAGACACGACCAATAACCAATCACACTCTCACTCACATGTGCCTCGATTGTACTCGAGAAACATCAATTCCAGACAATTACTCTGCTTTCGCGTTTTGATCAGCCTGGCAACCTCGTTGGGCGCAACACTGGACAAAAGTTGGGACATTGTTCTGATAACTTTACAGTGGCTGAGTTACTACCTAGACGGGCCATCTGATCTCAAGGTGAAGGATGTTCCTCCGCTACCTACCTCACTCACGAATAGCGATCTAGCCTCGGTGGACGCTTCTTTGAAGAAGCTCATGGACAGTATCAACTTGCAATCCCCTGAAGTGTTTTTGTCAGTAGTCAGATCGATCATGGGACTTTCGGACAAGATTGTGAAGACCCAGTTGAACAGCGAACAAGGATACGGGCTCAAACCTGTGACAAAAGACGGGGTCTTGATGCCATGTGCTTTCAATAGAAGCTTCTTCATCAACAAGCTTACAGACATTTGTGAAATCAATCCACAGAAGTTCTTCATCGATTCAGACAAAAATTGGGATTACATCAACAAGTTTTATACCCGTCTGGCCAGCGACAGGTCACTAGATGACGACCTGAGATTGCTGGTAACCAGAAGCCTGGACTCCATTATTAAAAGCACAGCTGTGGCTGGTTTCAATCACAGCCTTGTCGCAGAAAACACCACCAGCAGCAGTGAAAATGAGAGGATCCATTTGGAGACAGAGAAGAAAGTTTTGAACTCGCTAGAAAACTTCATCTGCACGCTCGCCAAACTCCCCATTTCAAGTGAGGTTCTGATCACTAACTGTGAGGTTGAGATGCAACTCCAGACCCTCAATACACTGAAAAGCATCATTGATCGTTTTGGTACTGTTATTCAACGCTACTGGGGGGTGGTGACTGCGATGCTCAACTCTCCCTTCGGAATCATTGCCAACATGGATGACCGTGTCCTTCAAGAGAAAACAGTCAATGACATTATAGTTTCGGTTCTTAGATCCACTTTTGAAACACTCAAAGTGGTGCTTGACAACATTCTTCAAAGCATTCCGGTCAACCAAATCAACGTGATTATTGACTGTCTTTACAATTTTGTCACTCAGACGCTAGACATGAACATCTCATTCAACTCCATCAGTTATTTCTGGTTGATCAGCGACTACCTAAAGGAAAGAATTGAAAGCATTGACAACACCGAAGACGAATCCAAGTTGGAGTCTCTGATCACTACAGAGGAACGCCTTAACGAGTGTGTCAAAAAAGGACAAAACGACTTCTCAGAGCTCGAATTCTTCAAGATTTTGTGGATTTATCTTATTCTTAAGCTTGCTCAAACAACACGGGACAAAAGAACCCAAGTGAGAAATGGATCGATCCAAACCTTTTTCAATGTGGTTGACTCTTACGGCAACCAGTCTCCATCTTGGGTTTTAGTCTACAATCTTATCCTCGACCCCGTCATCATGCAAGTTCAACCCCCAGAAGGTGTTGCAACGCGCAGCAATGAAGCTACTGAGAATATAGAGAGTTTCTCTTTTATTGTGAATGGCCTGAGCAAGATTTTTTGTCAATACTTGAACAACATATCCACAGACTTTGCTGAGGAGACTGTGAGATTCTGGAAAGGATTGCTTGAATACTTCACTCGATTGACTTCGGTGGAGGTCAATTGGACGGATCTCAACATTCAAATCTTCAAGGCATACAACAACCTACTCAACACATTCATCGGACCCGATGAACAACCACAGAAACTTCCAGAGGAGCTTGTTGATTTACTTTACAATTTCTGGTCTAGTTTCCAAATCTCGTACAACCTTTCCAACGACTCACTTTACCAGGAATCGCTGTGTGCATTCATCTCTTCATTCGGTCCATTGTTCAAGATCGCCCAGCCTGTGTTAACTTTGAGCAAATTTGAGCACATGCTGACGACTCTCAATTCGTGTATCAGGTACCCCATTCTCATTGGTAGTCAAAAAGACAGCTTGAAATGCACTGATTTGCAGAAAAGCGTTCTTGATAACTTGGCTACTTTTTCGTTCCAGGAACCAAAGTTTGAATCGCTACTTCTTCAACAGCTCAACTTAATTGTCATTTTACCCTTTTCTACGCGTGAAATCATTCAGAAAAAACTAGGAGCCCGTGAAATCAGGATCCCCACATTTATTGCGGCGAGTTATGAGGCTATTCAACTCCTCCAGCGTCACATTGACTCCATAGATGATCTCACACCGTTTATCAACGATAGATGTATCTCCAAGATGTACAAAGCCCTCTTGGAACCATCCAAACTGAAAAGCTCCTCGTTCCAATGCAAGGATGGAAAGTACCTCTGGATGGAAAGTCTCAACACGTTGGTTAGCACATCACAAAGAATATGTCTTCATCTGAACGACAAAGCGAAATCGGTCAAAATCAAAGATGAAAGCAAAGCACAGGTTGGCGCGCTGCTTCTCGAAACTTTCAAAACGTCATTTATATATCCATACGATATTGAGTCGGACGTTTTCCAAGAATTTGACTTGGCCAAGTATGGAGAAATGAAAGACAGCATCTTGCCATTGTTTTCAGCTGACTCAATAATTCAGAAATCAATTTTGGAAGAGTTCATTGTGACGGTTTGGACTTTTTCATTCCTCTATTCTCTTGATGACATCGATAACTCTTTCCTCAAGTCTTCGAAATCTCCATTAGAGGTGTCAGCAAAGCTCTGCAATTTCGAATTTGACTCAACATATGGCACCACATCAGAGATTTCCAAGCTACCAAGACTCAAACTCTCGAAGAGGTGTCTGAGCGATCTCATTTCGTTTTCGTTACCATTGCCTGAAAACAGCCTTTTTGAGAGTTCTCTTCCATATTTCCTTTCAAGGTGTTCTTTTGCTTTGAGAAAGTTTTTGAGTGATGTGAAACTGCTGAATAAAGGGCCGCTTCCTAGAATCCAACAAGTGGAGGTCAGACTGATTCTTGAAGGGCTGGTCTCCATCATTAACGCATTGGACAATGTTGATCAGACCGTATCCAAGAAGGTGTACAAAGAGTTGGTCATTTTGTATCCGTTGTTGGTGAAATCAATCTCTTGTGGAATTAGAGTCGAAGGGGTTTCTACTCTGATTGAATTCATTTGCATGAAGTTTGGCCAAAACATGCTGAACTAAATTAGACTTGTCAAATTCCTGCAATAAGTGCATAAATCATACATGTTTGTATATATAGAGATGACTATTGTTGAATCTACAGTTTTGTTTCAAGTGTAATTTGAATGTATATTCAGACGACGGAGGATACATGAGATCAAAATTCAGTAGACATGGAGAAGAAACCAATAACAGGGCTAAATGCAGATGACGAATGGTATTCGAGTGAGATGTTGGTGTGTGCTATTGTTGTACACTAGTTCCTTGGCTTGTCAGTTTCTTTATTTGAAAGTGTTTCTGCCCGTAGAGGCGGTCATGTAGGAAGAATTTGTCTGGCCAGTAGGTGCCTCCAAAGGTGTTTCGAGAAGATTGACCGTTGAACCTTCATTGAATCCATCGTTCGTGGTTTGTGTTCCAAATGGTTCGGCCCCATGATCATTGGCGTAGCTGTCTTCGAAGTAACCGGGGTTATATGCAGCAGGAATAGTATGTTTGGCACCAATGCCCAATCTTTCTCTTTCGTAATCTCTCCAAGTCATTTGAATAATTGAGGACCCATCAAATTCTCCATCCTTGTTATCGTGTCCTCCTTGGTCCCCTCCTTGAGTCTTTCTAGTGTCACCCCAACTGAAATCATCAAACTTCCAAAATGCGTAAGCTGGCAGCACAAAATTCCAGATTGGTAGTGATAAGAAATAAATAAGCATCCATACCACGTACATCAGGTTCGAAACTGTGATCACAATGAGCAATCCGGGAAGCCCAAAGATAATGGCCATCAACACCAGAGACATCACTGGAGTAGGCTTGGAAACAATGGCAATGACAATGATGTACAAGGTGAATGTAATGGAAGCGGGAAGAACCAAAGTACCAACCAGTTCCACCGCAATGATGAAATTCATGGAGAAACAGAATGTTCCACAAAGGTCACGGACCAAGACAAGTTCCATCAAGTTATGAACTGTCGAATTGATCCAACGACGACGTTGGGACAGCAGCACCTTAAATTTATCCGGAACAACTGTCTTGCACGCTGCTTTTGGAACGAAAACCTGTTTTCTCTTCGGGAATGTTCTCAACATCAATGAAGACAGATATCTGTCTTCACCAAGCAGCAACAAGTTCTTCTTATGCAAACTGTCAAGAACATTTTCCGAGTACTTCTCCACAATGTCGGAGTTGGCAAGAATTGGCACCCAGACGTTCAGATCTTTCGGAGTCTTGATACGGTACATGCAGAAGCATCCTGGAAGACATGTAACTGTACCAAAGGCAGACTCAAACGCTTTCGATTGATGGTGTGAGATATAATACTCAAAGACTTGAATGGCCGTCACCCAGGACTGAGCTTTGTTCGAGATTTTTGTCTCTCCACACAGGCCCATGATGTCTGGTTTTTTAACCATTTCGGCATTCATATGAGTCAAAGAATCTGGATAAACCAGAGTATCTGCATCAACCATCAAAACGACTTCGTACATCGTCGCCATCAAACCAGTAGCTTGCCAAATTGCACGCAACATTTCAAACTCAAGCTCGGTCATCCGTTCATTGAATGTAACTTTCTGAAGGAAAGACATTAAAATAATTTGAGAATCACGTTTACCTCTGTTACCAGGCTTGGCAGCAGTCGCCTCAGCAGGGGTACCGCATTTGACAACCAGCAAAACAGGCGTTTTCTGTTGCTTCTCTGGTGGAACCGTGGAGTCGTCATACTTGTAGAATCCAGCATAAACTTTAGCCATGTTGTGTCTCTTTGCTCCTTGAGCAACAGAGACATACGAGTATGGTTGGACTTGCTCTTTTGGAACAACCAAATCCGTCATCAAATCCAAACAGATATCCGGCGTGGTCTTTTCGTTACCTGCACCGGTAATGATACCGTCACAGATCACCACAATCAACTGATGAGAGTTTGGATAGTCTGTGGTTGCAATCGAGTCCATAGTTGTTCTGATACCGTCTTCATCTTCAGAGTAACACGTAACTAAACACATGGTATGAACTAACGGATATCCAAACGGCTCCCAACTAACTGGTGGTTGTGGAATAACGTCTGGATGCACCAAGTCAGCTCCCAACGTGTGGATTTCGTTGTCCTCAGCTGCCCCCAAGACCGGACTCTTGAACGGATTAGGGTTACCAAGGTCTGTGTTTGACATGTTTTCCAGTAACAATGACTGTCTCGATTGGCTTCTGTTGTGCTTCTTAGATTTGTTGGCAAGGAGGAACGCTTCCGTTGTCATGGTCATGTACTTTGGCTTGTAATCCTGATTCGTGACGGGTGTGGTGTCGTCGTCGATAAACTCCGAGATTTCACCGCCCCACGAAAGCCTCAACCCTTTTCTTTTCTGTGCCTTACCGTGATAGTTGGCCCTTCTTTTCACAGGAACGGTGGATATAGGAGCCGCCGACAGCGGATCGTCCACCCAGTTCTCGATGTTTCTCTCTCTTTCTGCGAGCTCTTTCAATGGAGTCACAGAAGCGCCCTGTTTACGGGCAATGACCCACTTGAAATAGCACGCCACAGCAAACTTGACAATCACAATGGAGAGAACAAACACCAGAGAGACATACAGAACAATTGTGGCAGCAATGCATCCAATTGTGTCCACGTCAACAACTCCAACTTTCACGATTTCAACAAGACAGTTGGCCGCCTGTCTTTCGTGAGGCTCGGTCAGAATAAGTGAGATGTCGTGGCCTTGCAAGGTCTCGTCGTCTCTGATTCTGTCAAACAGTTCGGGATATTCAACGTCGTCGGTTTGGATCCAGCTCAACAAATCCATGTCCAAGACGTATCCGTTGTAAACCACCAGATTTCTAGAGCTGTTGGCGATGTTGTCCCAGGTGTAGTAAACGTCACCTTGCACTTGGAGACTGTAGAAAGACTTTCTTGCCTTAGACGAAGTGTGGCACGCATATCCGTTGTAGTATTCCTGTGTGAAGTTTGGGCTTGTTGATCCATCGAGACTGAATGTTTTACATGGCATGTACCATGCGAGTTCATCGTCTTCGTAGGGAATCGAGCAGTTGTCTCTTGGTTTGATCAGGCCTTTGCAGTTTCCGTTGACGTTTTGAAACAAGAAACTGGCATCCTTGCCCCCTGCATTGACTGGAGGGTAGAGAATGTTTGTTCCTGCGTCGATTCCAACTGCTTCTGGATGGGACGACGAGTCGAGGTTGTAGGCTCTTCCGTTGATCACCAGGTAACCGGTGGAAATGTCGTCGGGCTGGAGACGGAGACGGAGTCCCGTGCAGGCTGTTCTTGTGAAACCAAATGTGAGGAAAGCAATGATGGCACCTGTGCAAAGAATGATAGATATGAGACCCATTTTTTCACGCCACGCATACTGTCTTTCCTTTGTTTTGAAACCGAAAAGGCTCAACAAGGGTGCGGGGGCCCAGAATGTCACGGCGTAGGAGTAGAGCTTCCAGTAGGAGATTGATTTGTTGTCCTCTTCGAGCTCCATTCTCTTTGGCGGGAGCGACGAGTAGAAAGGGTTGAGTGGGTCTGCCTCGTCGTCGCCGCCTTCGTCATTCAGCCCGTACGCTTCTGTGACAGGGACCGTTTGCTGTGTTGTGGAGTCTGATTTTTTCCCTGTATGTTTGGAGGAAGCCGCTCCTCCACCCAGAGGGAACGCGTTTCTGGAAAGAGAGTCTGATCTGCGCAAACCGGACGGAGCACCGAGATCGTCGAGCTGGATGTCGTCGTCGTGGCTGTCGTACGAGCTCCTGTTGTTGGTTCTGTCTCTGTAGGAGCGAGATCTTCTGACCTCTGAGTTGTTTCTCATTATTGAGCTCGATACAGAGTTGTGTTTTGTACGATCTCTGCGCACGAGCGACCGTTTACGCCCGACAGAGCCCGACTCTGGGTCGTGATCGAGGTTTTCGATGCCCAGTCCTGTCAGGCTCTGGCCGGACGAGGCACCGGGTCCGTAGAAACCCGAGCCGCTGTATCTCTGGGAGAAAGGCACTGTTGTGGTGTTAGCGAGAGGGCTGTTTTGGGAGGGCCGCGGCTGCGGAAAGCGCTCAGCTGTGCGAAAACCAGCGGCGCCCGGATCGGTCGGCGTACTTACTTGTCCCGTGCTGTGTGCTGCCGGGTTATGTGAAGGCGACTCGCTAGTTTTTTGGCAACAAGATCGTTTAGTGTCTTGTTCTGAGGAATTTTTTTTTTCTAACAAAGCGTTTATACAAAGTTTTTCACGGCTGTGGCTGTGTTGATTTGGCGGATGCGAGCGAAGCGAGCAGAGCGAGCAAAGCGAGGTGAGGTAGCGTGCGAGGTGAGATGGATGAGGTAGCGTGCGAGCGAGCGTGAGTGGGCGGACGGGGGCGGCTGAACCAAACCATGAGCGGTTGAGCAACGACTCGCTTCGCTCGTCGTTGCTCGCTCGTCGTTGCTCGCTCGTCGTTGCTCGATTTACGCGTCAACCACCAGAATTTCCGAAAAGGGAAAAATTAGGTGCACGAAAAATTTGTGGGTTCGATTTGAGACAAGAAAAAAAAAAAGGGACTCACATAATTTTGATTTGTTTTACAAAGCAGCAGAAACAAAACGGAACTTGTCAAGTGTTAACGTTTGCCCTGACACGCCATGTCCGACAGAAGGAGCCCTAGAAAGAGACAGATTGCCGACGAGGCCGATTCCGACGACGAGCGGTTCAATTCGCCCGCGCCACGGTCGTCGCCAGCGCTGTCGTCGCCGATCGCGTCGTCCCCAAGACACATGCCGTCGTCGCCTGCTCTGCCCTTTGAGGACGACGAGGACCCGGACGAGAACCCGGAAAGCCGGTACTTCAACGACGTGGACGACCTCGAAGAAAGACTGGAGGAACAGACGGGTGTGGACCTGATCGGCGACGCTATGGAACGTGACTACGCAGCGAATCCCGAACAGGACACGTACGAGGCGGCAGACATCGATGACGCTGATTACCAGGAGCTGTCTGCGGCGGAAAGAAGAAGGGTCGACACCATGCTGAACGCACGTGACCAGCTGGTTCGCGGTGCGAACCTCGATCTGGACGAACAGGACGAGGAAGAAGGCGACATTCCACGTGACGAGTACGGTCTGCCGCTGCAAAGACGCCGCAGAAGACACAGGTACGACGAGGACCCAGAAGACTACTTTGACGATGTGGATCCGCTGACCGAGGAGCTGAGCCTGGAGGCGCTGGCCGAGGTGAAGGCTCCGTCCATCTTGGAATGGATCGTGATGCCCAACGTGACGCGGTCGATTGCAAGAGAGCTCAAGTCGTTCCTGCTCGAGTACACCGACGAGCAAGGCCGCTCGGTGTACGGAAGCCGTATCAGAACGCTCGGTGAGGTGAACAGCGAGAGCTTGGAAGTGTCGTACATCCATCTGCTCCATTCCAAAGCAATCCTCGCCCTGTTTCTCACCACCTGTCCCGAGGAGATGCTCAAGATCTTTGACGTTGTGGCCATGGAAGCCACCGAGCTGCATTACCCGGACTACGGCCAGATCCACTCGGAGATCCACGTGAGAATCGCCGACTTCCCCACCATCAACAACCTCAGAGAGTTGAGAGAGTCGAACCTGAACTCGCTCGTGCGGGTTACGGGTGTCGTGACCAGAAGAACCGGTGTCTTCCCTCAACTCAAGTACGTCAAGTTCAACTGTCTCAAGTGTGATGCCGTTCTCGGGCCGTACTTCCAGGACTCGAACCAGGAAGTCAGGGTGACCTTCTGTACAAACTGTCAGTCGCGCGGTCCGTTCAGAATGAACTCGGAAAAGACGTTGTACCGGAACTACCAGCGGATCACGTTGCAGGAGTCGCCCGGGTCTGTTCCTGCGGGAAGACTGCCTCGTCACAAGGAGATCATTCTGTTGTGGGACCTGGTGGATATGGCGAAACCAGGAGAGGAGATCGAAGTCACTGGAGTGTACAAGAACTCGTACGACAGCAACTTGAATGCGAAAAACGGGTTCCCTGTTTTCACGACGGTCATCGAGGCCAATTCGATCAAGAAGAGAGAGGGGGCCACAAAGGGTGGGAACGATGGATCTTTTGTGGAGAGCGGATTGTCTCCGTTCCAGTGGACCGAAGAAGACGAGAAGAAGATTCGCCAAATGAGCAGAGAACGCGGGATCATCGACAAGATCATTGCGTCGATGGCTCCGTCCATTTACGGCCACAAGGACATCAAGACGGCGGTTGCTTGTTCGTTGTTTGGAGGAGTCCCTAAAGACGTGAATGGAAAGCACTCGATCAGGGGTGATATCAATGTGCTCCTTTTGGGAGATCCTGGAACGGCCAAGTCGCAGATCTTGAAGTATGTGGAGAAAACGGCTCATCGTGCTGTCTTTGCCACGGGTCAAGGTGCCTCGGCAGTTGGTCTTACTGCTTCTGTGAGGAAAGATACCATCACGAGAGAATGGACTTTGGAAGGCGGTGCTCTTGTGCTTGCCGACAAAGGAGTGTGTCTCATTGACGAGTTTGACAAGATGAATGACCAGGATAGAACTTCTATCCACGAGGCGATGGAGCAACAGTCGATTTCCATCTCCAAAGCAGGTATCGTGACGACGTTGCAGGCCAGATGTTCGATCATAGCTGCTGCCAATCCTATTGGGGGTAGATACAACTCCACCATGAATCTGTTACAAAACGTCAACTTGACAGAGCCCATCCTTTCGAGATTTGATATTCTCTGTGTGGTGAGAGATCTTGTGAATCCAGACGTGGACGAGAGACTGGCAAGTTTTGTGATTGATTCGCACATCAGATCGCATCCGATGACTGAAGACGACGTTGCTGACCCGGCCGAGGAAGACGAGGACGAAGACGTGGTGATGCAAAGTTCTAGAGGAAGACTGGCACAAATGAGAAAGCAAAAGGAGAGCGAGATCTCACCTATCGAGCAGGACTTCCTCATCAAGTACATTCACTATGCCCGGACCAGAATCCAGCCAAAACTCAATCAAATGGACATGGACAAAGTTTCCAGAGTCTATGCGGATCTCAGAAGAGAAAGTAACACCACTGGATCCTTCCCAATCACTGTGAGACACTTGGAAAGTATTCTGAGAATTGCAGAATCTTTTGCCAAGATGAGACTCAGCGAGTATGTTTCGAGCAGCGATCTTGATAGAGCCATCAAGGTCACCATAGACAGTTTTGTTGGTGCTCAAAAGGTGAGTATACGGAAACAGTTGCAAAGAAGCTTCATGAAGTATACTCTGCCAAACAGAAGAGGCCCTGCTGGAGCAACCGCTGTTTGAGAGAGAACGTTGGGTGTGTTTTGGTGGATTAATGGCTGGATTTGCGCTTTCATCTGGTTGCTTTTATTTAAGTGGTTGCTTTGATATTTGTTCGAATAAACGTTACTGTGTATCTACGACTAAGGACGAGCGAAGCGAGTCGTGACCGAGTAAGTGGTGGGCGAGTAAGTAACGACAAGCGAGTCTTGAGTGTAAGTCTGGCATCCATTGTACGGAGAGACATTGCCAGTGACTCGCTTCGCTCGTACATAGTTGACTCTTGTAGTAGCCGTTGCTCTTGTGATGGACCCACGTCCACGGCAAGAGCAAACGCAATTGAGCAAAGCGAGCAAAGCGAGCAAAGCGACAGTATTCGAGTGATGAAAGATTCCCGAGCGAGTAAGTTGTAAGCGAGTTTCGGTGGTCTTGAGTTCTCTCCGATGACATTTCGTTCGAATACAATGAAACTCGCTTCGCTCGTCGTTTTCGATCGAACAGAAGATATCATTGACTCACTCACGACTCGCTTCGCTCGTCGTTCGCTCGTCGTTCGCTCGTGTCTCAAACTGATGGTGGAAAAAAATGGGTTTCGAAGGAAGGCGTTTCGAAGGAAGACGTTTCGGCGCAGTCACCTCCTCTTCCACACTACCCACTCGCGACTTGCCACCTTTGCGCTTGCTGACATCTGCTTCCGCAGATCGCTGGAGAGACCCGAGATGGCTCACCGAAGACTTCACCTCTTTGCTGTCCATTCGAGTATCGAGTCTGAACGAGATTTGAGGAGAGTCGTCAAACACTTTTGATGCTGCGTCGACTTGCTCGACACCGGTTGGTTTTCTCACTGGTTTTCCAGCCAGTTTCTTTCGACTGTGTGCTGTGGGACTGTCAAAACGGAACCGTGAGATGATCGACTGGTTCTGGTTTCTTTCAGAGGCCAATTGCTGTGTGACTCGAGGGTCATTGAGTGTTTCACGCGCGGTTTTTCTTGGCCTTCCAAACCGTTTCCCCATTCCGTGCTTGGTAGAAGGGTCCAAGATGACGAAAACGGACCCTCCATAACCTCGAGAACGGGTCTCGGCAGCCGTTTCGCACGGAGCAGCCGTTCTCCGACGTTTGGCTCGGACATTGTCGAACTGGATTGTCGATTTCGTGAGCTTGTTGAGTTCCTGGGACGTGAGTTGTTCCTGTCGACTGGAGCAAGCTGAGCGGGCTGAGCGGGCTGAGCGGGCTCGAGTGTGGTTGGAGGCGGATTCTTCGGGAAAGTAGACCTGCGAGTACGCCGAGGCGAGCTGGATCGGATCGATGTCCGTTGGGGGCTCCTTCAGTTCTGCTCTCACGCTGACATCCATTGGTGGGCCAGCAGAGAAGGGGGGGGACAAGAGGGCAAAAAGAGAGGTGGAATTTTGTGGGAGATTTGAGGTAGCGAAGCGACGCAAAGCGACGCAAAGCGACGCAAAGCGACGAGCGATGCTCTGGCGATGCTCTGGCGATGCTCTGGCGATGCTCTGGACGAGCATAGCAAGTAGTAAGCTCAAGAGTATTCGATTACTCGACTAGTCGCTCGGGAGTATTGTACTACTCGACCGTTGCTCGCTCGGAAATCTTCCATTACTCGATATTGTATTAATCGCTCGGGGATATTTCATTACTCGATATTGTATTACTCGCTTTGCTCGTCCTCGCCTTGCTCGTCCTCGCTCCGCTCGCTCCCCCCTTTGACCTCCTCGATCAAACTGTCAAACTCGCTCGCTCCCAGCCTCCTCCTGAGATACTTAAATTCCTCCCCCTCCTCCCTCTCCCCCTCCTCCTCCTCCTCCTCGCTGGGTCCATACCCACACTCCTCCAGAACCTCGACCGGCAACACCGTCACCAGGTTGCGTGCCGGATCGATCAGCAGCTGCTCCATGACCCTGAGCAGCCGGCTCGCGCACGCCGACTGCTGCTCACAAGGAACAGGCTGTCCAAACTCAAGGGCCACAAGGTCGATGCACTGCGAAACGAGCTCGACCTCGCTCTCGTCCTCGAACAGAGGCAGTTTTTCTACGTACAGCAGGTGCCGCAGAAACTCCTCCACACACGTGAACCGCGTGCACAGGCAAACCGGGCACTCCAGGTGCACAACAACGCCGTCCGAGCGCTCCACGACAAGCTCCTCGGTCCACACAGCGGCGCTTTCTACCGACGGCTTGAGTCTCGGCAGCGCCTTGCCGGCCCGGCGACTCGCCAGGAACCGTTCAAAGGTCTGTTCCTGCAGTTCCATGAGCTCTCTGTGCAGCATGGCCTCGCAAAGCAACAAGCCACCGGTGAACAGGGGTGAAAAAAATTGCACTCAACGTAGAGTATATAGAAGGTGATAAGTTGTCTGGGCGGAAAACCACTTAACGAGCAGAATCGACAGACAGGTGGACAGACAGGGTGGACACAGGACCACCAACAGGATCGTTGAGCCACCTCGTCGAGCCACCTCGTCGAGCTACCTCGCTCCGCTCGCCAGCTTCGCTTCGCTCTCTTCGCACCCGTGCACCGGCTCTCCCGCGATTCCCGCTCCGGCTGAAAAATCAAACTTGACTTGTAAAACTTTAGCTTTGTGTCCAGAGAAAAAAAAAGCCATCGCCAGTGCCAATCAGTCCCGCGTCGCAGCACTCCAGCGTTTTCCCCCATTGCTACCGGGCCTTCTTACAGCATCCAAGCTCCGTCGAAAATGAGCTCGTCCGCAGAATTGACCCCGCGGCCGCCAAAACCAATCAAGCCGTCGGCGATCTTCACCTTCATACCAAACATGATCGGATACTACCGTGTCTTGACGCTCGTGGCGTCCTTCTTCACCATGAAGGACTACCCGCTCTTCACAATGGGCGTTCTGTACTCCACCTCGTGTCTGCTGGACGCCTTCGACGGCTACGCAGCCCGCAAGTTTGACCAGTCCACCACCTTTGGCGCAGTGCTCGATATGGTCACCGACCGGTGCTCAACTTGCTCCCTCATAGTGTTCCTCACGGTTCTGTATCCGTCGTGGTTCATCCTGTGGCAGCTGCTGATCTCGCTGGATCTCGCGTCCCACTACATCCACATGTACGCCACCATCACGTCCGGATCCAAGAGCCACAAGTCTCTCAAAGAGGATAGCAACGTTCTTCTGAGACTCTACTACGAGAACAGAACCGTTCTCTTCTTTGTCTGCGCCCTCAACGAGCTCTTCTACATGGCTCTCTACCTCGACTACTACCACTTTGCGCAGCTTCCGCTGCTCGGCATCTCCTTCCCAAGACTCCTCGTGTACATCTCGCTGCCGGTCTGGTTCTTCAAGCAGGTGATGAACGTGATCCAGCTCGTCGGTGCCGTCAACATCCTCGCCGAGCTCGACGCAAAGGCCTACAACGAGAGGAATAAGTTGAACTGAGCGAACGACGAGCGAAGCGAGTCGTGAGTAAGTCGTGAGTAAGTCATGAGTGAGTCGTGAATGAGTCGTGAATGAGGCATCTCAAAAACTTCTTTGCATCCAGACAATGTCTGAGTTCAAATGATCACCTCGCATTCCCAAAAATTGTCTTTTCTCGCTGTGAATGTTCTCATTCTTTCGCTCGCCTTTTGCTTTACTAAGTCTTTACGGTAATTCGAGCTATTCGCTCTTTCGATTTTTTAATTATACATATGCGACGAACGAACGACGAGCGAAGCGAGTCGTGAGTGAGTGATTTACTCGGTAATTTTAAGTAACTCGTTATTGTGAATCTCACTCAGTCGCTTCGCTCGTCATTCGTGAGCCAGGAAATAACTCCCCTTGTTCGCTCGAATCGCTTCAGCTCCATTAGTAGTTCATCGTTCACTCACTCGTCGTTCGTCCGTCAGTCGCTCGAATCGCTTGCTTTCGCAACTCCTGACTCGGCTCAACTCCTTTCGTGGATCATCGTTCACTCACTCACGACTCGCTTCGCTCGTCGTTGGTTCGCTCAATCGCTCCTTCTCAGCCTCTCCTTTATCAACGACGCAGGACTCGACGGCGTCGACGGCCGCAACGACGCCTCCTTCCTCGACGAAAGCAACCTCTCGCGAATCAAATCACTAGCCGTCTTGTCGTGCTGCGCAACCATACTATGCTGGGCGGTCTTCGATCCCGACCGTGAGATGTTCATGTTTGCAAACGACCGAGAAATGTCCATCGCCAACAACGACGTGTCCGGCTGCTCCCTCGACGGCGTCGACGCAAGCGACGCCGCGCTCGAGCTTTCGCTCGAAACGGCCGGCCGCACACGTCTCTGGTCTTCAAACTCCTCCTCTGACGAGAGACCGCTCACAAGCGGCAGCCCAAGAAGCTTGCGTTGTCTGTTTGAAAGCGGAATGTCCAGACACTTGTCCTGCGGTTTCACCAGCCGGATCACACTCGTCGCCACGTTGAGCGCCAGAACCGTGTACACAACGTAGTTCACGTACTTGCCGTAGTCTGCAACGTGGAATCCGCCCACTTGCGCGTGATACAGTCTCAACTTCACAGAGAAAAGCTCAACAAGCGCCAGAACAAAGCGGTATACCAGCAGCAACAGCGTATTCACCAGCAACTTGCGCACCTCGGCATCTTTGTTGGTGATCCTCGAGAGTGCAAGCTCAACGTAGGGGCTCCGCAGGTCCTCGTTCTCGTCCCATATCTGGTTTTTCAGCGGCGAAGATGGTTTTTCGCTGCTTGCAGACTGTTGTTGTGGCGCCACACGGCTCAAAGCGGGACTCCCGTGACTGTTGAGCAGTCTGTTGGGCAAAACAGGTGTTCCGCTCGTTCTCTTGGACTTGAATATGGAGCGCTGATACAAGTTGGAGCTGACGTCAGCAGCTAGCGGCGAGCCCGTGCGCGCCGACGCAGGCAGCTGTTCCGGCAGATGCTGCTGGAACTTCCGGTTCAACAGCGGCGAAGCCGGGCCTTTCAATGTGCTATTGAGAGGGCTCTTGAGTGCGGGCGATGTGCTGTTGCTGAACGTGTGTGGCGCAAGTGGAGTCGAAGATATCATGGTTGGGGCTGGGTTTCCAGTCTTGCGAAGCCCAGACTTGAACGGCGACGACACCAGCGGCTTGATCGGCGTGTACGCCGAGATGTTCGAGTCACGGAGAAACGATGTGTCGGAGAGTGCGGTGGACTCCGCGTGGAGACGCACCGACGGGGTGAGTGCTGTGGTGTTGTTGGATTCGAGTTGGTCGCCTCCCAAATTGATTTTCCTTCTGGCCTGCAAAAACGTGTCATCCGAAGGCGTGAAATACGAGCTGTTGATCGACGAATTGACCGGTGTGTGGAAGGACATGGCTGGCGGAGACGAGCGCACGCGATCGTGACTCAAACGGGTTGAAATGGTGGGCTTTAACAAGAAACAAAACAATACAATGATTTGAGTTGAAGTTTTTTTTTTTTTTTTTTTTCGAGTCGAAAAAATTATTTCAAAATTATGTTCAACTATTTCAAATTTGAGCTACTACAAAATATAAATCTCTGGCTCAGTCTCATTTCAGTGGCCAGTAGCCAGGGAACAAAAAGTGCATCTTCTCTAGCAACGCTCTGTCTCTGCCGGACTCGCTCGTGCTGACAGCAAACTTCATCGTGTTCTTGTAGGTCTCGCCAACGTTTCCGGCCTTGATTTCTGGCTCAAGCACCTCAATGAGCTTCTCAGCAACCAAGTGTGCGTTCGCACTGTTGGCCTTGAGGTTGCCAACCACAGTCTCCACGGTCACAGGCTCCTCCGCGTCGTTCCACGCGTCGTAATCGGTAGACATGCAGATCATCTGGTACGCAATCTCAGCCTCTCTTGCAAGCTTCGACTCCGGAATACACGACATGTTGATGACAGATCCGCCCCAGCTTCTGTACAACTTGGACTCTGCTCTCGTCGAAAAGGCAGGACCCTCCATGCAGATCACAGTCAGGTCGTCCTTGGCGGTTTCTCTGGTGTGCAACTGAACACCGTCACCTTGCAAAACGTCGGCACAGTGGTCGCCAATCAGCTTGTTGAGCGTGAGATCAAAAGGTTCGCCGAATCCAGCATGCGCCACAAATCCTTTTTCGAAAAAGGTGGATTTTCTGATACCTTTGGTTCTGTCAATGACCTGGTTTGGCACCACAAAGTCACGTGGCTTGATCTGAGGTTGCAGAGATCCCACAGCACTGAACGCCACAATCGTGGTGACACCGAGCGACTTGAGAGCAGCAATGTTGGCCTGGTTTGGCACGTCCGAAGGCAGCAGATCGTGGTGCTGCCCGTGTCTGGCCAGGAACGCGATCGGGAATCCGCTCGCGGTCTTGGACACCGTGATAGGCGACGAAGGGAAACCCCATGGGGTCGAGATCGTCAGCTTGGCCACCGGAGTCAGAGTGTCGAGCTGGTAGAGACCTGTTCCACCAATGATGGCGAGTTTGACTGGTTCGTTGAAGTGGGTAGGCAAAGCGGTCATTTTGGCTCCGATTTTCTGTGCTGCGTCGAAAACTTCTTTCTTGGACATTCCACAGAGGTCGAAGTGCTCTACTTATAATGCGAAGCGGGCGGTGGAAATGA
>PPHT02000013.1:61724-131748 GCA_003705115.2 Ogataea henricii
TTTTTTTTTTTTTTTTTTTTTTTTCAAATTTTCCAGATAAAAGAGATCTTATTATACACACAGATCCTTGACAAACCAAACCACACTAAACCACATATACACCCTCCATAATGGCGAAACAGAGAGGAAGAAGAGCCACCAAGGAGAAATCCAGACCTGCCAACGAGGACCATCTCGCTGAACCCGTCTCCACGGAAGAATCCTACCACAATCATGAATCTACCACCACCACCACCACCCCCACTAACAACGTGAACGAGATCACTCCCTTCTTTGGTCTCATCGACTCTGTCGAACTGGAATACTTCAAACAAGCCGAGTCGACGCTGAACATCAATGCGTTCTCGAGTCCCGATGAGAGAATTGCGTTCATCGGCAGTGTTTTCGAAGAATCTAAGGGCAAGGAGTTGAAGCTGGTGACAAACCAGATCTGCTCGAAGCTGGTGGAACGTCTGATCTTGGTGGCAGACTTGAAACAGATGAGACAGCTGTTCAAGGCATTCAACGGTCACTTCGTGCTGCTGTGTAACCAGAAGTACTCGTCGCACGTCATGGAAACGTTCTTGGTGAGAGCAGCATCCTGGATAGAAAAACAGCTTTTGAGACAAAAGGGCGAAGAATCTCAAGATTATGAGGATGAAGAGGATGAAGAAGAAGAAATTGTGTCGATGGAAAACGCTTATCTGTTCATGTTGGGCGAATTGAAACCGAATATGAAACAAATGATGGTCCACAAGTATGCGTCACACGTTTTGCGAGTGATTCTGTTGATTCTGGCTGGTAAACAACTTCCGTCTGCTGTGGAATCGAATTCGATCTTGCGCTCTAAGAAATCGAAAATCGCTCGGAAAATGATCGATATCAAGGATTCTGAAGACTACAAAAAATCATACATGACCCCGTCCAACTTCAAAGAGGAGCTCTCCGACGTTTTGAAGCTCATTTTGAAAGGTCAGGATACTAAGAGCTTGAGAGAACTCGCGATCCACCCTGTTGCATCACCAGTCTTGCAGCTCCTCATTCAGCTAGAAGGAATGGTGGACAAAGAGAGAACTTTCTGGTGCATGACGTTTGGCAGAAGCGACGAGCCTAAAAATTCACAAGAGGAAGGTTTTGTGGAGTACTTGCTTTCGGATGCAATTGGATCGCACTTCTTGGAAACGGCTATAATCTCACAAAGACAGAAAAACGTCGAGAGATTGTATCAATTGTACATGCGTGACCGGATCTTGAAACTGGCAAAGAGAGATACTACAGGCGCTTTTGTGGTTCGGATGCTACTCAAGAAGTTGAAACCAACTGACCAGAAGGAGATCCTCGATAACCTTGTTCCCCACCTCAATGAGCTGATTGTCAACAATTTGGAAATCGGTGCTTCGATCGTTGATTGCTCGACTGAAAGAGGGGATTATCTCAAGAATGAAATTGTGGAGAAATTTTTCGAATTTTTCAACCGTTCTGTGGTTGTGGCTGATGGAGCCCAAAATTCTGATGACGTGAAAGGTGACGTTCTTGAGAATGTGCTTAAGCTGTCAACTTCGACCCTCGGTAACACGAGAGATGATTGGCCTACGGCTGACGAGAGACGCAGATCTTTGTTTTTGGAGAAATTGATTTCGTATGATCAAAAGTTCTTGGACGCCTCACTCGAGAGTTTGATCAACTCCCCAACTGACCGGCTTGTGGCTATGTGCAAGCACGGAGTTTTTTCGCACGTTGTTGAGAGTTGTTTGGACACCAGCCGGGTAGACTTGCTTGCACGCAAGAGATTCTTGAATTCCATCATGGATCATATTGTGGATCTCTCGTGTAATTCCACTGCTTCCCACGTGGTTGACAAACTGTGGTTCTTCACTTGGAAGTTGAACGTTTACAAAGACCGCATAGCAAAGTTACTATTTGACAACCATGATCAAGTGAAAAACAGCGTCTACGGTAAACTCGTTTGGAGAAACTGGCACATGGAGTTGTATTCGCGTCGGTACCGAGACTGGAAAAGAGTCGTGAAAGAACAAGATCAGGTTTTCGAGACTGAAACTGAGACTGACAAACAGGAAAACAAGCCAACCAAATATACTGCGGTCGGTTCGGGTGGCAAGAGAAGCCACTCGGAACAAGACAACTCCGTCGATGCACAAGGTCGCCATTCGCACAAGCGACACCAACCAGCGACGACGCTCGCCATGACAACCGGGTCGAACTCGCGCCGCTGAATCTATTTTTGCACGGTGTGGTGTGTATTGTTGTTTCATTTCCCTATTGTTTACCCTGCTTTCATCAAAGAATCAGCATTCGTAATGTGTTTGTTGTGCTCATAATAACGGAGCCCAAACTGGCATGGATGGTAATGAGATAAATCTATTCTAAACCTATTTTTGCCTTGACTCGGAGAAAAGTACTCATGTACAAGAAATGACGCATCCCGGTCGCTTAAACCGCCAAGCATACCTATATAACGTCAACTTGAAATAGGGCATGCGGTTGCTTCGCTCTGGGCCTTGTTGTCCAGTCTGGAACCACAGTTTTACCACAATCGGAATCTGTCATGTTTCCTGATAGTAGACATTGTACATGCAGATACGCAAGGTTGCACTCATACCTTGATAATTGTTATATGTACAAAGAGGGAAATTGTTGGAGATTCCCCCCGCACCTCGTCCGGTGTGTGAGAGATAGATTATTTCGCCATTACCGAAACGGGTATTATGCGGGCGGTGCCCTCTTGATCCTTGGGCGTAGCGATGAAGTAGAAAGATATGCAAGTGATCCAGCTCAAAAAATTTCAGAAACCAAGAACCAATTAGACGAGAACGAGTCATTGATCCAGAGGTAGATCCACATAGCGAGAGATGGATTCGAAAATCCCCGCAACTCGTCGGTATCTTTGATGGGTTGCTCATTCACGCACAACTACAATCACTCAGTACACCCCATACGCTAGAAGCACACACACACTACACCCATTCGCCGTACGATGTACCAAAAAGATATACGTTGCAGCGCACCGCATTGCAGGCAGCTGTCTATATCGGCTCAGTATTTTTTTCAGTATCTTTAAACCGTTCTGAAACAATCTCAGGGCCGGATTCTGTGACAGATTCAAAACAAGGTTAGATTACAAACAAGCCTGGTACAAGTTTGTAAGACCCTTACCAACACCAGACACGTTTTAGCTTGGTTTGAGATTCAAATCAACCACCTGATGCAAGCACTTTAGCTCACACAGATCTACACACTAACAGACATCCCTTTTAATCCTAAATGTAGGAGCATCAAACAAAGTCGAAGGCGATCTTCGCGAGGTTGTCAATATCACTCTATTACATCGCTCACACCATTGATCATTCGCACCCGTCTTCTGTTCTCTCGGGTCGCGAGACTTTTTTTATTACCGAAATTGTGCCCCAAACCCTACCGTTATGTGTTGCGTGGTGCATTGCATGGATTTTTTTTCCCTCCCGCACTGCAAACCGTCCGTCGTTACAGTGCACCTTTGATTATTTTTCACGCATTATCGCCGCCTCCACCAAGTTACTCGGCTTTATTCAGCGCACGAATATACTCAGCGGGCATTAAGGAAGTGTAACTTAATCCATTCATTTGGGCACAGTACGATTGAAATTTGAAACACGAGTATAAGTATATTTACTGATTCGTTCAATTGTGAGATTCAGCTTGCTCACAAACCAGTTCAATTTTGTTTCGTTTTGTTTTCCAAGACAGTTTTTTTTGTTTGGTTTTCAGTTTAGAACTACACTTGATACTTGGAAATCGTTTGACGTGGCTCCCATCATAGGAACACCGCAGGCTGGAGCTAGCTGAACCGCCTAAGTGCACACGGACATTATTCTTCATCAACCCTCCATACATACGTGATACACACATACACATACACATAAACTCTCCTTGGGAGGTATGCAGGCTCCAGGACTAAATCAATATTTCCAATAATCATGACAGATACCGGAAGCGCGCTCATGTCTCATACATCGACACCACCAAGGACATTAGGATCTACTACAAAGACGCCATCTGTCAAGTATGAAGACGCTGTGAGCGAGCTCACTGGAAAGACGTTCCCCACTAAAGATGCCAATTCTGTTCACAGCGTAGAAGAATCACTACGCTTGATCGACGACCTCAAGTTCTTCCTTGCCACTGCCCCAGTCAATTGGCACGAGAATCAGGTAATCAGAAGATATTTCCTCAACAAAGAAGAAGGATTTGTTTCATGTGTCTATTGGAACAACCTTTATTTTATCACGGGCACAGATATTGTCCGTTGCGTTGCCTACAAGATTTACCATTTTGGTAGAGCAATCATTGATAGAAAGAAGTTTGAAGAAGGGATCTTTTCTGACTTGAGAGCTCTCAAGTGTGGTGCAGATGCCATTTTGGAGAATCCAAGGTCAGCTTTTCTCAAGTTTTTGCACAAGAATCAATGCTTGAGAACTCAAAAGAAACAAAAAGTGTTTTTTTGGTTTAGTGTGCCTCACGACAAGCTCTTTGCAGATGCATTGGAAAGAGACTTGAAAAAAGAGTTCGCTAACCAACCCGCAACCACAAAGGCTATAAGCGAGCCTTCATTGTCTTTGAAGTTTGACCAATCTCAACCGCTCGCAGATCAAATCATGAAGCATCTGGAGAAAGAGGGTGGACTCAGAGATGGTGAAGTCTATGAAGCTGATAACCTTAGTAACACTGAACAAGTGGTTCAAAGTCCTATCAGAACATCTGCTTCGATAGCAGATCGCAAACCAAACATGAAAACCTCAAACGTTACAGTGAAAGAAGAAGCTGGTAGCGTTACTACAGACGATGACGATTTCCCCTTGGATTTCTTGCAACCAATGGAGGGTCCTTTTGGAAACTACGAATACGGTGCAGTTCCCGAAAGTTATATCTCCTATGGTCATCATCCTTCTCTTTACATGGAGCCTTCAATGTACGCAGCTTCTCCTGGAAAGCCTTATTTTTTGGATGACTATCTGCTGGATCAAGCAACCCCGGTGGTTCCTTATATGTTTACTCCAACACAGGCCCAGTCTCAACAGCAGCAACAGCAGGGTTCTCGCAATGTACCAGCTTCCGCAATGACGCCCATCGGTTTACGAATGACGCCTCGAACACCTAGTGGCCCCTCTTTGAAAGCTGTGACCCCAGGAAACGCCACATTTGCTCAAGCGGTTCATGCTGCTGCTGCTGCGCGTGCTCAGGCAGCATATCATCATGTCATCTCGCAAAGTCATCAACAGAACTTGCAATTAGTTCCGTCTCCTACAACACTTGTGAACGGTAACAACAATGGTTCAAGTGAATCACGATCACATTCGTCTCGGTCGACTAGCAATGGAAGCAATCAAGAGT
Organism: Ogataea henricii; assembly: GCA_003705115.2. Lineage (NCBI taxonomy): Eukaryota > Fungi > Ascomycota > Pichiomycetes > Pichiales > Pichiaceae > Ogataea > Ogataea henricii. Next base: position 67,092 of record PPHT02000013.1, read on the forward strand.
CGAAGGGAGATTCTGGGTCCAAGAATGCGCCACAGGTGCTCATTGGTTATCCAGCTTACCAATATCCCCCAACTTTCACTCCAATGCTGGAAGGCCTAGATTATGACCCATATCAACAGCATCAACCATCTATTCCTTTACCTTCCGCAGGACACTATCCTTATGGATTATACGGGCCATCGCCATATTACTCAGAATTCCCATCAATCCCATACTCGCAGCCTGTTTCTGCCTCGATCTACCACTCGCCAGCTTATCAAGTTTCTGGAAATACCAAGGGCTTTCCTCCAGCCGAAGCTACGGCGCCACCGCCATTTGGTGCACAAGAGAACGGTTCTGACCAAACTAAACCGGCTTCAAAAACCAGTTCTTCCGTGGCAAACGCTGCAGCTTCAGGCAACGATCGGTTAGCCAAGCCACATAAAACAGCACCCAAAGGTATACTTATCAGGGACAAATCACTTGGTGTGGTAGGGGGTAGAATCACAAAGAATGTGAAAGTGAGAGGCAAACAAAAATTGATCAATCCTTCTTTGAAACATTTAGATTTGGACGACCTTTATGATGAGAACGATGAAGCCTATAGTGACATTAGCGAAGAGTCTGAGAAAATTGACCTGACGGCTATAGACACAGGTGCTTTTGGTTCAGATAAAGAATCGCAGGAGAGCTGGAAGGGGAAAATCGACACACTTGTTCCAGAGATCAGCAACAAAACTGTTGTTGATGCTTGCAACTCCAATTCTGAGACTGGTTCCAGAAGTTCGCCTGACTCTAGTAGTTCAATTGGGTTTGATCATTCAAAGAGTCAAGTATCAGACGACAATGAGGAATGATGAGCGCTCCGTTTAATTCAAAGATCTGCTTTTTGGTTTGTGGTTTTGTTATGTTCGTTTTCGTATTTTTTTTACTTTTTTTGCTTCTGTGTGGGGCTTTGCTGGCAGTGGAGAGGCTGTTTGTTAGCTTTGTTTACGTTTTATTGGTGTTTTCAAGATATTCGGCCGAGCTTATAAGCTCGTGTTATGTTATGGTTGTGGTGTTGATTTCAAGATGCCACAGAGACATTGCTTCGTGTGTACTCTTGTATAATTGCAATCTGGATTGCTTGATATGAGAGAACTATGGATAGATAAGAGGTGAGGAGTTTCGCCTCGTATTACAATTCAAGAGCCACTGCTCCAGGCGATAGTTGTGGCATCAAGATAGCATTGTGGAAGGCGAAGAGGAAAGCGGGGATCACAGACATGAATCAAGAATAATTTTTGTTTTTTATATCAGCTGCATTGCAGTTGTGATTTTGGTCAATGGTGGTCGGAATTGGATGTTTTGGCACCGAAATTGTAGTTGCATAATACGCGCGTTCTGCCCTCTTTATACTACTTGATTCGCAGAGCCATTCAGAGAATGGCGGGTAGCCCCCTCTTCTCGTCCCCCTTTTATTTTTTTCCCAAAGGTTCATACGAGTATGTGAATGGCCCGGAATCTGATTTGAGTGGTGGTGTACGGATGTCGGGCATGTGGAGTCACCGTTTTTTTTGTACACTTGCAAACCGAGTGATTTTCCCCCAAAAGCGAATTAAAATAGGAACAGAATTACAATCACAAAAGGTTGTTTATTTTACTTGTGTTTAGTTTTTGTTTTGTTGTTGGTGTTGTTACTGAATATAAGTGTGTTTGTGGAGAAATTAAGGCGGACATTGTCTTCGAGAGCTGCATAGCTGGTCGGAATCATTGGATTTAGTGGCGTTTGAGCGTTTGAGCGTTTGAAGGGCGTGCGTGGCAAACGTCTGTGGGTAACTATCCAGTGGGAAGCTTGTGTATCTGCGCAAGATTGTGTGCGCTGATCCAAGGAAGCAGTCAACAGTGCTAAATAACGTCAGGAAATTGTTGATTTTCCTTGTTGGATTGAGATCCGGCACTGCGGGAACTTGTGCCACTGTGAAGGTGTAACCAAACTCCACTAACTGTGAGTTTCTGGTTCGCTGATTGACTGACCAGTTGGGGCGCAAATACGTTTTTTGCTGTTGCTTTTTCTCTTTTGTTCCTGGTTTATGATTGACGCTGATCTGGAACAACAATTTCAAAGTTTACGGATTAGTGTTTGAACTGCTTATCGTGTTTGTTTACCTCCACCCACCTGGTTGACTGATTGAAAATGAGTTTGGACTACCAGGATTACGTTAAGGGAGGTCTCCTGAATGACCGGTACGTCAAGGTTAAAGACGTCAGTGAAGGTTCTTTTGGAATTGTCTCTCTGGCTAGAGACACCAAGGCAAACGACCGATTTGTTGCACTCAAGTACAACTCGTCGTCGTTGAGCGATTTCAGCTATGCGACTGAAAAGGACAAGGCCACGAACAAAACGCGCAAAACAGGGCCTGAAGATGACGAAAACAGTGAAGAAGAAGAAGAAGAAAAAGAAAAAGATGATGGTGATGATGATGGTGAAGTCAGCAAGTCTCTGGTGTTGAAAGAAACTGAGAAGGAAATCAACATGCTAAAGAGAGTCTCTAAGCATCCAAACATCACCGAGTTGCTCGACAGCTTTGGGACGTACATTGTTTTGGAGTATGCCTCTAGAGGTGATTTGCACGACTCCATCCAAATGGGCGTCGCTCCCGTGTCTACCCGTGATGTCTTGGATGTTTTCATGCAGCTTGTCAGTGCGGTTGAGTATTGTCACAGTCAAGGTGTCTACCATCGCGATATCAAACCAGAAAACATTCTGATTTGCGAAGACTGGTCGATCAAACTGACGGATTTCGGTTTGGCCACCGACGAGAAGTACTGTACAGACTTTGACGTTGGAAGTGAGCGCTACATGGCTCCCGAGTTGCTCGATCACAAGGACATTGACACTTACAGCGCAGACAAGGTTGATATCTGGTCAATGGGTGTGTGTCTTCTCAACATTGTTTTTGGTAAAAACCCATTCAATTCCGCCAGTTCCAAAGACTCTTTGTTTCTTCATTTTGCTGCCAACAGGGAAACACTCTTTGACATTTTCCCGTCGATGAGTTATGATCTTTTCGCTGTCTTGAGATACAGCATGACCATTGATCCTAGCAATAGGGACTTGGAAGCTATGAAGGAAACATTATTGAAGGTGGAGCATCTCACTGTTGATTATGAGTTTGAAGACGAGGAAGCAGAAGTGATTGTGGAGAAACCTCAAGAGGAAGCCAAGGAGGAAGCCGAAATCAAGAAACTCAAAACTCACGAGCTTTCAGACAAAGAAAACTCGGAGAAAATTCCCGAGATTGTCGTGCAGAAAACCTCCTCGTTACCAAGAAACAACAGGTACAGAGGCGGTCCTCAACGGAAACCACTCAAGATTCCAAATCTCCAGATTACTCACCACCGGTCTCACAATGGCAGGGTCAACAGACGCCATGCCAACCATGGCCACAACGACAGTTTCTCTGACGATCCATTCAAAAGAGCCGATTTCTTCACTCCAAAGACGGTTCTCAACCACTACATGGAAAAGGCTCAGAGGAACAGGCAGCAGCAACAACAACAGCAACAGCAACAGCAACAGCACACATCTTCCTTGGACATTACAAAGCCTTACCGTTACAATCCTGACCATAAAAATAGGGCCTGGAAGAAGAGGAAGCATAGAAATAGCAACTTGAACCATAACATGAGAGATAATTACAGGTCAAGAGGTGGTTATCGGAAGTCATATATGGTCTCGAAGAGCAACAATAACGCATATCAGCATGGCAGCAGAAGTTGGGTTCAGAGCAACTCGATTGGGAAGTCGCCTGTGACTTCAACAAATCATAACGGGGAGTACAGTTCCAATTCGATGGGCGTTCGCCGTTTCAGAAGTTCCATCGGTACGCCTGGGAAATATATTCCACCGAACTTGAGGCATTCGCCCAAGGGAGAAGTGGATGAGAGCGCAATTGAATCGGAGGATGATTACACAACGAAAAACGAGGCCGACGACGATTTGTTTTTGTTCGAAGACAATGGAGAAGCAATCTCCAGCATGGGTCGGTCAAGAAAAAACCAAAAAAATCTTTTGAAGTATGGTGAGACCAAGAAGGAGGAGATTCAGTCGTCGTATCCATCACTTTTGGGCGACTCCTCGGTCAATGCATTGTCGAATCGATTGGCCGAGACGAACTTGAATGATGCTGGATTTCAACCAATCCCACAGCAGCTCGGCAATAACGAGCGAGTTTTGAATTCCAGAGAAACGTCAATTACAACTACATTTTCAAACAACATTTCATCTTTTGGATCCAACTTGACCTCTTGCACAGTTTACGACAAGTATATTCCGCCGCATCAGAGACGGAACTCGCATTCGTCTGTTTTGCAATCGTCTTGTGGAATCCTGAAGAAGTCTCTTGGTGGACATGAGACTCGGAACATACTGCAAGCCCATTCCGCGGGCAACAAGCAGGTTAGAATACTTTCGCCGATCATATCCACCTCTGTTCCAACCAAGAAGACCAACTGGTTCCACAATCAGGGACAGCTTCAACTTCAAGAGCGGGAGAAGTTGGTGCATCCGCAGTCCAAGCCTGAGCACAACAGTAACAATAGTGACTGGTATGTTTCTGAGCAAGAGGACGACATTGATTTCTTGTTTGACGATGCGTTTGACGACGACAACGACGCTGCAGAGCAGTCTGGGAAAGGAGTTGTTGATTACCGGCTTGACTCTCGTTCGCTGGAGAAGCTCTGTGGTGAGAAAGGTGGCGAAGAGCGGGTTACTGTTTTAGGGGTTGAGCAGTCGTCTTATGCTGCCTGATAGATTTGACTTACAGTTTTTTTTTTTTTTTTTTTTTTTTTTTTTTTTTTTTTTTTTTTTTTTTTTTTTTTTTTTTTTTTTTTTTTTTTTTTTTTCATCATGAACATGAATTTTTTTTTCAAACCAAGAGGGTGAAAGCGTTGTTTGTGGGTGCATTTAGTCGGGCTGTCTGTGTGACAGATTGCTCGTCGTTGAATACTATACAGAGTGCACTGAGTCATACTTTCTACGGTGAAGCTCGCTCGTCATTTGGCCTTCTTGAACAAAGTTCTTGCGCCTGTGGCCACGGTTGGAGAGTAGTGTTTCTCCAGAAGCACGTTTTCCCAGAGGACGGCGACGTCTGCGTTGGCTCGTTCGAGATCGTCCACTTCCGGGTGATAGACACCGTTCTGGACTCTGTCCTCGGTTGTGTAGAGTCCCTTGACTTCCTCGTAGCGTCCCATGAGTTTATCGAGCAACTTGAGTGTGGCAATGCTGGTTTTTTCAGGGCATTGTAGCAGTCCTGTGTAGAGTCTTTTCGTGAATGCAAGAGATCTTTGTCTAGAACCGGACCTGGAGTTGAAGAAAATCGAGTCGAGGGCTCTGAGCAGCAGTTCTGCTTTGGTGGAGACACTGACGTGGGGCTTGAAGTTGGCCTCTTTGGACAGGGGATCCAGGAGTCGGAGAGTCTTGTGAGAGAATTCGATGTCCACGTCCTGCGACAGCACGGCGAGCAAGGTGTAAAGATAGTGGACAAACTTGTTGAGGTCGACGGCGACTTTCTTGGGAGGCAGGTTTTCTGTGAGTGCAAAAGCGGTCACGATCGAGAGCAGAATTTGTCTGATGTGTGTGGTGGAGAGGTAGGCCTCGTCGGCCACTTGTTGCAACAGGTCCTGGCAGATTTCTCTCAGGACTTGCAGGAAGTCGCCAATGAGATCAACGTTCACCTGGTGGCCGAACTTTGCGAGACCTTCGAGAACGGGAGCCATCAGTTGCTCTGGTCTGGCCTTGAGGATCTCGAGGTACAGCGTGATGAGCAGTTTGAGCACGCGGGCCTGGTTGTGTTCTCTTTCCTCGGCGGTGACGGCCTGCTCGGCGCTGCGCAGTTCCTTCTCGATGATCTTGCGTTCCTTGATCTGTTTCTTCTCCTTCTTGCTGCGGTGGACCCTGTCTTTCTTTCTGAGCTTCCTCTCCTCCTCCTTGCGCTCCTGCAAAGCGTTTGGGTCGTAGTCGCTCAGAATGCTCAGCGACAGAAAGATGTTCAGCACGCTCTCGTCCACCTTGAAGTCTCTCACTTTGAGCGACTTGTTGAGCAGCAGCGAAACGTCGAGCGAGATGTCTCCGTGGGACGAGTCTTCGCCCAGCAGCTCCTCGAGCGTCTGGACGGTCTTCTTGAACACCGTGAACTCGGCCTCGTTCGAGGGTCTTCTGGTGACGCGCTTCACGAGGATCTGAAACACGTTCTTTCTGTAGTTGAAGAACCGCAGAGCAGTGGCCAGCTCGCACGCGGCGTTGGCCGCCAGGAGCCCGAGCTGAACGTCCAGCTCCGACGCCTTGGGCGACGTCGAAACCACCTGCGCCTTGCGCGCAAGGTAGTCGATGTACTGCTTGTACTCGAGAACGAGGTGCTCCTCGAAATACCGCAGCTTGGCCACGTCTCTCGACACTTTCTCCTTCTTCTCCACCTCGGTCAGGGCTCTGATGCGGTACGACGGAGCAATGCTCTTGAAAATCGGCACCAGCGCAAGCAGCGACAGCTTGGCCGTGTTGGGGTTGCGCGAGCCGGCCATGCGGCGCAGTCTCGCGAGAAGCATCACGTTCGCTTCAGGGTCCTCCAGCAGTTTCTCGGCGATGGAGGCGATCTCCTCCTTGGTCTTGATGATCTTCTGCTCGGGAGTGAGTCCCTCGTCGTCAGAGACGTCGGACTCGTCGTCCTGCGGCTCGGCGCCCGCCGCGTCCTGCGCCCCGTCCCGCTCCTCCTCGTCGCTCTCGCTCTCAGACTCGACTTTTCTGGCCTCCTGTTTCCTCATCACCCTCTGGATCTTACCGTCGGGGCCTCTGATCGGCAGCCCTTCAACAACGTCGTCCTCGGCGTTCTGAAAGCTTCTCGGTCTCAGCTCGTAGTCCTGCTCGCCGTCCGAGTCGCGGGCGGTCTCGGACTCGGACTCAGCGCCGGACTCGCTCAGTTGTGGCTCCTCGATCTCTGCGTCTGTTCCATACTTGTGGAAGAGCCCGTCTGCGAGCTTCGAGTCTTCGTCCTTCCGTCTCTTGTTCTGCCGCAGCTCCACGGTCTTCTTGACCTTCCGTTTTCCCATGGCTGTGTCGTGGCTTGTGTGACGCTATGCTGGGACAGATGGAGAGATAGAGATGTCTTTGTGCAGTGAAAAATTACTTGCAAGAAAAAAAAAATCAAAAAAAAAAAAAATTTTGGGAAATTTTTTTTCCACGGCTGTGCACCCCCCGCGTCGGCGACGCGTCGCCCCGTCGATTGCAGTCGACCCGCCGGATACTGAAAGCCCGTGTGAAAAGTTCAGGTGGAGTTTACTCAAGTTGGTTTTTACTGAAAAGGTCCAACAAGAGTGTTTTCTCTGCATCCACAAAAGCTCACGCATCAAACCAAACGCGCGTTCTCCACCAAACACACACACAAAGAATGCTGAGAAACATCGGACGGTCAATCAAACCGACTCTACGGTCCTGCGCAGCGAAAAGAGGTACGTTTCCATTCTCACCTTGTGCAACAAGGAGCAGTCCACTAACACCCGCAACAGCCTTCCACGTCTCGTGTCTCAGAAACGATGTCACGGTATTCGGCATGCCGGCGATGTCCCCCACCATGGAAGAGGGCGGGATTGTTTCGTGGAAAGTGAAGGAGGGAAGCTCGTTCTCGTCTGGTGACGTGCTCCTCGAGGTGGAGACCGACAAGGCCACGATCGACGTGGAGGCGCAGGACGACGGAATCCTGGCCAAAATCCTCAAACACGACGGCGACAAGGAAATCAAGGTCGGCGTTCCGATTGCGTTCCTCGCCGAGCCAACAGACAACTTATCGGAATTAACATACCCCGAGGTTGCAGAGACTCCGAAGGAGGCTCCAAAGACAGAGGCTCCGAAGGAGGCTCCTGCTCCAAAGAAGGACACCGCTGCACCTGCGGCGTCCGGCTCGGCGTCCGGCTCGGCAGCCAACCCGGCCCAGGTGTTCCTCCCTTCGGTCGAGATCCTCCTGGGAGCCAAGGGCATCTCCAGACAGGACGCACTGGCCAACATCAAAGCCACGGGTCCAAAGGGCAGAATCCTGATCGGTGACGTCAAGGCCTACCTCGGCGAGATCGACGCGTCGTCCAACTCCCGGATCGCCTCCTACATCGACTCCAAGTCGCACCTCGACCTCTCCAACATCGAGCTGAGAGCCCCTGCTCCTCCTGCCGACAAAGCCGGCGCTGCCCCGGCCAAGCCAGCCAAGAAAGAACCAGTCACCGTGTCTCACCAGTTTGTGCTCTCCAGCGCCATTCCGGCCGAGATCGTCTCGAAGCTCGTCTCCAAGGCCTCCGAGAAGGCCGAGCAGTTTGCCTACGGCTCGAGCCTCTACGCTCCTTCCGACCTCATCGACCCGCTTTTTGAGGACCTCGTTGCTCCTCCAAGAAACGCTGAAAGATTCTCTGTTTCCGCCTCCATAGCCTCGTCCAAGTCGGAGCCAGAAATAGTAGACGAGTTCGACTTCGAGCCCTACGAGTCCAAACCGGCCGCCGAGCTGCTCACTACCGTCGACGTGGTCCTGACGTTGAACGAAAAGGTGTTTGATTCTAGGATCAGAGCAGACAAGTTCTTGCAACACTTTGGCGAGTACCTCAGCCATGCTGAGAAGAAGTTTGAGTAAGGAGCGAGTTCAACGAGCGAAGCGAGTTTAACGAGTGAATTGAGTTTGACGAGTTTGACGAGCGAAGCGAGTCATCTCTGGAAAAAATCAAAGGCCGCTGTGCCGTTCTGTATAGGATTGAATAGAAGCTTATGTTTTCTGATGAGCAGGACGAATTACGAGCGATGACGAGCGAATGACGAGCGAAGCGAGTCATTTGCTCGTTGAAAGTACTCGCTGAAAGTAAATTGATAAGCACTGTGATGCGCACACTGATGTTCACTCTGATGAGCAATGACGCAAGCAATGACGCAAGCAAATCAAGTCAACGACTCGCTTCGCTCGTCTCGCTCACCTTTTTTTTTTTTTTCCTCTCACCCTCAAATTCCAGCAGGTATAGTGAAATTTACCGTATTTCTAACACCACTTTCACCATTTCCGGTCTCCAATGTCCTCCTACAAATCCCCCGACGGAAACTACTTATACGACTCCCATTGTCACCTGTCGCCCTCGGTGACTCCCGAAACCGTCTCCAACCTCAAGCAAAAACTCTCCAACTTGCAAAATGACCGTCCTCCTCTGTTCAATCTCATGTCTACAAATCACCGCGACTTGGACTACATTCACGGCCTCGCAGACCAATTCCCGCAGATAACCCCATTCTACGGCGTCCACCCTTGGTATTCCCACTTGTTCACTACGAAAACACCTCAAGATACACTCTCCCCTCTCGAATTTAAACACCAACACTACAATTCTGTCCTGAGCCCAAACCCGTCCCCAGAATTACTCAACCTACTGCCAATGCCAATCAACCTCAACCATCATTTGGAAAAAATACAACTATATTTGAATCATACAAGCACGGGAGGAATTGGAGAAATAGGCCTCGACAAGCTGTTCAGAGTCCCCAACTCTGGCTGGTTGGGTTCTCCAGCTTCAAGTGCATCAGAATTGAAAATAAGCCCTTGTAAGGTATCCATGGCACATCAAATAGAGGTGTTCAAGGCGTTTCTGAAACTCGCTAGAGACACTAATAAACCCGTCAGCATTCACTGCGTAGGGTGTCACGGAGCGCTTTTTGATGTGGTGTGCTCGGTGTTTGGTTCCGGTTCTGGCTCTCAGCTTTGCCTGCACTCATACAGTGGTTCGCTCGACCAGCTGAGGATATGGACCAGAAAATTCCCATCCATAAAGCTCAGCCTGAGTCAAGTTCTCAGCTTAGACAAGTATTCAAACACACTGTCAGAATCACTCTGCAAGAAGATCCTCAAGCCACACAATCTGATGCTCGAAACAGACTTGTCACTCGATAGCTTGTTTGCGCAGACCAACACCTCTCATAGCAACTTGCTCTCTAGAACATTGGACGGGGTCTTGAAGTTGCACCCAGATATCACACTCGCCGTTCTCGACTCAAACTATCAGAACTTCATGACAATAACGAATCAACCACACAAAGCAAAAAGTTAAAAAAGACGAAAAAGGAAAAAAATAAAGGAAAATAGTACACTGATATCATCAGTCAAAAAGATGCTTCAACTTGCATGCTTTCATACACCTCAAGGTGAAAATCAGCTCTTTGTACCTCTCTATATCGGCCCGAATGCTTTCGGTCGAACACTCTTTCTTGCCGTATGAGTCCGAACAAGGTGTCTTGCATTTAGCACCAGTGCCAACACCACTGTTGACAGCCGATTCACCGTCATCAGAAAAATCTGTCTCTGGGGAGTCTGTTTGTCTCAGACTGGTGAACACTGACGAAGCCACCGATGCCGTGGAGTGCGATAACGTCAACCTCATAGACTGGACAGAGTGCCTTCTTTTCGACGAGTGGGCCTCAGAAACCAGCTCTGTCACCTGAACGTCGTCATCCGACTGTGTGTCCACTTCCTCGTTTTCCTCGTTATCGTCCAGCTCCTCGATGTACGAGCTTCGCTGGCCAACCGTGGCCACGCTTCTGCCGGAAGACGACCCCATTGTGCTGGTGCTTCCGGACCTGTTCCTAATCTGGTTGTTGATGGCTTCTCTGTAGCCTCTTCTTCTTCTCCGGCGCGGAACGCAGTGGTCCTGTGGGCTGTCGAGCCGCCACTCCAAGTCGAGCGAGATCTCGCGCGCAATGTTGAGCTTGTAGTACAACTCGACAAACTGGTTCGAGTTGTACGACGCTAGCAGCAGCCGGTGCTGTGGGAATAAGAGCCGCAGGGTGAACGGCTTGAAAGGGAAGTCGGACGCGTTGCCAAACTTGATCAACTCTTGCAACGAAAACGAGTACTTTTTGCGGCCTTTGAGACTGTTGATCACACTGTACCTCGATCTGTACTCTGCCTGGGAGCACGTGAGCTTCCGCAGGTCTGATTTTGCCAGCAGCAACTCGTGGATCAGTTTGCAACTTTCACACTGGAGCTCGATGTTGCTCATCGTGGCGGGCGTCGTTTTCGTGTTCATCCTCACTGCAGTGAACAGTTTTCCCAGCACGCTGAGCCGGGCCAGTTTCGAGTTGCTTCTCCTCGCCGGTTTGGTTTTCCCGGAAAACACCTCGTACTCGTTTTTCGTCCACGAGCTCGTCGTCTTGATGTTGAGCTGCGGATCCACGTACTTTGGTAGCAGGTTGCTGAAGAAAAAGTTGGCGTATTTCACGTAGTGTCCCTGAAGCTCGTACAGGTTGAGCTGGGTGGAGTTGAGCTCGATGATGATTGGCTCAAACCCTTCAGAAGTCCCAAGCTCTTCGAAAAGGAAGCTCAGCGCCAAATGCTGGATCGATGGACTGTATCCTGGCGGCTTGTTTGGCTCGTCGCCATACAAGCTGTGGTAGTCTGGTGGAGACTCCGGACAATAAGAGGAGTCTTGCTCCATGCTTGTTTATTGTTTGGCGTTTGCGAAAAAAAAGCTAAGCGCCCAATTGATTGCTTGTCTTTTCGGAAACTCTGCGAGGGAATGCCGCGTGTGCACTGGGGAGAACGTCTGGTAATATCAACAGTGCTAGCTTAAGGACGGCCGGGCGAATTCTGAGCTTGCAAAACCTCTTTTGTCTTCTCGTGGCCTCCAAACAGGATCGGTCATTTCAATAAATCCAGGATATGCTAAAGGGTTTCTAATTTTTGTGGATCGTGCCCCGCCTTTCCCTTGTGCTTATGTAACTTTGCTGCGTTTCAGAAAAGAAACAACCCCACCCGCTTGGAAGGAACCTTCGCGAGATAGCAAAACAAGACAACCCCACGTTTCGGCGATGATCGCTATTGTTCTTTGCACGGGGGTCGTGCGTCACTGCTTGCATGTGGCAGCGGCCTGCACCTACCCTTGCAACAAGTGGTTTTTTGGCCCAGTTGGTTAAGGCATCGTGCTAATAACGCGGGGATCAGCAGTTCGATCCTGCTAGGAACCATTTATTTTTGAGCCTGTTTTTTCCACCATGGAATATTTTTTTTTTTTTTTTTATATATATATTTTTTTTTTTTTTTTTTGGTTTTTTCATCACAACTCCACCTAGTCTGATCCCGCTACCTCTTCCCCTGCACACTCACCATCCAGCACGATGGAGGCACACTGGATACAGGCGGGCGAGGAGCCGTCGACTCTCGTGGTGATCAACACGGTGTTCACCGTGCTCTGCACCGCGCTGATGGCGGTGCTGATTCTCGGAATAGCACTATTCTACTCAGGCCTGACGCAACGCAAATCGGCGTTCCAGCAGCTCAGCTTCCCGCTCATGGTGCTCTCGGAGGTGATTCTGCTGTGGCTGTGCTTTGGCTACTCACTGGCGTTTTCGACAACGGGAAGTTCGGGATATCTGGGCAACTTCAAGCACGTTGGGCTGCGAGAAACAGCGACTCTGATTATGTATCCAAACGGAGCAAACACAGGCGTCGTCGGCGCGGTTTTCGCCGTCTACCACGGGATGTTTGCAGCGTCGTCGGCCGTGATCTCGATGGGCTGCGTCGTGGACCGCGGTCGCGTGAAGCCGGTTCTTGTTTTCCTGGTTCTGTGGCTGTTTCTGGTCTACTGTCCGATCGCATACTGGGTCTGGAATCCGGACGGCTGGATGCACCGAAAGTTCGCTGTTCTCGACTTCGCCGGCGGTCACGTGGTGCACATGGTTTCTGGAATCACCGGAATGGTGTATTCGTGGTTCCTCGGTTACAGAAGCGAGCTCAGTCTCGGCAACTACCGAGCCAGCAACCTCGGCTCGGTGCTGATCGGCACTCTTTTCATGATGATTGGCTGGATCGGCTTCAACTGCGGCTCGCTCTTCACTGTCAACATGCTCACGGGCGTGATTCTGTGCAACACGTTCACCTCCATGGCCGTTGGAGGCATCGCTTGGATGCTGCTTGACTGTCTGTACCACCCGCAGCACAAGCTCTCGATGGTCGGGCTGTGCTCCGGGTGTGTTTCTGGCCTCGTGGCAATCACTCCGTGCACTGCGTACGTTCAGTTTTGGTCCAGCTTCGTCGTTGGACTGTTGAGCGGAGTTCTGTGCAACCTCGGAACACGGTTGAAGTACTGGCTCAAAGTGGACGACGCGCTCGACGTTGGGGTCCATCTGGTTGGCGGGCTCGTTGGGAACCTGCTGGCGGGGATATTTGCGGACAAAAAAGTGGCTGCAATGGGCGGACTCGAGATACACGGGGGCTGGATCAATCGCCATTTCATCCAGCTTCTTTACCAGTTTCTGAGCTCGCTGATCACGGCGGTGTACGTGTTCGGGGTCTGTTTTGTGTTGCTGTTTGTCATGGTGCGCGTGCCCGGTTTGCAGCTGAGAACCAGTCTGAAAGACGAGTTACAAGGCCTCGATGGTAGCCAGTTGAGCGACGAGTTCATCACCGATTATACCGAGTTCATCCGACAACTCGACCCGAGCGATTACGTCGAAGAAGGGTTCGCCGGTGAGGAAGAGCCCCAGACGCTCAAAAATGATTAATGACCCATGTATGTATGACAACCAGTAATTTCGTGAGACGAATTTTCAATCCTGTATTTTCTTTTCAATTTTTTTTAAAAAAAAAGCACTTTTTAGGTGCTGCTGCTGCTGCTCTAGCCTTGCCGATATCAAAGGTAACTACAGCCATTTGCTACGCTAAAGCCGTGCCGTGTCGTGTATCCGACAATGAAGAACATGTGTTTGCCGATCCGATGCCGTGGAAACATGAATATTGCGCTATGTAGTAAAGAAGAGTCCATTGGAAAGCAAGCAAACGAGCTAGTCATTGAGTGAGTTGCTCGCTTGCCTCCAACAAACCGATGACGAATGATGAGCAGCATGTGAGAGGGTGAAGGCGATGAGGGAAAAGGAGAGGGCAAAAACATAACAGTATTCTAGAAAATCAAACATGTGTGTGTGGAAAAAACAAACCATCTATAGAGACATCCCATAAGTAAACCATAAAAAAATCAAGTTGACAAAAATCAGTAAGGTGGTGAAACAGTTATCAAGGAATCAAGTTCATAAGTAGTTGTGTATGAGTGGACGAAAAATCAAATAGAGACCATCATGAGCGTTCAAATAATGCAATCGGTAAGTAGTGAATAAGGTGGAAGCGTTGACGGTGATGCAGAGATTGGATTGAGTGTGTCATTGCTGTTTTTATTTGCCGTTTTCTCCATTGAACGAGTGTTCCTCCGCCAGGTACACAATCTTGGGACATGCACCGGTCTCGACGTGGTTGACCAACCAGTCCTGTACGTTTTGGAAAAACATGCCGCATTCTTTGCAGTTGCCACTGACTCTAGCACGCTCACTTTTGAGCGTGTTTGGCGGATAACGGAAGTGGATCGCTTTGAGGTGGTTCTTGTAAGTGTCACAGCGAGTGAAGAAACCAGTGTGATGGCAGTTGTCGAACTTCTTTTCATCGGTCGCGTCGGTCGGCGAAGGAACAGACTCGTCTGTCACCGAAGGGTTGTAGAATGGACATTGGAACTCCCATTCGCCGAGCTTGGATAGATGACACTTCTCGTGTCTGATGAGATCGTTGAGCCGTTTGAAAGAGCGCGAGCACGTGGGACACGAGAAAGGTTTGGAGTCTTTGTTGTGGATTGTCCTGTGGGTGGTGAGGTTCGAGAAGAAGTTGTGACAGATTGGACACTCTCTCTTTTTGCGTGGCTGTGATGCGGGGGCAGACGGCGATCTGCTCTGGGGAGACGATGGTCTCCTTTTCTTCACGTGTCTTTTCTGGTACTCGAACGAGCCGTTTCCCGAGCCCGTTGGGCTGCTTTGGTAGTCGCTGGGCGCGGCGGATATCGTGGTGGCAGGCTTGTAGCCGTTGAAAGTCGGGATCAATGAGACCGTTCCTGAGCGCATTGTTGGGTATGAGGGGCTGCCCACCGCGGGGGCCGGCGACGCTGCCGTCGAAGCCGACTTGTATGTTGGATATGCTGTGTACTGTGCTGCTGCGGCGGCGGCTGCGGCGGCTGCGGCGGACGAGGACGAATGGTTCTGGGATTGTTGGGCAGGCGTGGCAGCAGATGACGGTGTTTGGTTGGTGACGGGGAGAGTGGAGTCCAGAACGAGTCTGAAAAGAGGGGGCAGGTTCGAAGCTGTTGGGCTGGCGAAGTTGTACTGGCTGGCGATGTGGTCTGCGGGCACTGCGTAGTGGTAGGAGTTGTTGATTGGGGGCAGGAACACGGTGCTGTGGAGATGCTGATTCACAGGCGTGGAGGTGCCCGCGTTAGACGTGACGGAGCCCGAGGACACGGCGGAGACCGGGTTTGAGCTCGAGCTCGAAGTGGAGTTGGACACGCTCAATTGGGTGGAGCCCGTATCGAGGATGTGGGAGAATTGAGGGGTTGGGGTATTTGTGGGAGCCACTCCATGGTTGACTCTGTTTTCGTTGAGGATCAGCGACGAAGCAGGAGGAAGTAGAGGCAAATGGTGATGATTCACGTTCATGTTCGACTCGCTGTCAGAAGAGGACCGACTTGACATAAATGCGAGCTTAAAAAAAAAAACGGATGCTCTGGCTTTAATGTATATCTGATGAAATCGATCGGTTCGGAGAAACTGTCCGAGCAAGAGAGGAAAGAAAAAAAAAAATCCCTTTTTTGTTTTTTTTTCTCCTTAGTAATTAGCCACCAAAACTTTAGACAAACCTACTAGACATTCAAGCTGCTGAGTGAGTGAGTGAGTAAATGAAGCGGCTGTGGTGCTGGCTGAAAGAGCGGAAAAGCTGTGAACGGTTGGGTTGCTTGCTGATGTGGTGCGAGCCGTGCACCGGCCGTGGAGATATATATATAGTCTGGTGGGTTTGTGTGACACAGATCTTGTAAAGTTTCTTGTGATTAAAGCCGGCTGCAGGAGGTGCATGAAGCCAGCATGCCGCAGATGGCTGAACACGCTGCAGAGGCTCGGAACCGTTCGGGGAAGTTGATGGGGGATGGGCGGCGTGGCAAGCCACACAGATGACTGAGCGCTGGGCGGCGCCCGGGGAGCATATCGGCTCGGAGGAAATTGCTGAGCCGTCGCCAGTGGCACCTGGCGCGGACATACGTTAAAGCCGCACATATGCAGCTATTGTTGTTTCCTTGTTTTTTTTTTTTCTCCTGGCAAGAGCCGTTCGCGCGCCCATGCGATACGATCGGTCGGTTGGCCAAGACGTGCCGGCGTGCCAGACGGCTGACACGCTGGACGTCGCGCCGGCCGAGGAGAGGCACACTTGCCAAGCACACCAGAGGCTGGCCCGGCCAAGACGCCGAGGCGGCTCGCCAGCGACCCCCGTGGCGGGCACCGCTCGAGCGGCGGCCCCCACGCTGGTTCTGTCACGGCATACCGTCTGTGCTTAAATCACTCGGATTTCTTTTGGCGACAGTTGTTCTATGCATATGGATGTGGGCCGGCCGTGTATGGCGGGGCACGCCGCTCCTACACCTGCCTGCACGAGCACCCTGCGGCCGCCAGCCGAGATCGCGCACAAGCGCGACTTTTTTTTTTTCTCTCCCACCTGCTTGGCGGTCGGCTCACAGCTCAGCCGTTGCAGGCTTCCCTGCTTGCACCGCCCGGCGGGATGCTCGGGGCGGGATAAAAGTTCTGAAACGGGCAAGTGGTGCGTTCAGCGGTTGACGTGGTTCGCCGCGGGCACGCCGTCGCCGTCGCCGCTGCCGTCGGCGCGTCTATCGTCTTTTCCGAGCGCGTCGGGGCGTGTTTACTTTTTTTCTTTTTCTTCTTCCTCTTGCACCGCCACAGATTCCTCGCCAGCACACACGGTCTTGGCGGATCGACAATTGTGGTGGTTCTGCCGTCGAAGATTGAAAAAATTCCATTCGTTAGGGTCCATAAAAAAAAATAAAAAGTACACACACAAACACTTCCACTTTCTCACAAAAACACCTGTGGAATACACACAAAACAGCCCCCCGCCATGTCGTTCCAGCTTCCTCCGTACATACAGTACTCCGAGCCAACGATCGCGCACCCGTTTGGACTGCAACTGTGGCCGATTTTTAGCCACTTTTTCGAGAAAGTGGCTGGCTACCCGGCCGAGGACTTTGAGTTCATTCCAGGAACCACGTTCCTGGCCAACTCCAAGGGCGCCGTGTCGATCATCGTGGTGTACTACATCGTGATCTTCGGCGGCCAGGCGCTGCTGTCCAAGCTGGGCGCCAGACCAATCAAACTCAACTGGCTGTTTCAGATCCACAACTTTCTGCTCACCTCCATCTCGCTCGTCCTGCTCCTCGTGATGGTCGAGCAGCTCGTTCCCCTCGTGTACCTGAACGGCCTGTTCTACTCCATCTGTGCCGAGGGCGCCTTCACCAGAAAACTCGTGACCCTCTACTACCTCAACTACCTCACCAAGTTCCTCGAGCTCATCGACACGGTCTTCCTGGTGCTGAGAAGAAAGCCTCTGAGATTCCTGCACACCTACCACCACGGCGCCACCGGCCTGCTCTGCTACACCCAGCTCGTCGGCCACACCTCCGTCGAGTGGGTTCCAATCTCCCTCAACCTGGCCGTCCACGTCCTCATGTACTGGTACTACTTCCTCGCCGCTAGAGGCATCCGCGTCTGGTGGAAAGAGTGGGTTACCCGGTTCCAGATCATCCAGTTCCTTGTCGACCTGGTGTTTGTCTACTTTGCAACCTACTCCTACTATGCGTTCCACTACTTCAAGGGAGTCCTGCCTACTATGGGCGACTGTTACGGCACCCAGGAAGCTGCTGCGTACGGCTACCTGATCCTCACCTCCTACCTGTTCCTCTTCATCAGCTTCTACATCCAGGTGTACAGAAAGGGCACCAAGAAGGCTGCTGCCAAGAAGGCGGCTGCTGCCGAGGCTGCGGCTGCTGCCGAGGAAAAGGCTCCAGAGGCCGCCAAGCCAAAGTCCAGAAAGGCCTAGGACGGCGGACCTGACGAGTCGCCGTGACCGCGACCCGCGACGCGCGACTCGACGAGTCGACTGCTGGTGACAGCAAATCCTGTTTTCAATACTTCATTCAACTTTTTTTTATACTCTTCTCCTATTTTGCTGACTAGAATTTACACTATCCCATTGGAACGGTAGCATAGTTCAGGCTGTTTCAAACAACGAGCAACGAATATCAACCTACATCCACCGATCTTGTAGCTGTGACACAGATACGCTCTGCACACCCTTGCACGGCCTACGCGTCGCGAAACGAAAACAGTCCAAGTTTGTCTTTCTGAAAAATTTCAGATAACGCGTCAATCAGCTCGTTCTTCCCTCTCCTCAAGTGAACCATGGATCTCTACACCACGCTCGGAGCCTCGCAGGACAGCAATCTCACCGACTGTCTACGGCTCGTGGAGCTGTCGCCCGAGCTGCTCAAGTCCATTGAAAACTCCGAAAAGCTTCAAATCAAGTCAAACAGCCAAAATGACTACCCAGTGATTGTGACACAGAGCCAGACGTTCAAAGTGCGCCAGAAAAACCACTCCAACAGCGTTCTACTGCTTTCGTTGGAAGAGGGCGTCGAAGACCGTCAAAAAGCCCTTGGATACGCTTCGTTCGGCGACCAGCTCGTGGTTTCTGCCACTGCTCCGTCGATCAACGTCGAAGGAGTTCCCGTCTTGCAAGAGCTGGGCGAGCTGGGCGAGCTGGGCGAGACCAACAGCCCTGCAAAGACGCTGGCACAGATTCTGGAGGACTCGGCCGTGTCAGAACAGGAATTCTACAAACTGTGTCCAAAGTTGAAGCTGGTGGAAATCAACGAGACGTGCTATATACTGAGCGACGCGCTCGTATGCGAGTGTCTGACAACGATTCTTCGGGCCGTCATTGCACGGCTGGTGGACGAGGGAAAAGAGATGGAGATCATGGGCTGTGTGGAGTCGCTCGAGAGAGACTGGGTGCTGCAAACGGTGGAACAGTGGCAGCACCAGGACGAAGATCAGAACGAACGGTACCCAGAGTCGGTTGTTGAGTGTGTTCTCACCAAGTACAGTGAAGACGCGTCAGAAGAGGGCAGAATACGGCTCGTCCACGCGAAAATTGTGCGATTGTATGGCGTTCTGCTGCTGAAACAGCGGTCTACAGACACGGTCGAGGAGTTCATGATCAACCTCAAGCTCTCGATGCCGGCAAACTACCATCCAGACATCAAGTTGGAGTTTCTGCGCGGGAAATGCATTGTGGACTCGGGCCGGATCCGCTACTTCGAGGAGACAGACTTGAGCACAGACCCGGGAGCACGGATGCGAGAGCTGTTCAAGTTGAAGCGGGAGTGGCAGTTGGACGAGATCGAGCCGTTTATTGAGCGGGTCAACACCAAGAGAGTGAAGCCGGACAAGTTCCTGATGAAGTTTGCCAAGGTGAAGAGAATGGGCAAAAAAGTGGTTGTGAGTTCGAGGTAGCACAACGCTGTGTATATTAATAATTAATTAACGATACTACGAGGCTTACATAACCACACAGCAGCCGCTCTTTTCGGTTTTTGCGGGAGCGGCGGCAGCTTCGGTGGCAGCAGCGGCAGGAGCAGTCTCGGTAGTAGCAGTCTTTTTTTCAGCTGGAGCAGCCTCGGCACCAGCTTCGGCACCAGCCTCAGCCGCAGCACCAGCCACAGGCTGCTGCAGCTGCGCCACAGGAGCTGGGGCCGCAATTTTGCTGGCAATGGAAGCGAATTCCTGACCCTGGATTTGGGCCAGCTTCAGCTCAAGCTCCGAAGGCTGTCTGGAGCCGTCGGCACCGGCAAGCGTGGCCGCTCCCCATGGGGAACCGCCGTGGACCTCGGAAAGATCGGTGAGTTCAGCAAAAGCCTTGCCGTAACCAAGCGGAACGTAGATGAGACCGTGGTGAGCAAGGAAACTCAGGGTGTTTCTGATGGTCATTTCGTTGCCACCGCCGGTACCGGTGGAGACAAAGATACCGGCAGGCTTGTGGTAGAGCGCACCGGAGGCCCAGAGACCGCCGGTGGCGTCGAAAAAGGCGCTGATTTGCGCTGGGATGGCACCGAATCTGGTTGGGAAGCCAAAGAGGAAACCGTCGTAGTCTGCGAGCTTGTCCGGGGTGATCAATGGGATGGCGTCTGGCTTCTCAGGCGCATGGATGAGGTCTAGCACGTCCTGGGAAAGGGTTTCCGGCACTCGGTAGAGGTCTGCCGAGGAGCCGGAGCTCTCGATACCTTTGACGATTTCCTGGGCCAACAGGGTGATGTGGCCGTAGGTGGAGTATGTTATGACCTGGGGCGGGCAGGTGTCAGTACGGGTGTTGTAACGGACGAGGCTCGTTGAACCTTGACACTTACTGCGAATTTTGCCATTAAGGAGCGATGGGGCGGGGGTGTCGTTGTCGTTGCGAACGAGACCGGCTGAGAAGTGGCAACGACCAAGTTGAACGGGTCCCTTTTTGTTGCCAAAACCCTGCAGCCAGTAACGGCTGTTGCGAGTGCGAGAAAGCAATGGAATTTACCAATTGTCAGCTTACGTCAGCATGCCCGAAGAAAAACTAATTTTAGTCAATTTTTAGTCAGACGCGCGAATCGCACCCGCCGTTGAGGGCGTGCAGTATTGTCGAGCGTGCAGCAGACTGTGCGGCCGAAACAATAGGGTTATTCTGGAAAACACCCCTGAAAAATGTGGCTGCTGAGTAAAAGCTCAATAATCATACCGGACGCAGTAAGCGACTCTGGTGGCATTTCAAATGGAAAAATATAAATAGCGAGCAGCACACACTGAGTTGGGCGTGGTTGGATTGTTTGTTTGTTATCAACCATCGAATTAAATCACCCACAATGGCTAAGAAAATCGCTATCATCATCTACTCGCTCTACCACCACATTGCTACCGTCGCCAAGGAGGTGGCCAAGGGTGTCGAGAGCACCGGTGCCTCTGCCACGATTCTGCAGGTCCCAGAGACCTTGGACGAGGCCACTCTGGCCGCTTTGCACGCTCCAGCCAAGCCAGAGTTCCCAATTGCCACCGTCGAGGCTCTGAAGGAGTACGACGGTTTCCTCTTTGGTATTCCAACCAGATTCGGTAACTTCCCAGCTCAGTTGAAGAGCTTCATCGACTCCACCGGTGGTCTGTGGGCTACCGGTGGTCTCTACCACAAGCCAGCCGGTATCTTTGTCTCCACCGGTACCGGCGGTGGTAACGAGGTCACCGTTGTGAACGCCTTGTCGACTCTGGCTCACCACGGTATGATCTACGTTCCATTGGGTTACGCAAAGGCTTTTGCTGAGCTCACCGATTTGACCGAGGTCCACGGTGGTTCCGCCTGGGGTGCTGGTACCATTGCCGGCGGTGACGGTTCCAGACAGCCTTCCGAGTTGGAGTTGAAGATTGCCCGTATCCAGGGTGAGGAGTTTGCCACTGTTGCAAGTAAGCTATAAGCGAGCGAGGCGAGCCAGGCGAGCGAAGCGAGCCAATAGAGACGCTAGGCGAGCGAAGCGAGCCGATATAGAGACACTAGAGGCTTATATAAATTATTTAACGGTTTGCGAGGAATTCACGAGGAAATCACTAGGTATTTCAGTAACTCCCGGTCCGTAATCGAGTAACCGGTACCGCATTTTTGGTGGTCACCCGTGATTACCGGTGATCACCGCATTTTTTTTTTCGCTACTCATTTGATGCTCAGTCACTAGGTATTTGGGTAATCACTACGTAGAGGTGCAAGTTATCGTCAGTGGACTCAAACGTCTCGCTCACGACTCCTCACTCACGACTCGCTTCGCTCGTCGTTCGCTCGTCGTTCGCTCGTCGCTCGTCCTACGGAGCCAACCGAAACACCTCCCACTCCGCTCCCTCCTTCTCCCTTCTATACGTGTACCGATCGTGCAACCGACTCTCGCGGCCCTGCCAGAACTCCACCTCCAGCGGAACGATGCGCAGTCCTCCCCACTTCTCAGGACAAGGGATGTCCTCATCCTTGTAATTCTTGAATTTCGACTCAACGTCTTCGATGCGCTGGTGCAGCTCTTCCGGGCTCGAGAGAACGGTCGATTGCGGCGAGGCGTGTGCCCCGATCTTGGATCCGCGCGGTCTCGTCTTGAAGTAGCGCGACGATGTCTCGTAGTCAACAAACTCAACCACACCCTCCACACGAACCTGCCGCTGTAGATCCTTCCAGAAGAAGTTCAGCGCCGCGTACTGGTTGCTGCGCACGTCTCTGTTTTTCTTCGAGGTGTCGAAGTTGGAGTACACGATGAATCCACGGTGGTCCAGCTCTTTGAAAAGAACCACTCTCGACGAGACTCTGCCGGACGGAAGTTGTGCCGTCGACAGAACGGTCGACTCCGGAATCGGGTCGGTCGACTCCGTCGTCGCCGTCTTGAACCACTTGGTGAACAGTTCGATCGGATCCTCTGCCAGATCGGCGTCCGTCAGCTGCGACTTGGTGTACTGGTAAGTTTTGGGAGCAACTAGAAGGAGTTAGTAAGACAGAATTCTGCTTGCGCAAAAGGCCCTTCACGTACAGATGATTGGGTCTTCTGGCCCTTCTGGCCCTTCCGGCCCTTCTTTCCTGATGTCTAAGTTCATTTTTTGGTGATCGTCAAGACAATTGGTGATCACGAGCGACTGGTGAGTAACGGATGATTACCACTTTTTCAGTCTACTCCAGATTCCTTGCCCCCCTCTGAAATCCGATATCCAATACCGCAAGGCCCCTCCAAATCGACGCGCCGATCTGGGCACCCCCGATCGATTCCGAGAGCCGATCGACCTCGAAAAATAAAAAATAAAAAATGTTTACAGCGAAACAGACAGCTTTTCATTCTGCCCCTTGTTTTGTACCCTGTCTTTTGAGAGTCTGTCGCTATCCCCCGCACCCAGACGCCCGCTGCCCCCCCCCCCATTGCTCAGCCATGCTGGTGAACGTGCCCCGAAAACTGCTGGAAGAGTACCGCGGGTCCCGCGCGCGCGGAAATGAGCTGCCCCAGCTCACCTTCCAGCTCAATCCTCTCATTACGCTGGCCAAGATCAGGAACGCCCATGTCAGCTGGATCGTCGCCCTCCATTACACTGTGGTGTTCTCCGTCTTCACCTTTGTGCTGTACATTATTCCGGTGCCGCTCCTGTTGAAGCTCGTGGCCCCGTCTGTCCTGCTGCTGCTGCTGCTTGTGCCTCTCACGTCGCAGTTCTTCAACTACGGACTCCCGGTGCTGGCCTGGGTCTTCCTCTTCTTCTCCTCGAGACACATCCCGCGCAGCATCAGACCGCCCATCACTGTCCGTGTTCTTCCGGCAATGGAAACGATCCTCTACGGCGATAACTTATCCGAGCTGCTCGCCTCATACACCTCTACACCACTGGACATCATCGCCTGGCTACCGTACGGAATCGTGCATTTCTCGCTCCCGTTCGTGGTGGCCGGTCTGTTGTTTTTGTTTGCGCCTCCTACCACGTTGCGCGTGTTCTCCTTCTCGTTCGGCTACATGAACCTCACAGGCGTCATCATCCAGAACCTCATCTTTTCGTGCGCACCGCCGTGGTACAAAGTGCTGCACGGCCTCGAAAAGGCCAACTACGACATGAAGGGCAGCCCCGGCGGGCTCGCACGGATCGACAAGATCTTTGGCATCGACATGTACACCACCGCGTTCACAAACTCGCCTCTCATCTTTGGGGCTCTTCCGTCGCTCCATTCGGCCTGCTCGTCGCTCGACGCGCTCTGGCTGTGCTACCTTTTCCCAAAATTCACGCCGCTGTGGTGTCTGTACGTGTGCTGGCTCTGGTTCAGCACAATGTATCTGACGCACCACTACTTCTTTGACCTCACGTTCGGTTGCGGACTGGCAATCGCCAGCTTCTACATCGCCAGAGTCGCTGGCAAACTCACCGTTTGCGACCAGTTCTGCAGATGGTCCTACGACCACCTCACTTTCCACGACGTGTACGCCGAAGACCCGCTCGTTGGCGAGGACGAGTTCATAGTGTATGACGACATGGACCTCGATGCAGACGAGGTGGCTCCGTTCGACAGCAGTGCCAGTCTCGAGTTGCAGGATTTCAGCGCCGGCACCGACGGCACCGACGGCACCGACGACCGGTTCTCCCTGGACGATGAGGACGACTTCCACCGTCCTCGCTCTACCCAAGTATAGACAGACTACATCAAACTTCACCGACATTCTGCGTGTAACTCGTTATCTTTAATAGGCATTTCGTATATACATGTACGGCATATCTTTGGTATTGTACAGGCGTGTAAAAAAACCCTTGTTTCGTCACTGTCTATCGCTCAGATACTTGGCTTTGATGTGTTCGTAATGGCTCAGATCGCTCTCGCTTAGTCTGATTTGCTGTGCGTACGTCCCAATGATCTTGTTGGCCTGCATGAACTTGGCCACGCACCTGTCCGTGCACATGGACTCTCCCTTGTTCAGTTCCGCCTCTCCGTACTGGTGCGGGACGCATTTCTGGAGACATTCTTTGGTCATCGTCGCTAGCGTCGAGTTCATTGCGTCAAAGTGTATTTCGGCGAGCCTCATTTTCTCCGGGCTCACCTCCAGCGAGGAGAGCTGTGATTGGTTGAGGAAGAGCGACATGTGAGGGGCGGGTAGGTGCTGAGTGGGGGGCGGCAGTGGAGTGAGGTTCAGTGAGGTGGTGGTGATGATGAACGAAGAATTTTTCAAAAGTTGCAGAGTGAAAAATATAATTGAAGAAAAGAAAAAAAAATGGACGGGTCACGTGACAACGCCATGTGACATGCGCTCAGTAAAGATGGATAAGTCGCTCGTCCAGACTCCCGAAACCATGATGGCTCAATGACAACACACTTGCGGTAGACCTGCTCACCCTGGCTGGGGACGCTGCCCATCGCACGCTTCTCACCCACTCCTGAGCGCACGCTGCTAATCACTTCTCAACCACCTCTACACACCCGTACACGGGCACGCGAGAAAAAAAAAAGAAGGACTCACAGAAATTAATTAAAAAGAGGGCAAAGAAAAAAAAAGGTTTGTTTTGCCTGCTACTCAAGTGTCACATTTTCTAGTAACTAAACTCATCATTGTGTTTGAAATAGAGGAAACACGTACTGTTAGTTTCGGAGGGGGATCCGAACATGTTTTAAAAGTGAGTATTCTGCGTTCTCTCTGCTCAACAAGACCTTTTCGCTAACACAACTCCAAGTTCACCTCTGTTAGCTTGCCCACCGATAGGAAAGGAGGTCCTCCTTCTCCTGTCAGTCCTCTGCACAACGAGGGCACACACACAAACAAGAAGTTTGTCAAGGCTTTGGCAACTTTATCCAAAGATGAGTTAGAAAAAAGAGACATTTATGGTCGGACGTTGATCCATATCATCTGTATGGCCAACAGACACGACTTGGTGAGAAAGCTACTGAAAAATCCAAACCTGAATCTTTGCATCACCGACACAGAGAACCTGTGGAACTGTTTGCACTATGCGATTTTCTACAAAAACTACATCACTGCACAGCTTCTGCTTTCTGCCAAAAGCAGCCTCATGCAGTCCAAAGACCGAGAAGGCTTCACCCCGCTCGACATTCTCAGCAGCGAACTGGACATTTGGAAGCTCAAATGGATCCCTGAAAGTATTGGGAGCGTTGGACCCGAAGGTTCGAAAGCCAAGAAGAAGAAATCGTCGAAAAAGAAACGGTCTGAACGTGGGTTGATGTCCACCGACATATTGCTTGAAAAACGCTTCACAAAAGAAAAACGCTTCTTTGAGTCTGGATCATTGCCCGGAAGCTGGTTTGATCCAAACAGAGGCGGCTCAGAACTCGTGTTTTCTGGGTTGTTCAAAAATGTCACAGAATCCCCGGAGCATCTGAACAAAGTGGATATGAAGCGACTGAAGCTCAACTATGGCGACCGCAGTCACTACCCCGTCTTGAGCGAGCGGATCTCTCTTCCGCGGATCAGAAACGTGAAAATGTCCAAGAATCACAGCGTCGTTCTTACCTGCGAACCTTTGGGAAACATTTTTGTCTCCGGTCTTGGAACCAGAGGACGTCTTGGACTGGGTCATGGTAACCCACAGGACTCGTACGTTCCCGTTCCCTCGTTGAGTGAAATGAAAGTTTTGCAAGTTGACCTAAGCGACGACCACACGATCTGTTTGACTGCCAATGGCCAAATATACACTTGGGGATCCAACTCGTTTGGACAGCTCGGATATCCTGTGAAAACCCAAGCCGACCAGCTTGAGCCTGTTTCTGCTGTCCCCAAATTGGTGGTCACCAACGATCTCAAGAGACAGTTTGGGGCTCGGCTCATTGGCGTCAGTTGTTCCAAGTTTTGTTCACTGGCTTACACAAAAAACGAGATCTATATGTGGGGATTGAACATTGGACAGTTTGGATTCACACAGACAGCAGAACTGGGCAAAACTTCCAGCAAGATCGGAACAGGACTCGTCCAGGCGGCACCGAAAAAACTCGTGTTCAACTACGGAAATATTCGCACAGTCAAAGCAACTGACGCGTTCACGCTAGTTTTGACCGATACGGATGAACTACATTTTTACCTCAATGGTTTCCATTCGAAGGTTGTTCCACCATTGCTGAGCAAAATTGACGAGCGCAGTTTCCATGCGTTCAAGCCGAGAGTTTTGTCTCAAAAGCGCTCGATCGTTCAGGTCATCACGCAAAAGAGTTGCAACTTGGTTCTAATATTGTTAGATAATGGAGACGTGATGCAGCTGAACATAGATCCTCACAGTGGAGACAATCTTGTCTTTCAGAAGAACCTCCGTTTTTCCACTGCGTGGAAGGCCTCGAAGCAGCACCTGAGATGTACTGATGTGGACATGAGCAACGACGGTTCGATGATCATCTGTGTGAGAGATGGATCTGTTTATAGGAGAACCAAGCGTTCAATTGCCAAGCACTCAGCATCATCGCATGGTATGGTGTCGAGAAATTTCAAGTTCACCAAACTCCCGAAGCTGAACAAGGTGGTGAAGGTAGTTACAGACCCCCTTTTTGCCAGATTTGCGTTTGTCAGAGACGATGTTGACATGATTCCCCACCGCCTTGCGAAATCCACTGTTTTAAATGATTTCAGTCATTTGTCTCCTCTGTATGAAATCCACAGCGACAGAAATCTACACCAACAATTGATAGCGAATGCGGACAACGATGTGCCCGTTTCCAAAAACAAAAGCTTCCGGTCCAACTTTGTGCATAAGACGGCCAATCGGGAGGCACCCGAAGAGCAGGATCCGTTTGAAGTGAACTTGGAAGAAGGATTAGACGACCCGAGAGTCAACAAAGACGACCTTCTCACTTACAACATCAAAAAACGTTGGTGCGAGGACTCTCCGATCGGAAATGAATCGATTTTACCAGTGGAAGAGGACTTGCAAATAAAGGAACTTGCGATGTCTGAGGATCTGGAGTATTGGCTCACATTGAAAGACCTGGGTTTCCAGAAGTTCTACAACCACGTTGTGGTGGTGAAAGACACAACTACAGACGTTGTATTTGAGTTTAACGTGCATAGGGAAGTGCTTATGCGGTCGAAACAACTTCGCAGAGTGTTAACGGATTCAGCTGTGTTGGAAAGAAATGGAATATTCATAGAGAATGAGGAAGATACCCGGTTGATAATTAGTGGTGACGTTACACTCCGCGCAGTTTTGATTGCAGTGCACTTCTTGTACAGTGACACATTGTTGGAAGTTTGGTCTGAATTCCCACTTGGACATATTCCACGAGAAATCCAGCGCACCAAGGTGACGTTTGAAAACTTGGCTAGACTGTTGGGAATTGTGACTCCTGTTGGCCGAATCAAATGCGACGAATACCTCAGAAGCGATTTACAGAATGTGATTAGCACGAGCGGTGAGACATGTGTGACATTGAGCGATGGCGTTGTGACCACGTTCAAGCCATTCCTGGTATTGAGAAGTGTCTACTATGAGACTCTATTCTCGGAGAGATGGCTGGAGACAGAGCTTTCAGTCTCATTTCCAGACGTGTCCAGAGATGTCTTTGATGTCGTTCTCCGGTTCCTGTTTGGAGTGGAGTACAGTCATCTGTTTGATGAGGTTGACTCTGTTGAAGACATTCCCTCCTTCGTGAACTTCACGTTGGATGTGATGGAGTTTTCCGAGCAGTTGATGCTGGAGGAGCTTTCTGAAATTTGTCAGCTGTATCTGAAGGATTTCGTCACTTTGGAAAACATCCAGCTGTTATTGCTTCACTCGTACAACAACCGTGCCGACAAGTTGCTGAAGAACTGTCTTTGGTTTGTGTACAACAATCTGGACGTGCTACTACTGGAGAGCTCTTTCGCCGAGCTTTTGGCAGAACTGCGGACCAACGACGAACTGTTGGCGGCGGTAGACACCGGTTTGAAATGGTTTGGCGGACTCAAGTATTTCGATCACGAGGCAGTCAACAAGAAGCATTTTGTCGAACTGAACTCACAAGATCTGCTGCGGGATTTCATCCACGACATTGACGGGTTCAACGGCAAGTTCATCCACCCGCTTTTGTGGGACGTGGCGCGGCCGCTTCTCAGCAATCTTGAGGAGAGTATCCGCCAAGAGAAGTCCAACTCGTCATTGCGGATGGGCACGAGCGAGCGGAGAAGACGCTCGTCAGCGAAACGGATTGAGGAGAGCAAGATGAACGTTCCTGGGGCGCTTGAGAAAGCTAGATCAATGTCGAAGGTGCTGTCGAGGCCCGTGAGCAGGAGCGGCGAGGGTAGCGGCAGCATCAACGAGAGTGCAGTGGTTGACGACGAGGACTTTGGGGAAGGCGAGTTTGTTGTTGTTGGCAGCACGAGAAGGCAGTCAACTGCGTCAAAGTCTGTCTCGAGACCGGCTGTGAAGTCTGGATCGGTCAGTCCGTTGCCTGTACAATCAGCGCTGATGACTCCGCCATCGTCATCTTCCGAGACGGTGGCACGGAAGGTGTCCTTCAGCACCGAGTTACCAGACTTGTCGGAGTCGCTGAGCACGCTACGGGTGCAGGAAGAATCAAGAATTGTGAAGGCGAGCTCGACGGCGATGCCGCGTCTGTCGCAGCGGGAACGGAAGAAGCAGCAGCGGAAGGAGCAGCAGACGAAGCCGGGGACGGCAGTTGCGACGGCGACGGGCCAAGCGACAGCTCCATGGAACAAGTCGAAAAACGGGGCTGTTTGGGGTGCTTCTGTGGGGCCGTCAGATGCGGACGATACTACGAACCCGCCGATTGGCTTCTCTGCTGCGCCCGTTGTTCCTGCGGTGACTGCGCCGTCGTTTGAGAGTGTTTTATTGGAGCAGAGAATGCTGCAAGAGGCGCAGAAGAACCAGGTCGTGAAGTCGTTTGAGGAGGTGCAGATGGAGGAGCGGTTTGAGGAGTGGTGGGCCGAGGAGAGTGCTCGTGTTCAGCGGGAGCTGAAAGAGGCGGAGAACAGAGCCAAGAACATGGCTGGGCCCAAACGGGGCAAGGGTACCAATACCAAGCCCAGTGGTTCACGAAGGAGGTCTTCTGATCGGGGCGAAGGAGTTGTTGAAGGGACGAGCGGTAAGAAGAACAGGAACCGGCGGAGCGCTTCAGGCGCCTCGGGAGCTTACCGACACCGCGAGGGCACTTCCCGGGGCCAAAGTGCGGAGCAAATCAACGTGTGAGGCTGAGAAGCTTGTAAATAGGATCGATAATAGAGGCATGTTTCGTGGCGCTAAGACTCCGTTTCCTCGCCGTCCTCGACGGGCGGGAACCAGCCGAACTCTTCCAGATCAACAAAGTACTCGTTGCCACGGAAAGAAACAGCGACTCCCTCTTGTCTGAGCAGTTCGGCCTGGTGTTCCACGGCGTCGGAACGGTCTCTTTTGGAGATGATTCCCTGCGAATTGACCACGCGCCACCAGGGAACGGACTCGAGGCTGAACTGGTCAAAGTAGGAGACGTAGGTTCCCAGATATTTGAGGGACATGCCTACTTGGCGGGCGTTTTGCGGTCGGTAGATTCGGCGAGCGATGTGTCCATAGGATGTCACGTTTCCGGGCGGTATTGTGCGTGTTTCCGAGTAAACTGCGAAATGAAACGCCAATTGTTCTTCTGACTGGTTTCTGGGCATGGTTATGTAGTGAGGACAGTTTCTGGTGGAGGCAGAGTCAATTGGATGGCGAAAAGGAGAGAATTGTAGATCGGTATGGCTCAGTTTTTTTTTTTCATTTTTTGATTTTTTTTTTTTTCAACTCCTACTTTTTTTTTTTTTCCCCTCTTGAGATTTATTTATTTCTTGACAAAACTCCATCTTTTTTTTGTCCCACTCTTCAATTGTTGCCAGCAAAAACAAACACATCCAACAAGACTTTGTCTTTTTGTTTCTGCGCTTCATTTACACAGCTGCTGCTGTTACTCCATCGACTTCTGTGACTCAGAGCAACTGGAAATACGCGACAACAGTGAACGTTGCCCCGATTTGAGGAGTGATTCGAAACATAACAACAAAGCATCCTTGTTGCCACCGAACACCAGACACGCCCCACAAGATTTACACAGCACCTACCAAGCTTCCGGTAATGGTAAGTATGGCAGACACACGCGTTTGAGCGGCAGGCGGCCGCAGAACACCATAGCTAACACGAAACTATCGGAACCAGACTTCTGCTGCCAAACTTGCCAAAAGCGAGACGAAAGAGGAAAGGAAAAAGAGGTTTTTCCTCCAAGCAGACGCCAAGACCGAACGTCTCAAAGATGTGGAAGACTCCACGAAAAGATTCAAGTACCTGCTCGGACTCACACACCTGTTCAGACACTTTATCGACATCAATGCATCAAAAGATAAGCAGCTCATGAACCTGATCAGACAGATCGACCAACAGAAAGCGACTGGGAAACCCACAAAAAAGGCGTCGAGCGGCCGCAGAAGAAAGTCTGAGAAAGAGGAGGACGCCGAGCTGATGTACGACGAGGAGTTCGAGGAGGAAACCACCGTTCTCACCGAATCGCCAAGCTATATTCACGGCAAGCTCAGAGACTATCAGATCCAGGGTCTCAACTGGCTCATATCGCTTTACGAGAATCGACTTTCCGGAATACTTGCCGACGAGATGGGGCTCGGCAAGACCCTCCAGACCATATCTTTCTTGGGATTTCTTAGGTACTTCAAAGGAGTGGACGGTCCGTTCATCGTGATTGTTCCGAAGTCCACGCTCGACAACTGGAGAAGAGAGTTTGAGAAATGGACCCCGGAGGTCAACGTGCTGGTTCTCCAAGGAAACAAAGAAGAGAGGGCAGAAATAGTACGTGACCGGCTGATGGAGGCAGACTTTGACGTTTGCATCACCTCTTTTGAAATGGTGATCAGAGAGAAAGCCAAGCTCGGGAAAATCAGATGGGAGTACATTGTCATTGACGAAGCCCACAGAATCAAGAATGAGGAGAGCGCCTTGTCTCAAATCATCCGTGTCTTTTACTCGAAACAGCGGCTCCTCATCACCGGTACTCCTTTGCAGAACAACTTGCACGAGCTGTGGGCGCTGTTGAATTTCATTTTGCCGGATGTTTTCGGTGACGATGAGATTTTCAACGAGTGGTTTGAGAATCAGGGCGAAGAGGACCAAGACCAGGTCGTGAAGAAACTGCACAAAGTTTTGTCTCCGTTCCTTCTTCGTAGAGTCAAGTCGGATGTCGAAAAATCGCTACTCCCAAAGATCGAGACAAACGTCTATGTGGGAATGACGGATATGCAAATCAAATGGTACAGGAACTTGCTGGAGAAAGACATTGATGCTGTCAACGGTGTGGTTGGCAAAAGAGAAGGAAAGACGAGGCTTTTGAACATTGTGATGCAACTGCGAAAGTGTTGCAACCATCCATATCTGTTTGAAGGTGCGGAACCCGGTCCTCCTTACACCACCGACGAGCATCTGGTTTACAATTCGGGCAAGATGATCGTTCTGGACAAGCTGTTGAAGAAGCTCAAGCAAGAAGGATCGAGAGCATTGATTTTCTCTCAAATGAGCAGACTGCTGGACATTTTGGAAGATTACTGTTATTTCAGAGGCTATGAATATTGCAGAATCGACGGATCCACTGCACACGAAGATCGTATCCAAGCCATTGACGACTACAATCGGCCGGATTCTGACAAGTTTGTTTTCCTCTTGACCACGAGAGCTGGTGGATTGGGTATCAACCTAACCACTGCCGATGCTGTTATCTTGTACGACTCGGACTGGAACCCACAGGCAGACTTGCAGGCGATGGATCGTGCACACAGAATTGGACAGAAGAAACAGGTTAAAGTTTACAGATTTGTGACTGAAAATGCGATTGAAGAGAAAGTTTTGGAGAGAGCTGCACAAAAACTGAGACTTGATCAACTTGTTATTCAACAGGGACGGACAAACAACAAGGCCGCCAACACGGCGATTGGAAACAGCAAAGACGATTTGCTTGGTATGATCCAACATGGTGCACAAGACGTGTTTAACAGCCAAGCAAACACGGCGAGTTTGGATACAGACATTGACGCAATTTTGAACAAGGGCCGGGAGAAGACTGAGCATCTGAATGGCAAGTACGCCAAGCTGGGTTTGGATGATTTGCAAAACTTCACTTCGGACTCCTCTGCGTATGAATGGAATGGTGAGAACTTTGCCAAGAAGGACAGTTCCAAGTTTAATGTGTGGCTCAATCCAACAAAGAGACAGCGGAAGGAGCATCAATATTCCGTTGACAATTACTACAAAGATGTGATGCAAGGCATGAAGTCATCTCCTGCTCCAAGATCGGTCCATCCCAAGGCCCCGAAACAGTATCATATTCAAGATTTCCATCTGTATCCGCCCGGGTTGGCCGAGCTCTTGGAACGGGAACAACTTGCGTTCAAGAAGAAAATCGGATACGTTGTTCCACTAGAGAATGACGGTGAGAGTGACGACGAGTTCCTTGCCTCTGACGATGAGGAGAAAGTGAGGAGGAAGAACAAGCAACAAGTTTTCAAGCAGAAGCAAGCTGACGAGCAAAAGAAGATCGAGGCTGTTGTTGAGTTGAGCCCTGAAGAACTGGAGTTGAAGGAGAAGTATTTGAAGGAAGGTTTTGGCAACTGGAACAAGCGTGATTTCCTTGCATTTATTCACAGCTGTGTGCGTCATGGATCCAAAGACTATGCGGCGATTGCCCGTGACCTCAAGACGAAGTCTTTGGAAGATGTGAGAGCGTACAGTGAGGCGTTCTGGAAGCGGTATCAGGAAATCGAAGGTCACGAGAGGTACATCAACCAGATCAGACAAGGCGAGAAGAAGCTTCAGAAGGTGTTACTTCAGCAGGAGATTTTGGCGGAGAAGATCAAACAATTCGAAGCTCCGTTGCAACAGTTGACTATACAGTATCCGCCTAACAACTCCAAGAGACTTTACACTGAGGTTGAGGACCGGTATCTGTTGATCAAGGTCAACGAGTACGGGTTGAACAATAAGGATCTGTACAATTTGATCAAGGCTGACATTGCGAAGGAGAACGAGTTTCGGTGTGCATTTTACTTCAAGTCGCGGACCAGCAACGAGTTGAGCAGACGTGTGGGGACGCTGTTGCTTGCGATTACGAGAGAGGTGGAAGGCCCTGATGCGTTCAAGCGGAAGATTGTGCGCAAGGGAGAGGGCCAAGGCCAGATGAGCGAAACCGATAGCCGTCAAGACTCCGTTGAGCCGAAGATTGAGGCTGTGAACGGGAGCTTGGAGGAGACGGAGGGAGACGGGGGTGAAAAGAATGGGACTGTGAAGCGGGAAGCCACGATAGGATTATCTGACGAGGATGAGGAAGGTGAGGATGCTGGGTCTAGACGCAAGAAGGTTAAAGTCTGAGAGGGTGTATACACATGTACAGTAAAGAGTGGAGCGAACGGCGAACGGCGAACGGCGAACGACGAGCGAAGCGAGTCGTGAGTGAGTGAGTTGTCAGTGAGTGAATCCTGAGTGAATCCTGAGTGAATCCTGAGTGAATCCTGAGTGAGTCCTCAATGAATCCTCAATGAATCCTCAATGAATCCTCAGTGAATCCTCAGTGAATCCTCAGTGAATCCTCAGTGAATCCTCAGTGAATCCTCAATCAATCCCCAGTAAATCCTCAGCGAGTTAGTGAGTTTCATTAAGTTTGTGAGTCCCAGTGAGTCAGCAAGTTTCCAGTGTGTACTAGCGAAGCGAGTCATTCAATGAGTCAAAATTGGGTTAATAAAGACCAGTTCAGTAAGTTTTTTTTTTTGCTTCACCTCAAGAAACTCGTCGCAGTGCCCGTCGTCGCGTCGATTTGCGCGGGCTGCGTAACCTGCGAAATGGGGGGATGTGCCACTGTTTTTTGTTTGAAAGAGGATTTCTTGTCTTTTACTCGTCTCTTATTTGTCAGAGGGAACAGACACCAATTAAAGCAGTTGTGCTACTAGATTAAGCTAGAAAACGGCGCGAAATAGGCCAGGAGTAAGTTCTAGAGGAAGAGGGCTGTGTTCTGAATAGACGGAAATAGCTTTGAGCAGCTGAGGCGTTTTGTTTTCGATTATAGAAAGATAGTACAGCAGGATCAATACAGGCAATTATGTTGAACACGGTGAGATTGAAGGGTGCAATTGGCAACAGGCGAGTCACTGGGCGTTTGTTCCGTGGATTTGCGACATTTCCAGCGCGTTTGCAAGATGTGGAGGTGAAAGTCGATGGGATTCCCGTGTCAATTGAAGCGGGGTCTTCTATCATCCAAGCCGCAGAGAAAGCTGGTGTTGTCATTCCACGTTACTGTTACCACGAGAAGCTGGCCATTGCGGGTAACTGCAGAATGTGTCTGGTGGAGGTGGAAAAATCGCCCAAGATGGCTGCTGCGTGTGCGATGCCCGTGATGAACGGAATGTCTGTTTTGACCAACTCGGAGAAGGTGAAGAAAGTGAGAGAGGGAATCACCGAGTTTTTGCTGTACAATCATCCTCTGGACTGTCCCGTGTGCGATCAGGGTGGCGAGTGTGATCTCCAGGAACAGACACTCAGATACGGTTCTGATCGCGGCCGGTTCAATGAGGTTTCTGGTAAGAGAGCTGTCGAAAACAAAGCCATTGGCCCTCTCATCAAGACCTCCATGAACAGATGCATCCACTGCACGCGGTGCGTGAGATTTCTGAACGACGTGGCCGGTGCGCCGGAGTTTGGGTCTTCGGGACGTGGAAACGACATGCAAATCGGCACCTACATTGAGAGGAACGTCAACTCCGAGCTCAGTGGTAACGTCATAGACCTTTGTCCTGTCGGTGCGCTGACCTCGAAGCCTTATGCGTTCAAGGCGCGTCCATGGGAGCTGAAGAGAACCGAGTCGATCGACGTGATGGACGCTCTCGGGTCTGCCATCCGAGTGGACAGCAGAGGACAGGAGGTGATGAGGGTTCTGCCCAGATTGAACGAGGAGATCAACGAGGAATGGATCAGCGACAAGACGAGATTCAGCTACGACGCTTTGAAGGTCCAGAGACTGACGAAGCCGCTGATCAAGAGCGGTGACAGCTTTGCAGATGCCACTTGGAACGACGTTTTGAGCTACATTGTGGAGAAGTACAACGAGCTCAAGCCGGTGAAGAACGAGGTCAAGGCTGTTGTGGGTCCGCTGGCTGACGTGGAGAGCATGGTTGCCATGAAAGATCTGGTGAACAGACTGGACTCTGAGAACCTGGCTCTGGACGCTCCAATTGCAGGTATTCCTTCGATTGATTTCAGGTCGAACTACATCTTCAACGCCACCATCGAGGGCATCGAGGAGGCCGACCGCATTCTCATCATTGGCTCGAATCCTAGACACGAGGCTGCTGTTTTGAACGCCAAGATCAGAAGCAGATGGTTGAACTCCAACCTGGAGATTTTCCACATTGGCGAGAACTTTGACTCCACGTTCAACTACGAGCACTTGGGAGAGAATGCGAACGATCTGATCACTGCGTTGAAGGGCGAGCTGGGCAAGAAGCTCGAGAGCTCTGCGAGACCGTTGATCCTGATTGGTTCTGGTGTGCTTGAAAACAAGGATTCTTTGGCCATCCACAAGATCGTGTCTGAGTTTGTCAAGGGCAAGTCGAACTTCAACAACGAGGAGTGGCGTGGAGTGAGTCTGTTGCACCGCGAAGCAGCGAGAGTCGGTGCGCTCGACATTGGCTTCTACAACTCGTCGCCTGAGGTGGTTGCTACCAAGCCGAAGCTTGTGTTTTTGCTGGGGGCAGACGAGATCGACCCAACCACGATTCCTGAAGACGCGTTTGTGGTTTATCTGGGCCATCACGGTGACCTTGGTGCCTCGTTGGCGGACGTTATTCTTCCGGGCGCGGCCTACACGGAGAAGAGTGTCACGTATGTCAACACTGAGGGCAGGTCGCAGCTCACGAGGGCGTCTACGGCGCCTCCAGGAGCCGCTAGAGAAGACTGGACCATCATCAAGGCTTTGAGCGAGTACTTTGGGCTGGGACTGCCATACGAGAACATTGTCGAGCTGAGAGCCAGGATCGGCAACATTGCTCCCCATCTCGTTCGATACGACACGATTGAGCCTGTTTCCGAGGAGATGTACAAACTGAGTCTGGATGCTGCCATTTCGGCCAAGGCCGAGGCTGTTGGAGGCTACAACTTCAAGAACCCGATTGAGAACTTCTACTTCACCGATGTGATTTCGAGAAACTCGAGAACCATGGCCCAGTGTGTGGGAAGTCTTGGTCCAAAGATCGAGAAGGTCCACGACGACAATGCACACCTGTATCTTGGAATTGCCTGAAGGGGGCCGATGTTTTTGTCCACTATTTATTACCTATTTATTACCTATTTATTATTTATTATTATCTATTTATTGATTATTTATTACTATTTTTTATTTTGTCAGAGATGTTACGACGACGAGCGAAGCGAGTCAGTGCACTGCTATTCAAGTCTATAACCTCATCTATAATGCGGAGAGGATATGACCAGTCGCGTCTTTTTGCGTCGCCGCGTCGTCGCTCGTCGCCTACTCGTCACTCGCTCATCGCTCATCAGCCAATCGTCAACCAATCGTCAACCAATCGTCAGCCAATCGCCAGCCACTCATCTAACAATCTTCAACCACTCACCACCCACTCATCACTCGCTTCGCTCGTGATTCGTGTGTTCAAAAAACAAAACACCTCTTCAACAAACTCGGGTGAGCCAAAAGAAAAGCCGCACACCTATTCTTCGCCTTTTTCTTACCCTTCGAAACAGCTCTGCAAACCGGCTGGTCGTTGATCAGCAGAACCGCTTCGAAAAGCTCGCCAGCCACGTTCGCCACTTTGTACGTCGGCAGCACTTTGTTCTTCGCCAGAAACGCGTACAGTTTCGCCGTTGCAAGCTGGTCAACGTCGTCCACGTCGACGCCCGGAACCTTGACGGGGAGCTCGGTGTCGGCACCGATGGGGTCTTTTTCGTCCTTGGCGAAAACCGCGTCGTCGTCGCCCGTGCCCGTCGTCGTCGACGACGCAGGCGGCGCCGACGCCGACTGCTCGGCGTGCTTCTCAGAAACAACGCTCTGTTCCTTTGGCGTGAGACATCGCAGATCGCTGTATTTTTGCACCATTTTCCGATTTTCGAGAGCAGCCATCGCGGCTCTGCTGCCGGCCTCTTTCGCGCTGAAGGCCTCGCCCGTCCCGATAACCTCCTCGTCCATCACGCAGTGCACCACGAACGGCACTTTCTGGCCGTCGCCGGTCTGCACCGTCACGTAGCGCGGAGGCTTTGCAGCCGAGCCGATCAACGCGTACAGGTCTCCCTTGGCGTTCGCTGCCGGCTCCGCAGTGCCCAGTTTCTTGCTGAGCTCGTCCAGTTTGGGCCGGATCAAGTCGCCGATCCAGCTCTTGATCTCGGCAAAGTTCGTGAACCCAGAGTCAATGTACAGCCCTCCGACATACGCCTCGAACGCGTCGGAGTATATTTTTTGTTTCCCACTGATGAAGTTCTGGTCCTTGACAAAATTCGACACTAGTCGCTCGTGGAAACCGTAAAACCGCGAAAACTCCGCCAGTGTGTTGTTGCTCACGAGCTGCGCGCGCATCACCGAGAGCTCTCCCTCGTTCGCGTCGGGGAACTCGCTGAACAGCAGCTGCGTCACGCACGTGTTGATCACCGAGTCGCCGAGAAACTCGAGCCGCTCGTTGTTGGAGTGCACCGTGTCCTTCTTGCTCAGGTGCTTGACGTTGTTGATCGCGGACCGGTGCATGAACGCACGGGCCTCCAGCGTGGCGTCCTGGATGACGGGCAGTGCCGGTGGGTACGTTCCCGTGCTGTCTCTCGTCGGCCGCTTCTTCTTCTTCTTGGGAGCCACTTGCAGCTCAGCGCACTCAGCGCCCTGTAAATCGTGTTCGTCGTCGTAATTGGCAATCTGTCTGAAAATTTCAAGCTGGCCGCGCTCGCACAGCGTCTTGAGCTTGGCTGACAGCTGCAATTTC
Source organism: Ogataea henricii (assembly GCA_003705115.2). Lineage (NCBI taxonomy): Eukaryota > Fungi > Ascomycota > Pichiomycetes > Pichiales > Pichiaceae > Ogataea > Ogataea henricii. The sequence goes on from PPHT02000013.1 coordinate 105,462, forward strand.
CGGTTCCTCGCCAGAGTCACCAGCATCGTGAGCGTCTCGGTCTCCGACGGGCCCTCTTCGTTCGGGCGTTCAAGCGACAGTCGTTTCACAATGTCGCCCAGCTCCTGCACGTTGGGCGACTCGGCCATTATTTTCTGTATCGCTTGCTGAAGCTGTGTCACTGCGTATTCCAAACTCAGTGCGTCTGCTACCGAAAGCGAGGGAGCGTCTTTTTCCTGTGACATTGGGCTTTCGCCAGACCCAGACGTGCGCTTGCTCTTCTTGAGCTTCTTCGACTTGGTCTTCTTCTCGGCCTTCTCGCTGTGGCTCCTCTTGGTCCCCATGTCTCGCGGTCGAAATCGTCTAGGTCTGTCACTCAGTCGTGAAGAAATCGGGTTTGATCTGAAAAAATTTGCGCACTGATAAAGTAGAGAGAAGATTTTATTTCAACCAGGAAGCTCGCGTCGATCGACGCGACGAGCGTAGCGAGTCGTTAGCTCTTCGTCGCGAAGAGCTCTCGCTTCGCTAGTCCCGTGAGAGTCGTTCGCAACTCCTATCGAACAACTCACAAATGCACGTCGCTACGCTCGTCGTTAACTCGTCGTCGCTCGTCGTGACGTCGTATCTTCACACTATTGATACTACCATAGATCCTGGCTCTGCGGTCTATTCCTTGAAGCGACAGGATTGACAACTCACACCTCGCGAGTTAATAGAACGACTCGTATTCACTTAGTCTATGATGACTCGTACTCGCTCATGACCCTCTTACATCAGTTCTCGCTCGTGCTTCGCTCGTCAACCTCACAAAGGACTCGCTTCGCTCGTCATTCGCGCGTGATCTCAAAATCTAAACTTCTCCTCTCTCTGTCTCTTCACCCTCTTTGACTGCACCTCCGCCGGCTCCTCCGCCGGCTCGCCCTTGCGCTTCCCCGTCGCTGTGTCGATCTCGTACGCCAGCGTCTCCGAGCCGTAGATGCTTGGCTCAGACCCGCCTTTTTTCTCCTTCAAAACAGTGTACAGCGGCCTTTGCTCAGACTCGTCGTCGTCCGCCCTGTCCGTGCCGGTGCGGCCGCCCACGGGCTCGGACGCGGCCGCGTCCTCGCCGATCGTCTCAATCATTACGTCGTTCTCCTCGGGGACGTAGTCGCCTGCGTCGCTCTGTGCGCCACCGTCACCTTCGTCCTCCTCTTCGCTCTCGTCCTCCTCGGCCTCCGACTCCGACTCGAGCTTCCCCCACTGCGTCTGCTCAACAGGCTCGCCCACGTTCACGACCCGCCGATCCTCGTGGTTGAATGTCACGCTGCCGTCGTCGTGTATTCTCATGTGCGGGTATCTGGGAGGCGGTCCCAGCCTTTTGAACCGCTCGAACCACGGAGGCAGGCTCGACCGAGACTCGCTCATCCCCAGTGCCTGCCGCAGCTCTTTGCTCAAAACGCCAGGCCGGATCCCTGCGGTGCTGAAGCTGCTCAACTGTTCTGTGTTCTCCATGCCTTCGTAGTACACTTCGCCAAACCCGAGCAAACTGGGTTTCGTCTGGAACTTGAAGAAAGCGTTGTGTAATTTCATGAAATCAATGTCCAACTGCCCCATTTTCGGCTGCACCCGCTCGCGCATCCTCTGTTTGAGCGTAGAATCGTCCTCCTCGCTAACGTTTCTCATCTCCAGGATCCCCGTGTCCAGAATGAACTTCGGCAGTTCGAACGGAAGTTTCTCGAACCCTCTCTTGCTGGCCAGGAAACCCTTGTTTGATGACCAGTGCTTCGGCACTGGTACCACGTTCGGCAGCGACTTGAGGTATATGAGAAGCCGAGGATCTGGCGAGTCTGCGTCGGTCCAGTCGATCGACTCTGGGTTCGATGACTCTGCCTTGAGAATCGCCAGTGGAATCTTAAACTTTTTCTTGAACTGTCTTTTCGTGAGCTTTGTGTCGCCATTCAATTCGTCGTCCTCGTATCCTTCGTAATCCTCTGTTGCCTCGCGTGAGGGCTCTGTCTCGTGTTTCTCCACCTGTTTCGTGCTGTCACTCTCGAGCTCTTCGTCCTCTCTTGGCTCTTTTGCTTCCCTCGGCTCTCTTGGCTGAAACTTCTTGAAGATCCGCTCAAACTCAGCAAGCTGCGGGTTCTCGCTCACAGCAGCTGGAATTGCATCTTCAACGATAACCTCTACGGGCTCGGCAACTTCCGCAAAACCTGTGTCTTTGTGGTCTGTTTTTGGTGTCTGTTGTTTCTTGAGCTTCGCCTTCTCGCGCCTCAGCTGGTTTTTTGACTTCCTCGCGGGCATTCTGGGGGGTAGGAGGGGCCTTTTAGCGGTTGCCTTGTCAGAAGATTGAGGTTTTAGATTTTACAAAATATTTTTTTTTTTTTCAAGTCTCAGATGAAGAAAAAAAAAATCATGGAGCCTCGCTCTTTGAAGAAACCAAACCACGTTGAACAGCTCTTGGTATCAGCCATTCCCCGCCGCTCATGACCGAAAGCAGCAGCCAGAACGGACAAAAGAAGCCTGGCGTGCTCGACGACCAGCTCGGCACGCCCGGCACGCCCGGCGTGCCCGGCACACCCGTGTCCGAGAACTCAGTGCAGGCACTGAACGTTTCTCAAGACCAGCAGGAGCCAGCGCATCAACAGGGCTCGACAACCACGGCTCCGGCACAGCAGCCGCTGGTGTCGATCTCGGAGATCAGTGAGCTTCTCACCAAGAAGCTGAGGGAGGCACAGTCCGAGCTCGAGCGGTCGGACAAGGAGTTCAACAGAACGCTTGGTAGTCTGGAGAGGAAGTTGGAGACGCTGGAGAAGCGCACTCAGGGGGCATAGCGAGCGAAGCGAGCGACGACAACCCGTGTCTTCGATCACCACTCAATGACGAGCGAAGCGAGTCGTTAGCTCCTCGTCCCTTAAATAGAGTATTTCTTCACCAATTGCATTTATCATTTTTCAGGCTTATCAAAGGGGTCCAAGAGGATCTCTCCATGACACTTTTGGCGTTCATACAGCTACGAAGCAGTGGTTTGCCCGTGGTTGAGTAGACAATGTAGACGACTCGCTACGCTCGTCGTGGACATGCTCAAATTGCACGATTAGACCACTCGCTGCGACTCGCTTCGCTTGTCTTTCTTCGCTCGTCTCTCTCCGCTCGTCTCGCTCCTCAGTCAGTACGCGAGAAATTTTTCACGCTTACGCGTCTGAAAAATTATTTATCAGCTCCATCTCTGCTCAGATCTCTCTCTGCTTCCTGATCCTCTGTGTCCCCACATCCCCCATGATCATCGGCTCGTTTACGGTGAAAAGGCTCTCGGTAGCGAGCATAGCGTCTACGAATCCCCGAAATCTGCTCAAATGTATAAAGATCTCGGCCAACACGCCCCCAGCATTTGTCAAGGAGACTCGCATCGGTCTCAACCATCGCAGCATCAACACCTCCCGCAAAAAGAGCGCCAAAAAGCTAACGCCTGCGGCCGCAGACGCAGCGGCCACCGCACTCTCATCACCCCCGCTTCCCCCCGTCCTGGGGAGCTCCAAATATAACGATCTCGCATCGTATCTGCAGTATGCCAAAGAGTACAATGTATCGAGCACAGCAACGGTTTTCCAAGGAAACGTGTACGAGCTGACATTTCTGGACTTTCTACGGCACAACTTCAATCTCAGCAGGATCATTCATCAGGGAGGCCGTGACGACAAAGGAATAGACATCCGCGCCAACTGGGACTTGACGGGACTCGAACGGCTCGAGCTGACCGATGGTCGCGTTTTCGAGAACGTCAACTCTGTGAAGAGAGTGAAGCCGCTTGCATTGAAGAAAAAAGTACAGAAATCGCTCAACGTGAAGCTGTTTGTGCAGTGCAAGTGCTGGCAGAAGTCACGCGTGGACGCCAAGATGGTGCGAGAGATAAACGGTACGTTTGCCGACTCCAACCATTTGAAAGGTAGCACAGACACTGAAAAAAATAAGCGTTCCGCGAGCCGCACCCAGGCGTTTCTCATGATTGTGACACCAACCGGGTTCACCAGACAAGGGCAGATAGATTTTGACAAAAGTTTGATGCCGCTTATATTTGTCAAGTTCTCAAAAAACCAGCTGATTGACCCGCAAAGGGGGGCCTATGATTTGGGGAATTACCGTCTCGGGCGGTTTGAAAGTTTCTACTGCAATCCAATGGCCCAGGCGTTGTTGAAGGGACTTGATTGGACTAGTTTCATTAGGAATATAACGGTCAAACAGGACTAACGAGCGAATGACGAGCGAATGACGAGCGAAGCGAGTCATTTGCAAGACATTTGCGAGTCATTTGCGAGTCATTACCGCAACTTCAGTTGCTCGTCAGTTGCTCGTTTTTCGAGTTATTCGAGTTAGTCGTTACCATTATGTCAAAATGTCAGCGAAGCGAGTCCTTCGCTCGTCATTTACTCGTCTTTACTTGTCCTTCGCTCGTCCTTCGCTCGTCATTTACTCGTATTGGGTTACAATCATGCCAAATGCCAGCGAAACGAGTCATTTGCTCACTCGCTTCGCTCGTCATTCGGGTCAGGTTACAATTACGTCAAACGTCAGCTCACAAATGACTCGCTTCGCTCGTCATGCGCTCGTCATGCACTCGTCATGCGCTCGCCATTAGTGTATAAAATACTAGATTATAGAACGACACGCACCACGCCATCACTCTGGGATCTTGCTGCCCCTCTTGACGGCGTCGAGCTCGCCAATGGCGTTGACCCACTGGTTCAGCCTTGGGAACTGCTCCACCTCCTTGAGCTTTGGCGAGGTGACCCACGGGTACGACACCAGGTCGGCAAGACTCAGGTGGTCGCCCACGAGATATCCGGTCTTGTTTCTGGAAAGTCTCTCTTCAAGAACGCCAAACAGTCTCAAAGTCTCGTCGTAGTACCGTTTGATTCCGTACTCAACCTTCTCTGGCGCGTAAAAGGCAAAGTGGTGGTACTGTCCCTTCATTGGACCGAGTCCAGCCATCTGGAAAAACACCCATTCCAGCTGCTCGTAGTACAGATCGGTGCCGTAGTCAAAGCTGTACTTTCTCTCCTTGTCGTACTTGTCCGCCAAGTACATCATGATGGCGGCGCTCTCGTTGATGTGTGTGACTTTGCCGTCAGCAGACACATCTGTCAGCGAAGGAATACGGCCGTTCGGATTGAACTGCAGGAACCAGTCTTCCTTCTGTTCCGACTTCTTGAAGTCAATCTTGCGAACATGGTAGTCCAATTCTAGCAATTCCAGCAGAATCGACACTTTCTGTCCGTTGGGTGTCGCCACCGAGTACAACTTGATGTATGGAGCCTCGAGTCCGGCCTCCTTTGGGTCGCTTTCGTCAATAATGTAGTGCACCATTTTCGAGAATTGCTATAGCCGTGAATCTGTTGAAACTGCTAAGTGAGCAAGAGGAAAATACAGCTTATTTATGAGTAATAAGCAAAAAAACTGCAGAGGACGAACAAATCTTTGTTTCAGTTGTTGGGTTGCGTCTTGGACTCGCTTTGCCCACTTTTGCCCCGCCGAACATGCCGTCATCAAGAGATACCCACGATTGCGGCTACTTTCCCGCACTGTGGCTAACCCCGGAGCAATCCGCGGGTACCCGGGGTGGACCTGGTTGCGTAATCATGCAGCAAGCGTGCGTACGGTCGATCGGCGCGTCGGTGTGGGGAAACGGAAAGGTGAAGTTGAAAAAAAAAAAATTCAAAAAAAAAAGGTAAAAATGCAGATTGACGGAGGGCCCCCCTCTTTGTTTGCACGCCCACCCCCTGCTGCACGCGCGCCATGGAAATTGCCATCACTGTTGAGGAAACAAACCGACTGCGTGAAAAAGTGGGGCTCCCGCCAATCCCCACGGAGAGTTCGCCAAATGCCACCGAAAACGGCCCGTCAGAGCCAAACTACAAAGAGTCTCTCTCACTAGACGAGACCAACAAACTACGTGCGAGGCTCGGACTGGCTCCGATAACCGACGCGGCCGAGCCAGCAGACTCGGAGAAAGAGCGGGACAATTTCCGGGCGGCCGAACAGGAGAAAGAGGCCCAGAACAAGGCGGCAAAGCTGCTGGCCCGGATCGCACAGGCAAAGAGTCAGCTGCGCACGGACGTGAGGGCGTCTGGAGAGACTCTTGTGGACCGGATTGGTGACGAGGTTGACAACGACGAGTGGCTTGCGAAGATCGGCGAGCCGAAGCAGAAAAAACGGAGAGTAGAGCGGTCCAGAGCTGCTGGCGATTCCGAAACGGCGTCAAAAAAAGAGACTCAAGAAGACCTCACGATTCACCACGACAGAGCCACTTTCGACAGGTTTCTCGGGCAAAAACAAGAGGTTATTTTGACGCTGAAGGACAAGTCGATTTACGACGACGACATCAGCGAAGACGAGCTCGAGAACGCGGAGTTGAACGAGGCTCTGAAAGTTCAGGAGACGTTGAAAGAGAGGAGAAGCAAGAAACGGGTAGAGACCGAGGAGGAGTTTTCGCGTGCGGCGGGTCTGGGCGATGGTGAAGACGAAGTGAAGTCTGGGTCGTTCAAACTGGGCCAAGAGGGTGTCGCAGCCACACAGCCTCGGTCGGAAAAGCCAAAAGTGGTTCTGTTTGAGGCTCCCGAGGAGTCGGAAACCGAGGACACGAAGTCGGATTACGCGAAGCCAAAGATAAAGAAACGGCGCAAGAACACCGCAAACAAGCGGAAACTGTCTGACGACGAGAGACCGCGCAACGTGAACTTCGAGCACATCGATCTGATCAACGAAGACCTGGAAAACGAAGACGCCTCGGACCTCAACAGTTTCTTGTCCGTGACCCGCAAAAAGACGCTGGAAAGGAAGAGACTTGAGGTGCGATCCAAAAGTCACGATGAGGACTCCGACAACAACAACAGCGACGCTGCTATTGTTGTTGACGAAGATGCAGAGTTTCTCGAGCACCTGCGTGCAGAAGAGGCTGAGGAAGCTCCAAAAGTGCAACAAGAGGCCAAACGGACTGAGACTGGGGCTCCGGAGCCTGTTCTGTCGAGTCGGATCGACAAGATCCTGCACAAGGACGACGTCAACGAGTCTCTTGGTCTTTCGGGCACGCTGAAGCTTCTTCGGGAGCGCTCTGTCATTGCTCCTGCGCAGAAGAAACAGACCAATGCCAACGGAGAGTACGATCCACAGATCAAATTGGTGTACACGGACGACGACGGAAAGGTTTTGAGCACAAAGGAGGCGTACAAGTATCTCTCGCACAAGTTCCACGGACACAAGAAGTGAGGGGGTGTATATTAGCAGAGCGAGATTATGACTGTAGAGGACGAGTATATTTAAAAGTACGCGAACTTAAAAAGATGAGAATGTTAATTATGAAAAATAATATTTCATTGTTTGACAGAGTGGATGGACCGGCTCGACAAGTAATCACGAACAACGAGCGAAGCGAGTTGTGAGTGAGTTGCGAGTGATTCGCTCTTCACTCGCTCTTCACTCATGACTGGCCGGCCGTTGCTACAAACGCGGCTTGGTAGACCCACTGGGACAGGGTTTAGACACACAGACAGAAAAAAAAAAGTCTCGCTGAGACAAAAAGAATGGTTCCTAGCAGGATCGAACTGCTGATCCCCGCGTTATTAGCACGATGCCTTAACCAACTGGGCCAAGGAACCACTTCTTGGGGTTACCACGAGCGAAGCGTAACACGAGCGAAGCGTATCGCGAGCGAAGCAAGTGATGAGTGAATGATGAGTGAGTGATGAGTGAGTGATGAGTGAGTGATGAGTGAGTGATGGGTCGATTTGGGGCGATTTGAGGCGATTTGAGTAAATAGTCAGCTTCAGTCGCTCACGACTCGCTCACGACTCACTCACGACTCGCTTCGCTCGTCGTTCGTTCGTCGTTTTTTTCGCGTTTGAATAACGCGTCGTGAATTTTTTCCACCTCGTGGTCCAAAACACCCACCTTCTTTGCAGTGCCAGCCGAACATGACATCTGACGAACCTCAGACGAAGAAACAAAAGACCGACCAACCACCACAACCAGAAATGTCCGCCCAGCTCAAAGTTTTCCTGCGCTCTCCAAAGGGAAAGGCTCCAACGAGAGGATCGGCCCTTGCTGCTGGCTACGACCTGTACTCGTCTGAGAAAGCGGTGATTCCAGCCAACGGCCAGGGGCTCGTTTCGACGGACATCAGCATCATTGTTCCGGAGGGAACGTACGGCAGGGTGGCGCCAAGATCGGGCCTGGCCGTCAAGCACGGCATCTCGACCGGCGCCGGTGTGATCGACGCAGACTACAGAGGAGAGGTCAAGGTTGTGCTGTTCAACCACTCGTCCAGAGACTTTGAGATCAACGAGGGCGACAGAATCGCGCAGCTGGTGCTGGAGAGAATCGTGAGCGCGGAGGTGAACGAACTGAGCGCGGACCAGTGGGAGTCGGAGACCACCGAGAGAGGGTCTGGCGGCTTTGGATCCACCGGAGGCTTTGGCAAGAAATGATGAGCGAAGCAAATGACGAGCGAAGCGAGTCATTCGCAAGAAGTTTGCAGGTCATTCGAGTCATTCGAGTCATTTGCAAGGAGGTTGCAAGTCATTTGAGTCATGTACAAGAAGGTTGCAAGTCATTCGAGTCGTTTGTGAGCTACGAGCGAATGACTCGCTTCGCTCGTCATTGCTCGGTATGTATGTGATCTATAGAAAAATAAACTTGAGTAACTTGATCGCCATGACGAGGATCCCGCGGGCCAGCCTCCACAGCTCAACGAAAACCCACACGACCCACAGCGCCAACACAATCAGGCTCTCGAGGAAGTTGTAGATCCAGTTGAACACCCACTCGTCGTGGATGTTGCACAACTGGTCGCGTTTCTCCGACAGGTTGCGTATCTCGAGCGTGACGGAGGTGTTGATCTCGCCGTTTGTGCGGTCGCAGAAGCCGAGCAGCTCCTCGATCTTGACAGACTTGACGTTGTTGAAGCGGTTGAACTTCTCGAGCGTGGCCTCCACCTCGCTGATCTTGGCCTGGAGCGTCCGGGAGACGGCCTCGTTCTGCGTCTGCAGCGCGTCGAACTCCGACAGCTTGCTGCAGAACCGCGTGCGCTGCGTGGACAGGATGTACGTGAGGTTCTGGTCGCAGGCCCTGAGTCTGAGCTCGGAGAACACGAGCTTGTTTTTCAGCGACTTGATGCTCCGGATTTGTTCCAGCAAACCATCGGAACTCGCGTCGTCGTCGCTCGCGTAGTACTCGCCCGGCGAACTCGCCGTCGCGTGCACGCTCTGGCTGACCGAGGGCGAGTACGGAACGATCGAGAGCGAGTCGAACGACTTGGACACCGGTCTCTCGAGACTCGAGTGTCGCGAGGACTCGTCCGCGGAGTGGTGGCCCTTGCGCGTGCGGTTGGCGTTGGCGTTGGCGCTGCCGCTGCCGGCCGAGTTGTTGGTGGGAGCGAGGTCGAGGTCGTCGTCGCTCCGCGCCGCAGACAGCAGCCCCACCACGTTGGTCGACGACTTGGTGGTGTTCCCGAGACTGTTGGAGTGGCCGTGGATCTTCTTGAAGCTGTTCAGCCGGTAGTGCTCCTGTCTCGCGAGCGACGCGGAGCTCTCGTTGATGCGCGGCAGCGAGTTGAGCCGCCTCTCGTCGCCCGCGGCCTCGTCCTCGTCGCGGTTGAACTCGCCGTCGAACCCGGCAAACATCTGCTCCTGCAGCCGTCGCAGCCCGCGCGGCTTCTCAAACTTCCCCCCGAGCGACGGGCCCTGTCCCTCGGGCCGCGGGAACCAGACCGCGCCCCTCGGGCCCTTCAGCTCGTTCCAGTGGTTCTCGCGCCAGTAGATGTCGTTGTTGTACTCGTTCAGGTTCACCTGCCAGATCAGACGCTGCGACCGGTACTTGCTGAACACGCGCGACGGCGGCTTGATGTCGCCAAACGGGAACGTCGTCAGCTTCTCGTTGTACTTCTTCCTGATGCGCCGGTTGCGCATGATCTGCAGCGGGTTGAAGACGCCCTCGACGTTCGGGTACTTGGGCGTGCGGTGGTCGATGTCCTCGAAGTGGACCGTGTTCTGGTACCGTTCGAGACAGCTGTAGTAGTTCTCCACGATGTTTTTGATCTTCTCGGCCCGCTTCCTCGTGACCCTCGAGACAGACACCCGCGGCGGGCACTGCTCGGCCCCGCCGCCGGGCCCGCCGCGGGTGTCAACCTCCCCCGCCGCCACGTGCTCGAGCACGTAGTGCTCGTTGCTGCTGCCACCCGCGAGATACTCGTCGCCCGCGCCCTCCTTCGGCTGGCAGATCGCGTCGATGGCGCTCGCGTACATCTCGTGGTCGATCCTGAGCTCGCTCATCAGGTTTTTGCGGCTCTCGATCAGCTCGTTGGTGTCGTCCAGCAGCTCTCTGTAGTCGCTCGACCCCTCAGAGTCGTCCGTCAGAGTCGTCGAGGTCAGCGAATTCGAGTGGTCCGGCGCAAACGGCCGCGGGCTGAGCTCGCACAGGTGCGGCACAGAGCCCTTGGGCACGAGCGACGACGCGAGCGGGCCGCCGTTGCTGCCCAGCCCGCTCTCGCTCTCGCTCACCGGCCGGTACTTCTTGAACTTCAGGTGCGAGTCCAGCACCGACGCCGACATGTTGCAAATGCCCGATCCAGATAGCGTGGTGTTCTGTGCTTCTTTTGGTACCGGTGTTGCCCTCAGTGCTGGCGGCGTGCTCTGGATCGCTGTGCTGTTGTCTCCAGTCGGCAAAGCCAGACAACTGGTTTATTTGTGCGAAACTGACATTTTCAGATATGGCGAGCAAAAAAAATACGAACAACGTGCGACGAGCGAACAACGAGCGAAGCGAGTTGTGAGTTGGTTGTGAGTCGCTCGCTCTTTATTCGCTCTGAACAGTCACAGCTGACTCACCACTCACCACTGAGTCACAATTGATCCAAGTTCACTTACAACTTACTCACAACTCACTCACAACTCACTTACGACTCACTCACGACTCGCTTCGCTTGTCATTCTCACGACTCACTTATAACTCCCTTTTTACTCACTCACGACTCGCTTCGCTCGTCGTTCGCTCGTCGTTCGCTCGTTGTTATGTCATACTACCTCGCCATCATAGGAACAAACGACAGCCCGCTGTACGAGCTCGAAATAGGCACATACAAACAGTCCGGAGACGGCAAACCAAACATTCCGCTCGAAATCAGAGAACTGCAGCAGTTCATCGTCAACTCGTCGCTCGACATCCTCGAAGACCTCCAGTTCAAGTCCAACCAGATCTTCACCAAAAACCTCGACTCCTTCTACGGCTACCAGATCTACAGCTACCTCACCCAGGGAAACGCAAAGTTCCTCATCTCCACCAACGCCAAAAACCAGGACGAAAGCATCCGACAGTTCCTCATAGAAGTCAACGAACTGTACGTGAAAAACTTGCTCAACCCGTTCTACTCGCTCAACTCCCCAATCAAAAGCGCAGCGTTCGACTCCCGAATGAGAATGCTCGCCAAAAAATACCTCTAGTCTCCAATAATAATAATACTTATACATACATAGTCCTGGTCCGAAGAGCTATAAAAACATCCACTAATATACACGGAAAACAAGATCCACTCAGCTGAACTCCGAAAACCCTCTCAGCAGGTCCAGCGCGTTGATCTTGTTCCCCTCGTTGTCATACTCAATCAATTGCTTCATCTTCGTTGAAATACTCTTGATCTTGGAGTCTGTCAGCATGTTGACAGAGTTCTTCGACTGCTTCAACTTGTGCACCATCAGCTTGATGTTCTCCAGAATTCTCAACAATCGCGTCCGATTCAGCCGCTCCTTGTAGCTCTCTAGCGCCTTCAGCCTCTCCAAAATCTCGCTCAGCTTGCTGTTCACCAGCTTCTGCGCATCCGTCTCCTCCACCACTCGCACATCAACTTTCTCAGGCTTCCCCAGCTTGCTCACCTCCAACCACTGCACCTCCTCCTTGTTCAGTTCGCTCAGTTTCCGCTCAAACTTCTCCATCGTCCGAACATTCTCCTCGTTGGCCTGGTTCGGCTTCACAATTATCGGCCTGTTCACGTCTGCAACCCCATCTTTCCCACTCTCCGCCTCCTCTTCCTCCTCTGCTTCCGCGCTCCACCAACTTGTGTTGATCTTGCCGTCCGCAAGATCCCGTATGATCTCGTCTCTGATCACGTTCGCTATGCTCTGGGCCGTGCTCGCTCTCTTCCTACCCTTCGCAGCTTCGCCCCGACTCGCTCTCTTCGCACACCACACAAGCAGTTGTCGCATCTTGTGCGGGTCGGGCAAGCCGTCCTCCAGATGTTTGTACAACTCCTCACTGGGTATCTCATGGTGCGGCTCCGCAACAAATCCATTCCCAACAGACGACAGCCTTTTCCCTCTGTTGCTCAACGAAGACCTTCTTTTCACGCCTTGGTTACTTCGTGCCGGTTTAGTTTGCAAGTCGTTCAGAGGTACCGTGGTGGATATCTGTTCGAATATCGACTCTGTGGGTTTCCTTGTTGTCTGGACCGCTGCTGCAGTCTTCCTTGTCTTCTTGGTTGCAGTGCGTTTCTTTGGCAACTCTTCCTCAACAACAACTGGCTCGGACTTGGCAGGCGGCTTTTTAGCTGCCATCTTCTTTGTAACGGGCTGTTTGGTCTCCTTCACACTCTTGCGAGGTCGTCCTTTCTTCTTCGGAAGAGGCTTTTCTGTCGAGTCGAGCGAAAACACTTTCGTCTGGAACTCTGCGTTGTTCCCCTGCTCAAACTCGGGCTTGTCATCGATCCATTCGTCAAGAACGTCTATCAAAGACGGCTTTGTCTTTGCTGGCTCGGTCTTTTTCGTCGTTCGTTGTCTCTTTGCTGTTGTCGTTGATGTTTTCGTTGACGTCGTCGACGCCTGCTGCATCCCGTCACCGGCAGGCTTGCGACCTCGTTTTTTCGGCGCAACAGGAGCAGCTGTGGGTGCAACTTCCGTCACTTTCTTGCGGCCTCTGGTTGCCTTGGGTGGTTGGGTCTTTTTTGTACTGGACTTCGATGTTCGGTCGTCGTCATTACTCGAGGCTTGCAATTGAGACCCTCTCTTGAACACAAATCCATCATCGTCTTCCTCAAACTCGCCCAACTCGCCGTTTGGGGCCGGTGATACGCTTTTCGACTGTCGGTCCTGCGACAGAAGCCTCCCTATTCGTTTGTTGCTCAGCTTTTCGAGGATCGACGACGAGTTCGGCTGCAGCTGCGACGAATCGCCCGCCTTCTGCCTCTGTCTGGACATCGTTGGCCGTGTGCCTCGCGCAAATTTGGCGTGTATCCAGGCCGGCCTCGATAACAAACACTTCTAGAGATAACCAAAACAAAGCACGCTATTTTCGCTGCGCGCGTCCTATGGGGTTACCAATTCAGCAAAACTGGCTCTTGGGCTTCTGATTCCCCGTAGAGCTCGTGACTTTTGTCAATGCTCTCTAATTGTCTTGATCAATCACTCTTGTAAAAAATATAAACAAACCTCTTTTGATCCTTTTTCCGTGTATCGTTTTGTACTTTTTTTTTTCTCTCTCTACATCAAACTCCATTTTTTTTTTTTCCAAACGGCTTAGTGTCACAAGTACTATTTTGACAGATTTGAAGATGAAAAAAAAAAAAAAAAAACTATGTATGAAGTATCTGAAATGCTGCTAATAATCATGGACTGAAGCTACCGTGCTCCATGTCACCGGCCCGAGAACTCATCGATCTTCCTTGCGAACCGGAAGAAACTACGCGCATCGGACCGCTGGGACCGCTGGGACCGTGCGGCGAGCCAACGGTTTGCGGCGGACTCTGAGGCTGCTGTTGCATCGAAGGGTCTGGGAAAACATCTCCAATTGAGTTTGTAGGCAAGAACCCAGGGGTCTGAGGCAAACCGCTCGGCTGAAGAACCCTATTCCCGTCGTTCATGTGGTCGAACTGTAAAAAGACACCGCTCAGACTGTGCGGCTGGCTCTGGCTGCTATTGACTGCTGTCTGTTTCAGCTGCGCTTGCAGCCGTTCGCGGCCACGAGCGAGACCCTTGGCGTTCTGCACAGAACCCGTGCTTGGCTTGAGCGACTGGAGAGAGGTCATGGATGCTGAAGATGCTGGAGTGCCCTGATGTGGCTGTAGAAGTTGCATGGATCTGTTGGCAAAGTTTGGCGAGGCCTGTCTATAAACAGGCGAGTTGGCTCTGTGCACCTGGTGTCTCGCTGCCAGCTGTCCAGAAGGACTGTGCACCGCCACAGGCTGCTGAACAGGCTGTTGCAAGGACTGCGCCGAACCGCCGCCCATGGAGCCGTCCGATGAAGTATGCGAGAGCTGTGGCCTTGGAGCAATGTAGTTGAAGTAGTCTCCGTCCTCAGAGTTGTTGGCGGAGTTGACCGAGTCTGGCGAGCGAATCACAATCTTCGTCTGGCTGGAGCTGTTGGTGCCACCGGCAGCAACCGGCGGAGAGGTAGGCATCATGTTGAGCGAAGTGGTATCTGAAACTTGCGACGCCGAGCTGCCAGAAGAGCCAATTCTGCGCAGCGCCGGAACGCTCTGGTTCAGGTTGGAGAGCGAAGACAAACTCGAGGACTTCTGGTGGCCGCGTGGAGGGTGCAGTTGCGTAAGCGGCTGTTGTGGGTATTCATGAGGCTGCTGTGGGCCTTGTTTGACCGAGTGGAACGACGGCAGATGCAGCGAGGACGATGAATGGTTGTGGTTCATCATCTGGCTCTGCAAAGTCGAGTAGTCTCCCGTCGCTCCCGAGTAGATTGAGGTGAGAGCGCTCGCGTCGTCTCTCGCGGAGGCTGCGTCGCCAAACGCAGGCAGGTTGAGCGTCGACTGTGGCTGCGACACGGTCGTCGTCAAGTACAGCCCGTTGTTTGCGCTGTTCCGCTCGAGAGGATCAGGGAAGTCGCACAGGTCCGAGAGGTGGTCGAGCCAGCGCTCCGTGAGCTCGTGCGACGGAGACTTGAACGTGAACTTGTTCTTGAGCTCAGAGCTCTTTGGTTGAACGCGGAGAATAAACTTCCTGGGGTCGTCTTTGGAGGCAGCCACCGTGGTGTAGTTGAGACTGTAGGAGTTGAGCGGGTGTCTCTCTTTCTTGCGGTCGTCGGTCTTGAACTCGTGCAGGAAGTTGAACGTGAGAACGTAGAAGAAACGGGAGTAATTCTTGAGGTATTTGGACTTCTTGTCGAGCCAGCCACTCATGATGCACGAGCTGAGGCGCTCCTTCTGGTACGGATAGATCACGTCGGACTTCTTGCGGATCTGCTTGACTTTCATCATGGAGTCCTTGGCGGTCAGCTTGAGAAGGTTCTTTGAGTTGTCGTTCATGATGAAGTAGTCCCAGTCGATTCCGTAGTCGTTCTTCAGAAACCCGTTCATGAACTCGCTCACCATGTTGTCCTTGGCAGCGTCGAGCTCGGAGTTGATGAGCGTGACGAACGACTTGACGCAGCTCTGCACTTCGGTGTACAGGATGCTCTCGAGCTGCACACCCTTGTGCTGCAACTCGTAGTAGCTCTCCTTGAGGTGCGCCTCGGTGTAGAGCTGGTCTTTGAGCTGCAGGTCGAGCTTGAGACGCAACAGGTACGGGTCCTGCTTGGGCTCGAGCTTGGTGAACTTGAGCGAGGTTCCGAGACAGGTTGTAGTTTCTCCCTTGGTGAGAAGTTCGATGGAGGTGATGTAGTCGGCGAGGATGGCGCCTGTCTTGGCGATCTCGGTCTTGAGCTCGGTCGTCTTGAAGTCGGCCGAGCCTTTCAGCGACGCCATCTGCTTGATGGTCTCGTTGAGAGACTCTTTCAAGTTCTCGAGTCTCGGGACGATTTTCAGCGTCAGCTGGTTGTGGGTGACCAGCTCCTTTTCGGCAAGACTGCTGTGGTACTGCAGCAGCGTAGACGAGATGGAGAGCACCGAGAGGTCTCCGACGGGCAGGAACGAGCTCTGGACGAACTTGTTGAGAAACGACTCCTGCTGCGCCGAAGACGATTGCTGTCCGGAGCTTCCCGGGAGGTCGCTCGCGCTCATTGTTTGCCGCATGTTCTTCGAACTAGCGCCCTTGAGCTTGATTTTGCCGCTGGTCTGTCTTCTGAGCAGCTCGAGGTTCTCGATCATCGCCTTGTTGCCGAGGTAGGTCTGTTTCTTGAAGATGCTGATCTCCTTGAAGTAGAAGATGAGCTGTTTGATGATCATCTTCCAGATCGTGAACCGGTTGATGAGCTTGTCGATTGGCTTTGGGTCATCGCTGTTTGTGAGCGGGTTGTAGTAGGGCGAGTTGTAGTTTTCTGGGGGCAAGATCTTGCTGTTGGACTGCAACAGCCTGTTTGAAACATCGAAGATGTGGCCGTCGCCAAAGTAACTCGACTGGTGCACCGACTGGCCGTCGTAGATGCTGGCTGCCTCTGGGGTGCTGGCTGACGACGAGTTATTCATTCTGGACACTCACTTCGTCTTCTTTGCGCCCTCGGATTGAACTTACGTCAGAGGGCAAATCAGCAGCGATGTATCTGTTGATCTCCTAGCAAACAACGCCGCGCTGTGTTTTGCTTGAGGCGTCGAGCACTTTAGCAAAATTATCCAGGCCCAAAGTCCACTCTTTTGCCCTTGAATTTGCAATTGCCACCTGTTTGGCGAGAAATAAATCACTTCTTGGCAGACAAAAGGATCCAGCCGGATTCTCCAACATTCCAGATTGGTGCGAAAAGGAGAGCGAAATCACAATTTTTTTTTTCTTTCGGTCACGATGGATTTGATTTTTTTTTTGATATTTTTGATTATTTTTTAATCATTTTTTATTTTTTGGGTGCCCAGAATTCACCGCCTCGAAGCACGTCGTTCAATTGAGGAATATACAAGTGGTGTAGTAGTGTACAGACAAAGTGGGCGTGGCAGCACCAGAGTCCCGGTCCGATCCGCAGACTCTCAGCCCGTGACCCGCCTCCGCATCCGCGAAAAACTCACCCGCGGATACAGCTCAACACGCACTACCGAGATCGTGCCTTGGTAGCCGTCCTCGTGGCAGCGCTCGTGCACGCCCGCGCGGGCCAGCAGGGGAGTCCCCTCGCATTCCAACGGCTCTGGCGCACCGTCGACGGCCACGTCCCGGAATATGATCGAGTAGATTATGAACTGGCCGAGCATGACCAGCACGTCGAGCACCAGCAGCGCAGTGCTGCGCGACGGCTTGAGCTCGCCAATCAGGTTGACAAAGACCGACGCGTAGTGGAAGTTCTCTCGACGGTCGTAGCGCGAGATCATCACCTCGGTGTTGGCGTTGACGGCGCCAGCGAGCGACGCAACGACCGACTCAAACGAGCTCCACGGCCCTGGCCGCAGTTGCGGCCGCGACTGCGGCTGCGACAGCGCCGTTGTTGTATAGTCCCTGAAAAAAAACAGGTGGTCTAGAAACGAGAGCAAGTTCAGAAATAAAATCTCGGCCCAGATCGCCGTGCGGAAATACCGCACCTGGCCCACGATCATGGCCTCCGAAACGGTCTCGTTCATCGACATGAGGTTGTACCCGATCCACTGTCGCAGTGCCATGATTGTGAGGTTGGAGAGCACGAGTTGCAGACTCGCTTTGATCAGCAGCTTGAAGAAGGACTGGTCTGCAAAGTACACCACCAAAAGCTCCAGAAGCATGAGCAGATTGAGGTCTCGGAGCAGCTCCGACTTGAGATTGTTGCGTATCTTGATGAGGCTGGCTGTTGAGTCGGTCGGCGCAAGCTGTCGCTGATCGGTGGAGTTGTAGAGGTCCCACGAGCCCGCAGACGGTAGCAAAAACGTGCCCGGCATTCTTGCGCTGCCCGGCTCCATTGGTGTGTGTTTGGTGGTTGTACGGCGACTACAAACCAGAGGTGTTTGTATGTAAACCTGTGTGTATTTTTTATTTTTTTAGCGGAGCAAGATTTCAAATTGAAATTTATCTGGGGACGTGGCGGTGCAGTGTGGCGCAGCTACTGATAGCAAACTGAGACAGGTGAAACTGCCAAAACGAGGCGAAAAAAAAAAAACACAGTTTAGATAACTCTACAGAGGCAAAAACATCTTCTTTTGCAATCGGCATCATCCAGCTGATACTTTTGCAATTGAGACCACAGAAGCATGGAAAACGAGCGCGTGGGACCAATCACGCGGTTTGTGCGGTCGACGTTTGGATTCCGGAAAACAACACTCACGTTTTTGGTTGTGGTTTCCTATGTGACAACCATCCTTGTGAACCTGTATGCCGACAAGGTGGCTCTGACGCCACCGAGTCCTGCGCCACTGATTCTGTCGGCCGCGTGGCTTGACCTGCAAACGATATCGTCGAGTTTCCACCCGTACGACTCGCATGCCAACGACGCAGTGCACGACTACATAGTGGATAGAGTGAAACAGATGACCGCTCGCAAGCCATACTTGAACTACACAGACGACTACGGCCAATTGGACATCATGATAAACCAGCACGACGTGTTTGACAAGGACAACACGGCCAATCGGATCATCTACTTTGAAAGCGGCAACGTGGTGGCCAAAGTGGAAGGCAAGAACCCTTCTCTGGAAGGCATTCTGGTGAGCGCACACTACGACTCGGTGCCCACCGCGTACGGCACCACCGACGATGGAATGGGGATTGCCTCAATGTTGGGTATGCTTGAATACTACAGCTCGAACGAAGCTGAGCAGCCCGACAGAACGATTGTCTTCAACTTCAACAACAACGAGGAGTTTGGACTGCTCGGTGCCGAGGCGTTTTTCAAGCACGAATGGGCCCCGCTAGTGAGGTATTTCGTCAACTTGGAAGGAACCGGCGCGGGCGGCAAAGCCATTTTGTTTCGCAGCACCGACGTGGGTGTTTTGAGTTACTATAGCCGCGTGGAGAGCCCCTTTGCCAACTCTCTTTTCCAGGAAGGGTTCCAAAGTGGCCTTATCAAGTCTCAGACCGATTACAAAGTGTATACAGACAACGGGCTCCGTGGAGTGGACATCGCGTTCTACAAGCCGCGCGCGTTGTACCACACACGGCGAGACTCGATTACAGGCACGTCGTTGGGCTCGTTATGGCACATGGAGAAGAACGCACTCGACCTCGTGAACGCGATGGCGTACGATGCAGAGCCGGTCAGCGACGACCTCTCGCAAGCCGTCTACTTTGACGTTCTGGGCTACTTTTTCGTCTACACGTCGGTCAGAACGCTGTACGTGTTGAACATTATCATTCTGTCGCTCGTGCCGCTCTTGTCGTTCATCTTGCTGTTGATTGTGATCAAAAGGGGAACCTGGTTTGTTGACGTTGGTAAAGGCTGGCTTCGTTTCCCGGTCAGTCTTGCGGCGTCGTACGTGCTCACGGTGTCTGTTTCGAAGTACATTTATCTGAACGACCCTCTTTTGCTTTCCAACGATTACACGTCCCCTCTGTTGGCTTTGGGATCGCTCAACTTGTTGTCCAACTATCTGATCTTGAACTTCACAGCTTGGCTGCGGCCAGTCCACGACCAGAAGCTTATTGTGTTGCTACAGTTAAACGTGCTAACGTGGGCTGCGACAGTGTGGATCACCACCAAAGAAGGATCCGATTCCAACGTGGCAGGATACAGTTTCACATTGGTGTACCTGCTGGTTTCTGCTGCGTCGATTCTTGGATTACTGGCTCTCATTGTGAAACGCAGACCTCGTCGTTACAAAAGAGTCATGAAGCCAAGAGTCTATGGTGCTGTGAACGAGGGTAGCGAAGGTTCTTTGAACGAGGCCGGCACTCCAGAATCGCAATCTCAGTCCAACACCTCTTCGCGCGACACAGCTGTGGAGTCTGAACACCACCCGCTTTTGGCAGGCGAGAGTGGTGAACACAACGGCGGATCTACTGTGGTGGTGATTGAGCACGAGACAGAAGAGACTTACAAGCAAAAGTTGAAAGCTGCGGCGATCAACTCGTTCAGTTACGACTGGTCGTTGCAGTTCATGTTGATGGTTCCGCTGTCGGTGTACATTATCTACAGCTGTGGAGAGCTGGTTTTGCAGGCTATGAATCAAACTGTTCAAGAGACATCTGAGTTTGGACACATCACGATGCACATGTTGGTTGGGGTTGCTGTGTGGCTGGGGATTCCTGTTCTGCCATTCATACACAAGCTGAACTCGTTCCTGGTGTTGTTCCTTGCGCTTGTTGTTGCGGTGTGTTCGACAGTGTCGTACTTTGAGTATCCGTTCTCTTACACGAATCCGTTGAAGCTGCGGTTCTTGCAGACGATCGACCTATCGAGAGGGAATGAGACGCAGGGCACGGTCAATCTATATGGTCGGGCTGGATACATTGAGCCTATTTTACGGGACATTCCATCGTTGAAGAATGGAGAGACAAGCATTGGGTGCACGAGAAACAACCATACAGGCACGGAGATGTGCTCATTTGAAGGACTGAGACCTTGGTTGGTGGACGGAAGCGAACAGGACAATGTGTTTTCGAACTATTTGAGCGTTGAGGTGACGAGTGACACGAACGATGGGAAGACGAGCGACAGTTACACGCCGTTTGATGCGGAGTTTAAGATCAACGTTCAGGACAACCGGATGTGTGTTTTGAAGTTCAACACGACGAAGTACGACTCGAGATACGCTGGAGACGCGAAGAAGAAGACTGTGTCTCCGGTGAAGATTGTGAAAGTGTTCAAAGAGGGCGAGAAGAATGCCTCTGCTGTCCGGTCTGTGAGCGTTCCTAGTGGGCATTCTGAAGATGCGAACGGCAACCACTACTTCAAGCTGATGAAGGGCATTGACGAGGTTCAACTGCACAAGCTTGATTGGGACCAGACTTCGTACCGGTTGGGGATCCAGTGGCTTGCCACTTCGTTTGACGACGAGGAAGAAGACGAGGAGACCGACAGGTCACTACAGTCTTTAGGAGTGACAGTCTCGTGTTTCTGGGGGGAGTACGACGAGTCTGTTGTTGTGGACGGAGAGAAGGTGCGCAAGGTTCCTGCTCTTGACGAGTTGATTCAGTATTCGCCTGGGTATGTTGGTTACAGCAATCTGATGAAGGGGTTGGTGGAGGTTGATGAGTATTTTGAGCTTTGATACGAGCGAACGACGGGCGAACGACGAGCGAAGCGAGTCGTGAGAGAATCGTGAGTTGCAAGTGATTTGCAAGTGAGTTGTGAATGATTCCGGAATGATTCCTGAATGAGTCTTGAATGAGTAGTGAGTGAGTGGTGAGTCGTAGTGAGTGAGTGGTGTTACTCACTCACTGGTTACCATGAAGATGTGAATCTACTCCCTTCGTTCGTCGTGAACGGCTCCTGAACAGCACTGCAGTGCTCATCCAGTGCTCATCCACTGCACATCCACTGCACACTCGCTCATCACTCACGGATCACTCGCTCAATTAGGTGACAAGATTGTATTCATATTTGTAAGGAGCAAAGTGATTCACTTGACTAATGATTTGGAGTAGAAAGGCAGGGCAAGTCGCTGAAAAACGAGGCGAGTCGCTGAAAGAGCGAGGCGAGTCGGTGATAGAGCTTGCTACGCTCGTTCGCTACGCTCGTAGTGCTCCCCGTTGCACGGGGATCTCCGAACCCGGTGCACCGAATCCGCGAAAAAATTTTATTTTTTGATTTTGATTTTGACTTTTTTTTTTTTTTTGTTATCGATAAAAAAAAATGCCTGCATTTGGAGAATAGTGGCTGCCTCTTAAGAGCAAACGGTGCCCCAGTTCACTCGAGTAACGGAATAATTACCAGCAATTGGTACGGAGGACAACAGCACACACGCAGCGGGTCTACTTGAGAAACTTTGGAAGCAGAAGGACGTTGTTCGCGAGGAAAAACCAGCGCGTTTACAGTTCAGTGGGAGACAAGAGCAAAGGATCAGAACGCTCCTTCATTGCAATTGGGATGCAAACAGCAGGCTTTTACACGCCAGAGACACAAGATGGAGCAAACAGAACACGCACGACAAGCAGATCAGCGGCGAGAGCCGCTGCTCGGGGTGTTTGAGCCGTCCGACGGGTACAGTGAGCCTGAAATGGAAGGAACGGAGCACACAGAGAGATCGCAGCGGTCCACGACGCCGAGTTCGTCGGCCGAGGAGCGCAGGACGGGGCCGAGCGTAGCAGCGACGGCGACGGCGGCGGCGCCGTTGACGACGTCGGAGTTTGCCAACAAGTTCCGGCGAGTGCGAGCGTGTGCGCGGTGCCACCGGTTGAAGATGCGATGTGTGTTCACGGATCCGTCGTTTGAGCGGTGTTCGCGCTGTTTCAAGGCCGATCTGCCGTGCTCGATGACGGTGGACCCGAGCGAGGCGTCGGCGAAGGCGCGGCCGAGGAAGAAGATCAAGCTGCGGGGCACGGGGCCGCTGTCGACGCTGCAGAGCGCGATGAGCGAGGCGTCGAAGCTGCTGCAACACTACCAGACAAAGGGAGCGGGCACGGGCGCGGGCGCGGGCGCGGGCGCCGAGGAGGGGGAGGCGTCCGTGCCGTCGTCGGCCTCCGCGCCCGCGTCCGCGCCCGTTTCCGCGCCCGCAGACGACGTGCTGAAGAAAGTGGGCTCGGACGAGAACCTGACGCCGCAGACACTGAGCCAGCTGCACCTGCAACTGCGCGAGTTGCAGCGCCAGCTCGAGTACGCCATCAGCTACAGCCGCGACCCTGCGGCCGAGAAGGAGAACAACACGGCGTCGTCGATGAACAGCATGAAGGACGGGCCGATCCGGTCTGCGTCGAGTCTGCCGTGGATCTCGTACGATCTCAACATCATCAAGGAGCTGATCCGGCTCGACATCCTGAGCGAAGACGACGCGCGCGCGCGGTTTCGCTACTTCATCGACGAGCTGCTGTGCTACTGGCCGTGCGTCCCGATCCCGGCGCACTACACGTTTGACTGGCTGAGCGAGCGCGAGCCGCTGCTGCTGCTGGCGTTCATCACGGTGACGTGTCTGAACGAGCCGGACCTGCACGACACGCTGCTGTACTACCTGGACGGGATTCTCGCGCAGCGGGTGTCGATCATGGGGGACATCACCGTGGGGATGGTGCAGATCTACCTGGTGATGTCGCTGTGGTGCTCGCCGCCGCGCAAGTGGGGGTCCTACAAGCACCAGATGAGTCTGCTGACGGCGCTGAACCTGACGCTGTGTCTGGACCTGGGCAACGAGTCGTACCGCAACAACCAGAACGTTCTGCGCGATGCGTCCGAGGAGCGCAAGGCTCTGCGGGCGTACGTTGGAGTGTACTCGTGCTGCGGGTCTCTCGGGCTGTCTCTGCCGCGGTTCAAGGTGGTGACGTGGACGGCGACGCACGAGCGGTGCTGCCAGCTGCTGCTGATGGGCGAGTCGAGCCGGTACGACAAGTTTCTGTCGTACTACGCGAGGATCGTGGCTGTTGGCGAGGAGATCTTCCAGTTCCTGTGTCCCGCGTCCTCGCTGCCGTCGGCGGCGGCGGCAGCGGCTGTTGGGGTCGTTGGCAGCGACGGCGAGACGCCGTGGGACCTGAGTTCTCTTCCGCTGGAGGACCTTCGGGCCATGATGATTGGGTACGAGAAGAAGATGCAGAAGCTGGCGTCGGAGTCGACGCTGTTGACTCCGAGCGCGAAGGAGAAGAACCTGCTGTCGATCATCTACTACCAGCTGCTGATGACGATGTACGACTACGTTGTGTGCCGGGTGCTGCTGAAGAAGGACGTTCTGACCGAGGTGTATCTGCAGACGCTGAACCGTCTGATCAAGGCGAGCGAGAAGGTGATTGACTCGTTTGTGGCGCTGTGCGAGCAAGGGTGTCAGTTCCCGACCTTCTTCTACTACCGTCCGATGCACGCGCTCGTGGCTCTGATCCGTGCGCGGTTGCTGGTGAAGTCGCAGAACCTGGACTTTGAGGTGGAGGTGGAGCAGGAGTACGAGCGGGTTTCTGCGGCGCTGCGTCTGACGTCGAGCAAGAGCAAGGTGGCCAGCAAGATGGCGATGATCCTGACGAGGATCTCCAAGTGGATGAAGGTGTCGAACAAGTTCAACCAGGACGGTGCGACGAACTCGATGGTGGATCTGTTGGACGAGTTGGGCAAGGAGAAGGCGATCGAGAACATCAAGATCACCATGAAGAAGCGCGAGGGCGACAACGGGACGTTGAACCGAGACTCGCGCATTCAGTTCAACAAGTTTATCAACTACAATGCGGAGACGTTGAGTCGGCGGCGCAAGACTGGGACTGCAGCGGCGCCGGCGGCGCCGGCAGCAGCGGCAGCAGCAGCAACGTCCTCAAGGACACCGTCCCAGACGTCGTCTGTGCAGACTCCAAAAGGCCGGTCGGGAACGTTCATTCCATCGCCTATTGGGTACACCAACAGCGAGTTTGGCGAGTCGCCTGCGGAGGCGCGGTACGTCTCGCTGGAGTACGGGCCTGAGAAAGGGCTGAAGGATTCGGTGAAGGTGAAGGCTGAGTCTGAAGTTTTTGCGCAGCCGTTGGAGAATCCGTCGGAGTCGCCGAAACGCGAGTCAGTCTCCGAGATGGACGAACCGCAGCAGCAGCAGCAGCAGCAGAACTTTCTGAACGATCTGTTTTTGCAGATTGACTCGGACGTGATGAACTTGAACGCGGAGGGATCGATGGTGGATCTTGTTGATTCGGAGATGGGAGGGGGAGGTGGTGGTGGTGGTGGTGCTGGTAATGGTGGTGGTGATTTCTTCAATATTTTTGGTGAGGAGGGGTATGGGTTTTGGTAAGCTACTCACGGTGAGCGAAGAGAGGGAGTGAGCAACAGGGTGAATTAGTGGCCTCGAGCGCGTGGCATTTTGCAACGGTGAGCTTGTTGAGGTGATCGCTTTGCTCGTGGGTAGGTGCTTCAGAGGGAGCGGCAACGAAGGGAAGCGAATCAAACGCCACGCTTCGCTACGCTTCGCTACGCTCATCACACGCCACGCTTCGCTCGTGTGTAACAATCAATTTATTCGTTATATACATGGAGACCGGCGTCGCGTCGGCCAGACCGAGCTGGCAACAAATGACATATTTCGCTGTCATCAATGATCAGCAGTAAGCAACAGTTTGGGATCGTCGGAGCGGGACGAGCGGAGCAACAAGTTGGGATCCGTCGATCGACGGATCACTTGTCATCATTCATTGACTCACTCATGACTCGCTTCGCTCGCCATTAGGCTCGACTCATTGGTTAATCGCATGATATCTCTTCCCTCTGAACCCAAACAACTGCTGGTTGAACTGGAACACCTCCTGAGGATCGTAGTCGTTCAACTCCCACTTCGTGGACCCAAACACGTTGGCGGTTCTATCCATAAGCACATCCATTTCCTCCTCGTAGTTCTCCAAAACCCAGTTGTAGTCGCGGTCAATGTCCTGCTTGTGGTAGCCGGTCACAAAGATACCGCACTTGGAGTCCAGCAGACCGGGCAGAGACTTCTGCCACAGATCGGCAAGCTCGGGAGAGCCCATTCTTGGGTGGAAACAGAAGAAAACGTCAAGGTATGGGTCGTAAGGGAAGAAATCCTGTGCCTCGTGGAGCACGTGGAAGTCCTGAGTGTGGTGGATAAAACACAGCGTGTCGTCCACACGCCTCACGATTGGCCGGTCAGACACGAGGTACTGTTTCTTTTCTCTGTCGTAGTACGACTCTGGGCCGATGTAGTGCAACTCGAACGAGATTCCAGGGAACAGGTAGGTGAGTTCTTTCCACACGTGTGCGGGCAGAACCGACTCGGTACGAGCGTTTAGCAGGAAAATCCGCACCGGACGGTCTTTCAGCGACGAGACACGGTTCTCTGGGTACAGCGTGTAGCGCAGGGCGGCCAGAGACTTGAGACCTTCGAGCGAGAGCGGACCTTTTGGCTTGAGGAAGTAGGGAGAGTACTGGTGCAACACCGACGCGATGGTGAGCGGGAAGCTCAACATCTTGGTCACGACTGCCATCTGGAACTCTGTGTCCATCGAGTAGAACTGTCTCGTGTACAGGTAGGTGTCCCAGCTAGCAAAATTCACAAGGGTGTCTTGAGGTTGCACTGTGGGGAAGTCAAACTCCGGGAATGGTCTGCCGGAACGCAGGTCGTGCTCGTAGATGTTCACTTTTTTCAGCAGCTCGTACTTGCGCGACGAGTGGTACGCCTCGTCCTGTTCCCACGCCTCTCTCGAGTGGTGCGTTGGGATTCCAGACAGCGGACACGAGTAGTTGATGTCCTTTGCCGTCACAGGACACTTGGCCTTGGCGCGGATCGTCGCCGCTCTGAGCCGCAGATCCGGCGACGGCGACTGGTCCCACACGTGGAACCGGTTTTCAGGCGTTGGGTCATCTGGTGACGTTGGCGGGTCCATGCACAGGATACTTCTGATGAACGACCCGATGCTGCGCTGGCCGAGCGTCCGTGTGCGCCCTGCAGCTCTGGCCGACG